>OX596141.1:11280000-11880000 GCA_951394285.1 Epirrhoe tristata
CCTGTGTCGACCCATCTTATCATGAGATAAGGGCAGGGGAATGTTGATGATGAAATATGCTAATTGCTAATATTTTTATGTGATTTTATGTCTGATTTTTATCGTTATTATAAAAAATCAAAGAAAATCTAGAAGTTTTTAATGCTTGACATAGCTGAAGGCTTGAAAAGACTTATGAAATAGTTATGGTTATTTCTTACTCATCATTATTTTATTTCAAGGCAAGGTAACCTTGTTCTAATACTTTAGAACAGTTTTGAAGAGGTTTGCTAGTTAAAAAGTACTCAAAAACATCTTAAAAATAATAAAACAATAGGTGATTACTTCTACCTAACTTTATTTAAAAGCGCTTAACATAAACGAAGTGACACAATATTTACGAGATTAGAATTATAATCACCTATTATCATATACACTTCGACCCTAAAAAAGCGTTGAATAAAATGGTAGGACCGTGGTACACGTGGTACAATATTAGGTTTACGCTAGAAAATACGGTGAATAAAATGATAACCGACATTAGGCAACATGGACGATGATTAATGTTGACTAACAAGAAGATAACTTCTTGTTTTCAAAATATCTCTTCTTACGCATAAATTACGCGTGTGTCAGCATAACATTCAGATTTCATAAAAAATCAGCTATGCTTAAAGCTATCAACCATCCGTCTACGTCCAGTATTAGTGAAGTTATTAACGAAAACATGTTTATTGCTTCTCCTGAAAAGTTGTGTTTTTGCAGTTATCCTTTTATTCCCCGGAGGCAGCGATTTAGTCAAACCTTCGACTACTCTCATAAGACAAATTTAATGTAATAACTTTTATTAGTAAAAGTATCTGCACCCAGAAACACAATAATAACAGAGATCTATGTTTAAATGTATGTATTTACAAAAAAAATTATCAAAGTATTCTATCAGTTATCTTGTTCCTATATTACAAGCTTTGTTTAGATTGGAGCTAGATGGCGCTGTGTGAAATTTCCAGCATTAAAAAAGATAAAAGAGTAAGAAACAATTTAAATGCGATTTTAAACTCATAAGTTCACATTTATAACCAATTTTATTTATATCGTCATAAAATTTTGCTACGATCGAACACGGTGGCCCTGGTCACTGGCTTTCAAATTTACTGAACCATCAACGATACAATGTCTGATAATTTGAGTTTTAAAACTCATAAAATGGATTATTGATCATCAAAAGTCTAATTCATACTTTGAAATCGATAATTTGTATGACTTTTGACGAATTTTGAACACCTGAACGAAAATATCCATAAAATAAAAATATTTTATATGATTATTTTTCCGACCCAAATATCGACCAATAGAATTGCACCATTCGACGTCACGTGGTACAACCTACATGGTATTATACTGATAATTTTTTGAAAATTTTCTCTGGTAGTTGCCATTTCATTCATTTCATCATTTCGTCTCATGGTGCAATTCTATTGGCCGACATTTGGGACGGAAAAATAATCCCCCGAATACCACACGAGCTTCAAAATTATCTGGCATTTCCCTCAAGGTTCCCTGCAAACAAATAAAATCGTCAAGTTTTTCAAACTTGATTCCTTCATTTGTTTGCAACGAACCTATCGGGAAATACCCGATAATTTTGAAGCTCTTGTGGTATTATAAGTGAATATTGATTATGTATATTATTCAATTTTGTTGCCATTTATATTTAAGTTCGCAAATATTACTCACCTTTATTATGCTTTTTGTAACAACATTCTGTGTCATTTTTTTTGTTGTGGTACAAACAAATTTTATCTTATCTTATCTTTTATTTTAACTATTATTTCGATTATATTGTGAAGAAAATATTTTCGGTAAAAGCTTACAGTATTTTTATTGATTTTTCTTTTAGTTGTTTTTTGTAAGTTTGGAGGTAATCTTAAACACTTCGTGTTATATGAGATTTAAAATCAGAGTATATATATAAATCAAAGTATCAAAGGGGAGACAGGGCAAAAGGTGCATGTAGCTGAGATGAAAATAAGAACGATGATGAAAGTTAAACTAAATTAATGGCTATTTGTTAGCGATGGTAGCTAATGGGGCAAGCATAGTTTCGTGACCAAATACCACCGTCTCAATATTTATTCATTTCTGGGTAAAATTGATCCAATATTTTTGTAAGACAAACATTGTGGTCAAAAGCTTGTACTATTAAAAGCAATCAGTTGTGAGTTTTAAATGAATGAAATGCAGTTTAAGAGGTTTATTTCTATACATTCGTTTATTATTTAGATCATACTTCTTTAATTATAGGCATTATTAGGAGTCTATTGTGCAGTAGGTATGAATCTAAAATAGTGAAGTTTTTTTTTGTTTTTGGTTTGGACTAAGGTAGTTAAGGTACATTCGGGGTTAAACTACCATTAAAAATTTCAAATTTACTTTTCAAAGTTAAATAAAACGAAAAGTTTGAGCAAATAAACGATTCACAAAATGAATCGCCAAAATAAAAACAAACGCGCCGAAATGAAGATTGATGAAGAATCAATCGAGTCATGTCCCACAGATAACGGCAGGCGTCCACACAATCAATTTTAATCTGAGAACTTTGCACGTGCTCTTCCCTCCCGCTCTTACCTCCCTATCCACCTATACGATAGAAAGGGATAGATGTAAGACTTGTGTTTTGATGTAGGTGCCATTACGATGACGCCCGGCCTACTTACGGAATTAAAGAATAAGGAAGATTGAAGGTACTATCTTCTAAGACAATGATGTAAGCAAAAACACTGATGGATATTGGTAGGGAATGATGATAAGTGTTGTAAAAAGGCTTATTTACAAAACACAAGCAGAGAATAGCTATAATCTCACAGAATGAATGAAGACGGGTTGGTCTTCGTTGTGTGTGTAGATGCTTCATTGCGTGTGCGTGAGCTCGGGAGAGTATTTGCCGTAAAAATTTACTGATCTATTGGTACTTTAAGAAAGAGATAAAGTTTTCTAGTTTAGTTATAGGAGATAATCTCAAACACTTCGTAGGTTAGATCAATTTTACGAAACGAAAGACCATTGAAGCACGCACGGCCGGGATTCGAACCTTAAAACTTCGGATAAGAAGTCGAGTAACAACCCCATTCGGTCAACATGGCTCTGGTAAGACTACAATGCATGTAAATCCATGTAAATTAAGAAACATTGTAATACCTACCAAAGCGTACCACCTACTAAGAATCAGATATCAGTAAATAGCTGCCACATAGATTATGTGAGATTAATCTTCTGACAAAACAGGATGCCGTGCGTGTTATCTCGCCTATGATGTGAGGCGACGGAGTTATCCGGGCTATCGATAATACAGCGATAACAAAACGGTATAAGAATGTTAACGCTTGAAGACTTTAGTGACAATTAACTAGGTTGCACCTACAGTGTCACCTGGGGTCATTGAATATTACATTAGCTTTTTTAACCGACTTCAAAAAAAGAAGGAGGTTCTATGTTCGGCTGTATGTATGTTTTTTTTTTTTTTTTTTTTTTTAATGTATGTACAGCGATATTTCCATCAGTTGTGGACCGATTTTCAAAATTTTTTTTTTGTTTGAAAGGGTATACTTTCAAGGTGGTCCCATATAAATTTTATTCCTGAGGGTTTGATACTTTTCCCGTAAAACTAAAAAAAGCACTGAACTTTAAGAAAATTGTGGACCGATTTCCAAAATTTTTTTTTTGTTAGAAAGAAGTATACTCTGAAGGTGGCGCCATATATTTTTTTTTCCTGAGGGATTGACAGTTTTCCCGTAACATTCAAAAAACCTCATTCTCACTACACAACACACCCTGACTCACAATCTGAGTCAAACATTAAATAGTTTGAAAGGATATTACACCCGAGGTGGTCCAAAATATTTTCTTTTCCTGAGGGATTGATAGTTTTCCCCCTTGCTGAACTCCGGTGTGTCCTTTAGTAGGCCTGCCCATGAGTTCTCTTATCCTTTCCTACTTAAGCTACGATAAGCAGGGTCTTAATGTAGCTTACTATATTATTTACACTCACACTTTTATTTACACTCACACTTTTATTTACACTCACACTTTTATTTACACAGTATTTATTTACTTACACTAAAAAGTGAAAAATAAAAAAATTTGAAAAAAAAATTGAACCGACTTCACAGAACACAAACAGACGAACCTACTACACACTAAAAAGAGAAAAATAAGAATATAATTTGAAGTCGGTGCCAAGTGAATACGATTAGGTACCTATAAAAAAAAAATCGAGCGATAGCGTACCAGAATACAATTTTGCACCCAAGTTCTTTTGAATTTCTTAGATGTAAATGAATAGTTGGCACCGACTTCAAATTATATTCTTATTTTTCTCTTTTTAGTGTGTAGTAGGTTCGTCTGTTTGTGTTCTGTGAAGTCGGTTCAATTTTTTTTTCAAAATTTTTTATTATATAAACTAGTCTAATCTCTATATATAAAAATGAATCCCTATATCCCTTGGTCACGCCATCACGCGTGAACGGCTGGACCGATTTCACTAAATTTTTTGTTGTTGTGTTTGTTATTGTCAGGAGAAGGTTCTTATGACAGAAAAAAATTAAAAAAATTGCGCGGAAAAAATGAATCCCTATATCCCTTGGTCACGCCATCACGCGTGAACGGCTGGACCGAATAATGCGCAGACAAAGTCACGCTGGTCAGCTAGTTTATTATGAAAATATATAATTCTTCTTGCTTCATTTCTTTTAGTTGAGTAGTTCTTGAGTAGAATCTCATCCGATTAGGCGACCATAAATTGTGTATCAAGAAAAACAGTCAATAAATAACTTACTTCTCACTGCTCATTATTTAATCATCTTGTTCTTATAGCAACTTAAAAATATTATTTGTAATCCATCGATATCACTTAGAAGCCACGAAAAAGCACAACAATAACATATTTGAAGTTATTTCTATGTTAAACAAAGGGTTTAAACTTTAAATATATAAAAGTTATTTTAAAAACCTACAATCTAATCATAATTACTGTGTAACCGTGTATTATTTACAATATAATAAGGGTCGGTTACAACCGATGTACGCGATATGATCTACAAATCGTTTTAATCACGACCACTATGATACTTCCAGTATTACGCATTCATAACGACATAATTTGCGCCATTTACCGTGTCGGTTTTGACATAAGATACCTACTAAGCGTTGGTTACTTACCTAGAGTGATTATCTCGGATAATTACTGTTTTACGTAGAAAGATTTAGAAACTTTAAAATGTAGTTCCACATGTAGGTATATTAATGTTAGTTGAAGTTGAAAATGACGATCGGCATACATGGTTCCAAAGCCATTGAATAGAGGCTCATGACAATAATTTTGATCTTCCGTGATGGAGACCGATTTACCGAATGTCTACCGAGCCTTGGGGATACAGTTGTGTTCATGTTTATTTATTTGAAACACATATTGGCTAATTATGTCCAACTCGTACCATTTGGTACGGAATTTCGGTACGAGTCGGGAACTCCTCAAATATACTTGTTTATGCAGGTCAAAATTAATATTAAGGGTTTAAAAAACAAACATTGTAGACAAATACAGCACAATCGCTCAGCTCGAGCTCCGCCCTTATCTTGTACCTCATTATACTTGGATGAATAAAATTAAATAATGTGCATGAAAGTATCGAGAACGAGAAAGAATCTATGGATTCCGACTAGCTTCAAAGTATTGAGAGAATAACAATATATGTAAGGTACAACACTAGAAGACTTCCCGATTCTTGTTTTTGTCTTTTAAGTCTAAGAGAAGTGTTTTTTAAGCTTTCTTACTAATTTATTTCAACTGGGTTAGGAGCGTTTGGACCACATCTCAATTTGACTAGTTAGCCGATATGACCAGTTCGCTATTAGGACCAAATCTCTATAGAATAGAATAGAATTGAATAGAATAAACATTTATTTGGCACAAACACATACAAGAAAGCACTATTTAAATAAACTATGATGAAAAACCAACAATAGAAAACAAAAAGTAGGTAGGAAACATCAGACATAAGAATTAGAACGTTTTGAAAACAACTTAAAATTCACAAAGTAGGTTGGAAACATCAGACATAAGAATTAGAACATTTTGAAAACAATCCAAAATTAACAAAGATGAGTCTACCTACACTACCTATTGAGAACATAAAGTCAAGGGTACAAGACAATTACCTATATGCTATTTGCCCATACCCTAGGCTGTGTGTGGTTTGCCCAAAAAGGTCGAGTCTCAACGTTGTGCTACCTATATAGGTAGCGCTGGTTTTCAGACTAAACGTGACTTTGTGTGACTGCACGAGCGAAGAAAAAAAAAAGAAGAAATACATAAGTAAAGTACAAGCAAAATTAATTAAGGATCGGATAGATATACATAGGTTAATAAAATGGTTCTAAATAACATCTTGTGCATAAAAAAGTAAAAAATAATGCAACTAAAAAATATATACTTATATATTTTGTACTGGCAATTGGCAACTGGCATAGGACTAGAGCATTTGGTCTAGATCGCGTTTGGTCCAGTTCGCAATACGACCAGATAGCATTACGGATACCTACACTATGGAAATACATAATGGTTGAATCACTGCAGCAAAAAAATGATATTTTATAGTTCCCGTTTCATCATGCTATGTATGTACCTAAGGGTTCCGAAGATATGAGGGATTTCAAGACATAAATAATAATCATGAATTATCACGCGAATAAAACGGCGGACAAAAATAAATATAGGTGAGCTTATTAAGGCAAAACTTCAAATACCAGCAGTTTCAAGCAGCTTTTAAAAATTCTACAAAACTTTTGAAATCCACACCAATCAATCGAAATTTTCTGTTAGCTTCGAAACTTAAATAAAAAAAAAAGAGGGAAGCTGAATTGAATGTAGAGTTCCGTACTAAAAACCTTCAAAATATGATGGATATAAGCATAGTAATTACTTAACAAAAATAGAAGGGTTACTTATACAGTCTTGATATTTTGTGAAATAAACATTGAACATTATTTAATTTACTGAAAAAAAAACTAATATTTTTGGTCATAATTAGACATGCCCTCTGAAGCACGGAAGCGCGACTAGCGGTCATTACTGACCGGTCTGAACGTTGCATAATTTTGACGATCTTTTAAGAACGACTTGCATGCTACACCAAGAGCGCTTCAAGCAAGCGAATTTCAGCCAATCAAGGGTTTTAACCATTTTACTATTATAATAATAATAATAATAATAATAAAAGCCTTTTATTTCCCAAAAGTACTTAATCATGCAATTCTTGAATAGTGTTACAATTTTTTTTTTTTTTTTTTTGTTTTTTACAATTTATATTCATGCATTTTATATTATTATTATTATTTTTTTTTTTTTTTAATAATTGGGATGCCCATTTTTGGACGTAGGCCTCCTCCATCGTGCTCCATTTTTTTTATTGATGGAGGTTGGTGGTCTACTGCTCCCTCGGTGACCAACCGTATTGGGAGAGAGATGAGATGAGGTAGAGGGGCATTTGCCAGTGATTTCACCGGTCGTGATAGGCTGTCTAAGAGGAGGTAGCGCGACCGGTTCTATGCGTTTTTTGAACTGTACAACCATTTTACTATTATGGACATCGAACTCTAAAAACATAGAAGCTGTTAAAAATTCAAAAGCCGGAAAGAAAACCAATGCTACCTAAAGGCTTCAGGGGGTGTGAATTTTTTATGGCGTAGGGTGATTGCCCCCTTAGGAAAACACCACCTTGCTATGGAAAAGGCTAATAAACGTACAATTTTACGTTCACTAAGAAAAGTCGCAGATGTCATTGAACTTAGACCAAAAACTTCTTTAAAACTCGACTAGCTTACTTTTTTCATCATCATCACCATGTCAGCCATCTAGTGTCCACTGCTGAACATAGGCCTCCTTTACTTTTTTTAGCTTACTTTTTTAAGATTTTCAAAATGCATTCGAAATTCCTGGAGGTCTGGGACACAAATGGCTGAAATAATAAAAAAAAACTAAATTCCGCCGAAATTTCCATGCGGGATATAGCCCACGACCATCACCGACTTCACTCTTACTAACAGGGAAGAGAATGGACTAGCGACACGAGTTTTTAGCTAACCAGAAGGCGTCCGTCATGGCTTAATGACTGTACTATACTGTATAGCCGGGACCAACAATTTAAAGTGCCCTAATAAATGATCTCTTAATTGTCCTGTCCTGTCCTTCCGAGATTTAATTTTGCACTTGAATGATCTCTTCGTCAAAGACGGGACAATCAAGATCGAACGTCACTTGGTAAGTTCGTTTGATCATTTAATGACGCTAGCACGATAAAAAAAAATTTTTATAAAAAAAAATAGATTTAGCTAAAGCGACATCTCTTGGTCATTCGATTCATGAATGTAACTTCAGACAATGAGCACGAGTTCACTAAGTGAAACGTGTAGATGGCGCTACCGGTGCTATAACCGATAGAATATGAGCTTAGGATAAATGTCGACTGCGACGAACAAGGATTCCGTAGCCGAATTAGTAAAAGGCGACTCCAGCTTTAACAGGATCGTCGTACCATTGCGGGTCCCGTCGGAATTGAAAATTTTGATAAACGATACAAAATAGTTTCATAATTATTTTAATTATACCACATCTATTCTTTCCATACTTCTTGACAGACGGTACGGAACCATCTGTCGACTCTCAGGGGTCTGCAGTGTAAATGTAACGAAACTGCAATTGTACGTTAAGCTAAAAACATAGCCAGAAGCTACTAATTTGCGGGTTTGTATGGAAAATTGTATGGTGTTTATTATTCATGGCTTTGAAGGTGAGTCAGGGGTTTGTTTACAAAACCTTTTGGATTTGAAGCAAACTGGTATTATTATATTTTGCAAGCTTTTATTACTCGCAATGTTTGTATACATACAAACATTGTAGACATACATACTATTAGGTACACCTAATGCATGTATGTCTACATAATATTTATGCTAGTCCAGGTAAAAGACAGCTGTATTTGACTCGTATCTCGGTATCCGATTGAGCTATTTTTTGGCACACTTTATGTCTTCGGTGACAATGATAATGCAATATTAGGTATGGAGACAGTGAGCTGATCTGAAGATGGAGTCAGGAGCTGATCAACATAACTCCTCAGTATAGCAGTAAATTTTTGTGTTGATCTCGTAAATGCCTATTTAAATCTTTTACCATTTTTTTATGCATTTATTTACAGAAACTAAGCATATTGCAATGTGGGTTAGTTGAATTTCTAAACACACTAAATTGATTAAAAACTGACTTATTAACTCCACAACGAAACACAGGTATACAAGCAAGATAGCAAAGGAATATCAAAACCAATTTCCAACATTTATAAATTGCAAAAATTTACATAGCTTACTAAAATTGACCATGTTAGGTGGCTCACAATCTCTACCGCATTATCTAAACAGTTTTATGTTCAAAAACCATTTATGTGCTACGTAGTATGTACAAAGTTTTGCTCAGTTCTGATCCAGCTATTTATTTTATCTAAAAATTATACGGTTCTACTGTTCGACTAACAGGAATTACAGATATATCCAATACAAAATTATCTCCTGGCCTTTCAAATAGCATTTGGTCCAAATAGTAAGATATGAAGGCACGTTAATAACTTAGAAGGCTGTACTTAATAGCTGCTGGTATCGGCTTTTGACTTGAAAAAGTCAGCATCGAATAATTGTTGCATCAATGGATTTTTCATCTAGAAAAACGGAAAACATCTTTTTCGCCGGAAGATACAGATCTTCCGGATCCAATATGACAGCATTTTGGAGTTAATTTTCAAGTTTGGATAAACGTAAACAGGTTCACGACTGTATCCCCAAGGTGCGGTAGATATTCTCTCAGATCTTTTCATGTTACTTATTCCAGATTCTTTGAAGATGTCTAAGGGGGTAGTCAGAGGCATGTCCAAACACATATTATTTGATACATGCCCACATTTTGCAGAAGTTAGTATTCCATACGTGACAGGTTGCAAGCCCATCGCCGCCTATAAGAACACTAACTGGTTTCCTCACAATGTGTTCCAAGTTTGGATGGATGGATATATTACTCCTTTACACTGACCTGTCTGAACGGAGTTCTGAATTCACGCTTATGATACTTTTATGCCGGAAACATAGTAGGTTAATGTTAAGCTAGTTTTCGTAATATTCTTGCGGTCAAGGTAAACTGCTTTTCAATTGGACCAAACAAAACGCTTCTACACAATTTAGGTAATCTACAATAGTTAGAACCGGCTAGTAAATTGATTAGAGACTTATCGGCATTAAAACAAGGAATGCGGCCGTGCCAACAAACGTTTTTGTGTGCACGAAATGCAATCAAAATGTATTCAGCACTGAGTGACTGTGTAAAGCTGTTAGTACGAATGATTTACCTGATTTATGCGTTGTCTTGTCAAATTAATTCACGGTGATTATGTATACTTACAAACCTTTGTCACGCGGTAGAGAAATATATATGAACATTGTTCTAGATGATAAATCCTAAGTTCGAATCCATTTCATCCATTCGAAAACAGTTTAAACGGAGAAGGAAATCAAAGAATAGAGATGTTTTCATGGCACCTATGGTTTGAAAATAATCCAAACACAATATGATGAATACTAACACAATTGCCAAAAGGTATCTGTGTATGTTGTTGTTGTTTTTAGACCTTACTATCCCATTGCTGGGCAAAGGCCTCCCCTCGAGTTTTCAACTGCACTATTAATTGTCTGTAAATCATTAATTCTCATAAATATGGTAGTAGTGTCTAGTCAATA
This sequence comes from Epirrhoe tristata, assembly GCA_951394285.1. Lineage (NCBI taxonomy): Eukaryota > Metazoa > Arthropoda > Insecta > Lepidoptera > Geometridae > Epirrhoe > Epirrhoe tristata. The sequence goes on from OX596141.1 coordinate 11,290,816, forward strand.
AAGATCAAACAGAACAGAAGCGTATTGATAGTGCTGGAATTTGTGGTTTTCTATGCCAGAATATCTAATACTACCGATATAATGAAAACTCTTTGCCCCGCACCAACCTCCTTGTCCCTAAAGTTCCTTGATTGTGTTCTTATGAATGAGGAGTAAGGTACACACACAGAAATTATACAAATATGACACAGTTTTAGTCTGTCTGAGGAAGTTGTGCCGTATTTGTGTGTGTGTGTTTTAAGCTAAAATTCTAGGCATGTGTCATTGAATTTTTATTTCCAGATTTATACTTAACTGCATTAACGAGTATGGCAGAAACATCGCAAGGAAAACCTCAGCTTATTCAGACCCATACGTAGCCACCATGTGGTACCTATGGCGGCTGATTAGGCTGAAGATATTTAGGTGCAAGTCTATTCTATCGCAAACAATGTCCCAGGTATTACAACGTCCCACTGAGTACAGGTTGTCTGCTAACTCTCTCATTTGATATAAATGCCTAAGTAAGAAGGTAATATGCTGCGGTTTGTATAAAGCAGGGACTTAAGACGTAGGTAAGTGTCCAGGGTCTGAATATGCTGATAGCCGGTTTGCGTGAGAGTTACGAGTACGCCGTCTTGTCAAAGCAACACGAACACCTGGATTCAATACAAGACAAATACATACTTACTTTTGACCACCTTGACTAGCCTGGCAAAGATTGGTGTGGCCAACCAGCAAAACCTTGGATTCGAAAAGTATATTTTTTGGCAAAACTTACCATGATATTTTGCCGTTTAGGTCTCGTGTTTTTGCGCACATAACAATACTAGAAGCATGAGAAAATATTAGGTATTAGCCTAAACAAAAACCTCAGAATTACTAAGCTATAATACTTAAGGCGAAATAGCTCCTATAAATTGGCATTTAAACTTGCAATATACTTTTATAACTATTTACTAGTTTATGTTCTTATAACAGTGCCTCCATTAAACTTAAACAGCAGGCCAAGATTATTATTTTTAACTAACTTTACCACGTGGCTTTGCTCGAATAATAAAAATATAATATATTTTTGTGGAGTAGAAAAAATTTACTAAAACTAATATGTACGATTATAAAATATATCCACAGTAGAGTTACTAAAACATCGTCATGAAAAGCGAAATTCTGATAATAACTACTAAATTATTTAAGTCCAGCATTATTTATTATTTGACGACCTCTGTGGCGCAGTGGGCGAAGGTCCGCCTGCGACGCAGCAGGTTGCGGGTTCGATCTCCGCCGCGGGACAAATGTTTGTATGACCTACAGATATTTGTCTCGAGTCTGGGTGTTTCTATGTATAATATGTATGTATTTACAAACAAGAAGTATATAAGTAGTTTATCAGTCATCTAGTACCTACCCATAACACAAGCTCTGCTTACTTTAGGGCTAGATGATGCTGTGTGAAAAAGTCCAGCATTTTTTTTTATTTATTCTATCAATAGTCATCTACAGACATACGGACTATAAAAATAACAATAAGAATGGTGAATATAAATTAGATGCAAGAATATTCAATACGCCCATGAACAAGGATTCAATAAGCAATTTAATCAAAAAGTTAAGTACATCATTTATTTTATTTGCAAAACTTTTATACTGACAGCTCATTATTGTGTTTATATTCTTATTTGCTAGGTGCTTATTTTAATGGTGTTTTACTTAATGCAACAATATATCTTGCGACTGGATTGGTCTGGCTGATGAGATAATAAAGCCTTGATTTTCAGCAACCGTAAAATCTTCAAAATATCTCGCGCGTTAATCGCAGCCCTCTTCCCTCAACTATGATTTAAGTACCATCTCTCTCGGATTTTCGGTACAGTAAGCTCCAAAAAATAGTAAATATTTACCAAAACAAACAAACCTACCAGTTTACAAAAAAACCTATTCTATAGTTTTCAACAGAAGAATTGACTTGGAGTAAATAAATTCTCACGTGTACATGTTCATGTGTAGTACATTATTTTATCAAAGCAAAATCCAAAAAAATTGCAGAAGCTGCAAGTACAGTCAGCGACAGAAGTTCATGAACGTGAGATTTTAAAGCTTCATTTTCATCATTATTTGTGGGAAAATTGCCTATTTTTTTCATAACAGTAATGGTTTTTCATAACAGTAATGGTGCAAGGCAATACATCCAATGTAAGGTGAAGTTTCATCTAAAACCCTACGAACTTCGAAGATATTGAAGATTCAAATACATCAAATGTTCATGAACTTCTGTCGCTGACCGTACATGAACTAAAACTAAATTAACTACCAAGTTTTAAAACAAGAATCATAGCATTATGAATACTTGAATCTTAAACTCATTATAAAAGTACGTAAAGCTAAACAGCTGTCTTCAAATTCACTAATAAACTTCCAAGCAGACATATCGTAAAGTCATCTTAGTGCCTCGTAAATAAGAATTAAATGAACTTGGTAAGAACAACACCAGTAAGGCAGTCAATAAAGGTAGGGGCTGAGTAGTATTAAGAAAGGCGTAGACGCGGTATGAACTTACCATGAACTTACTGAGAGAAAAAATCTTTAAAAGATGAGTAGAGACAGGTGATTAGGAGTCGCGGAAGGGGCGCGCGCCTCGCCCGCGCCGCGGCCCCGCCTCGCCCGCACCACGACCCTTGACTTTTGTTTGCTTATTACTTTTTTCAACGGGATTCGCGCCTGCGCCGCGCCCTCGCCTCGACTTTCGTTTCTGTTAGCGACACGCCTAAATTAGGCTTATTTGCCAGTATCCAAGATCCTAGCAGGCAAGCTGGGCTCTTGCCAGGACTGGTCCTGTTTTCAGAGAAAGAAGTTCTGTTTTTCAGAGTGTGTGTTCAGGACTAAATATGTGGCTCTTTGGTGTTTACACATTTGCACATTTGAAATAACAGAACTTCTAGTTACAAGAAAGAAAAGTATTCTTACTTAGATTCTTATGTTAGTATAGCTTTCATGTAATTTGAAGCTAAGGTTACCTAAACGAGGAGCTTGTTTAAAAAAACCGCTCTATCACGTGACCGAAATTCTAGAGCTTGGAGAAAAAAAAACTCGCGCTAATTTTACTGTCGTTACACTTCCTTTAGACTATTCAGTTCCATAGCCAGCTATCACCACTCAATATGTAGGTATCACGTTGCTTGGAATAAGACATTTAGCTGTAACCGCTTTGCAAGGGGGCTTGTTCTGTGGGCGGCTTGATCCTTGTGGAGCGGTGGGAGAAGGGACAAGAGATTGCGAATCTTTACAGTTTGCCAATTGATACATACGCGAAATATTCATATCACGTGATCACACGCAATTGAATTGACCAATCAGAAAGCTCAAACAAAGATTTTGAAACTTTTGATTCTGTGAAGCGGTGGGAGAAGACAATAGATTGCGAATCAAATACAGTTTGCTTCTTCTTCTTCTTGTCGTGTCACCAGTTCTTCCGAATTAGTGTGGTAAAAGGATTTCAAGTGCGCCTCAAAGTGGCTCCTTTCGTGCACTTGACAATTCGAACTTTGTAGGTTCTACGGCATGCCGGTTTCCTCACGATGTTTTCCTTCACCGTTTGAGAGTACTGGCATAGTGCACATACATTTTTCGTCAGCCAAACTCATTGGTGCACAAACGGGATTGATCCCACGACCTTACGATCAGAAGGCCACTAGACCACCAGTGCTCATACAGTTTGCTAATTGGTTGATAACGTATAGATCACGTGGTCACGTAAATTGATCAATCAAAAAGCTCGACTGGAAATATGATCTTTATCTTCATTTTACAGTACAGCCTTTTTTTCATGATTGGAAGTCGAGGCTCTATTTTACTCGGCTATTATTTTTAAGTTAGTTTCTTTCTAAGCAAAGGCTGACTTAACTTACACTAACTTACACCACAACATAGACAGATTAAGTTGTAACTTGGATATCGTCCTTCGATGGATATTATGATAAAAGTTGACTTACCAGTGAAATTGAATAGTTATCGTAAAGGATTGAAGTTATTGGAATGAGGTTGTTTTTGCTAGAAAAAAAAGTAGGATGGTACTGTCGCCTGCAAAAAAAGGTAGCTTTCTGAACTTAACTTTTAAAAATAGTGGTGCACTAAAAATTCTAAAAAAGGTCTTAATCGCGTAAAAAGACCCGTAACTTAATTAAAATATGCTATCAAGTCGCAAAAGTTTTAAGTTCACGAAAGGAGCCTCTTTGAAGCGCACATAAAAATTAAATATTTTCTCCACACTGGTTCAATGATTAGTGAAGAAGAAGACTATTTTAATAGTGTGATTTAAACAAAAGAAACTACTTACTTGAAGAAGGTTCGAAAGCCTTGCACGTAGTAAAATTACAATTACATTACAAACAGAAAAAGCACTTACTTTACTACCAGTAGTATATAGTAGTATAATTTTACTGTCAACAGTGTTTACCTAGTTTTAATAATCCTTGTTTACGAGTTTTCACTTCAAAGTTACACGTAAATGCTTGAATAATTAAATTTTCTTTAGCCATTTTTAAGCTGTAAAGTTTTAATTGTGCTTATCAAAATGAGGTATAATCACGAATATTTTATTGCTAAGTTAAATTTAAATTTGAAATAAAATATTCTCTGGTGGACTTTTTTGACGGCGCTAGATCGAATTAATTGTGTTGTCATCTAGTTTATTTATGTAAAAACAAAACCCAGGGAAGTAAATAAATAAAAATTTTTAATTTTATAAATTGTTTTTTTGTTTATTTTACTTCATAAATATTCTTCAGTAGATAGATCGTAGATAGACTGAACAAACCTCTGTCAACATAAAATTAACTTTATGTCAAGCTTCATAAAATATTATATAGCAAATGTATGTTAATATATTATAACTACATCTATTTTCCACATTCGCATAGCGCGAAAGTATTTTTGAAATTACCTACTGTTTAATCCAAATAATTATTTGTACGTAAAAACCTTAAAGTAGTAAAAACTACGGTTTACTGGTATGGACGGTTATGGAAAAAAACTTTATACCACAACGTGAAGTGGTAAGGTATTTATGATTAGAAATTACTAACTTGACTCTCCACACTGGTTTCCCATCTAGCGGTGGCAAAGGTGATCCTAATCATAATTTAGCCGCTAGCCGTCTGCCCGTGACTTTACTCTTAGGCGTGTAACAGAAATGAAAGTCGAGGAATAGGCGCGACGCGGGCGCGAATCTCGTTCAAAAAAGTAACAACTTGTTCAAAAAAAAAAAAAAACAAAAGCCGAGATTCGAGGCGCGGGCGAGGCGGGGACGCGGCGCGGGCGCGGCGCTCCTAATCACCTGTCTCTACTCATCTTTTGAAGATGACAATGTTGAATGAATGAATGCCGCCTCGACGCTTAGCACACGTCAATTTCACCCGCGCCCCGACCCCGCCTCGATGCCGCCCCGACTTTGCTGTTAGTGACCTGCCCTAGGGTACATCGAAGCCATAAACCTCGCGAGGGCTAAGACACGAAGCACAAACTGGAGCTTAGCTTAGGGGCTTGGCTCTACTAGTAGAGATCTCATAACTTTGTTACAATGAAAGTCTTGGCAACCAGTTTTACATGGAATGTTTTAGTGGGATCCGTTCGTAGATGCAAAGCATGCTTTATGACCTGTCGCAAAACCATACAACTATCAACTTACTAAAACCCGACTACTGTGATAAATCTGAAAGTTTTTTTTTTTTTTTTAATTAAATAGGTCAGCATTTGACCTCCCTCTGCCTGTTGTTAAGCAGTAGTGAGGTCTAAGATGGAGAAAGATTGATGGATGGAAAGTTTGTGAATATGTTTGTGTTTCATTCACGTCTCTACTAGTGAACAGATTTGGATGAAACTCGGATTGGGTGTAGGTTGTAAACTTGACTACCAATTCATCATCATCATCTTCCTGCCCTTTTGGCACATTATTTGGGGTCGGCACAACATGTGTTCTTCTTCCATTCTCCTCTATCAGCCGTCATCTCAACACTCACTCCTTTCTTACTCATGTCATCCTTTACACAATCCATCCATCTTTTCTTTGCTTACCTCTACTCATAAATCCATCAACATTCATACCAAGCTTATGAAACATTGAAATTGATGTGTGCTAATTATTAAACTTGAGGCTAACTAGGCTAGAACTAGGCTTTAAATGCTGGTAGTAAGAGAGAGAAATCTGCGAATGGAAGCTTAGTATGAACTAACATAACTCCTTTTTCCTCTACTGATCAACACCTACTTTGTAAAGTTCAAAGTAAGTCTACCTACAGTTAAACTATTGCTAAAACGAAGGATATACACAGAAAGCTGATAAAATGATCAATAAATCGTTTATTTTATTGAATTAAAGGCTAATAAGCAAACGCAATCAAGAACTTGGTAATTGAATTACTGTAAATGGTATTTGTGGTTAGTTTGTATCTGAATATAAAGTATCTAGCCATTTAGAAGTTATCTTAGTACCGATAACATTATGACCATAACAAGTGGGATCCAGGTAGGAAGAAGAATAACTACTGACTTTTGAGAAAGTATGAGTATCGTCGCAGGTATAGAAATAGAAGTAGAAGTAGAAGTAGAAGTAGAAGTAGAAGTAGAAGTAGAAGTAGAAGTAGAAGTAGAAGTAGAAGTAGAAGTAGAAGCAGAAGCAGAAGCAGAAGCAGAAGCAGAAGTAAAAGTAGAAATAGAAATAGAAATATTTATGAATAGTCTACAAAAATCCACATGACGCTCTCTTATCAAAGGTGTTATTCAGGAAAGGACTCAATTCTCACATATCTTCTCAAACAAGAATTGTATAACTTCATTACCAAACTTGAAAGCTCTCAACCATTTCACACTATCAGTGCTTCTCTTTGTCTAAATATACATTCTTAAGAAGCGGTGGGCATTAAAACTACTATAATAGGCGACGAAGAACGAAGTATCTACTAATACTAATAGACGAACTATACTACAACGAGGACTTTAGGAGACCTTAATACTTCGCATGAGTTGGCCACTAACTCATATAAACTTATGGATAAGTACGCGTTATAAACCAGTGGGTGCTATTAATATCAATGAATTTACGACTGAAATATGACGGTAAGCTTTTCTTGGGAATGCAACACCTAACGAATGCCATTCACGGAGTGCCGTCTGTCAGATGCTGTCTCATTACGTCTACCATTTACTGTAAACATCACCGTTTTTGGTCTAGTAATTTGTAGTTCTCCTTAGTGTTTTAACACTAGCGCTCCCTTTGATCTTTGGTCGAATTGTTAAAATGGCGAGGGGGAAATTAAATTACAAAGTTTCCGTTTGTTTTAAGTTTCCTTTGACGGACAAGAAAAAGTTAGCACGTTGTTGTTTGTTGACTGTGTTTGTAGAGCTTTCGTGATATCATCATCATTATCATTATTATATCAAACAATATCAATGGTTACAGCGAGGCGCTCGTGGTCGTGCTTGCTTATTCGTTCTTGATAGATCGTCGAAGTTAAGCAACGTTCGGAACGGTCTGTAAGTAGATGGGTGTCTGCCAGTGGCATTTCCATCGTAGTGCTTCCGTGCTTCGAAAGGTACGTCAAATTTTCGGTCCCGGCTATTAAGTTAATTTTATTTTATTTTATTTTACAAGTTTTGGGAAAACTTACAGCTAGGTGTGAACATTTTAGTGTAACTTATAAATAGTATGCAGCAGGAGGCTACATACTATAGGAAGGCCAATTACAAGTTTCCGCGAATAAATATCAACGAACTATGTATAGCATGAAACGAACAGTACTAACAGGTGGCGACAAGAACCAATATTAAGTTTAAGAAGTACAAAACAAAAAAATTCAACCTAAAAATAAATACAAAAAAGCATCTATACGCACTAAGAATATTGCTATTGGGTAACGTGGTAAGTGTGTTATTAAGAAAATGCCTATCAAAGAAAAGAGACTGGAAGGAATTGGGGGTTACTTTTGCCCAGTAGAAGACAGCATTTGACAAAACAAAAATCAAATAATTACTTTTTAAAAACTAAAATGAAAACCGACTTCAATGGCACAGTGTGGCTCAGGGCGTTAAGCGAAGATGCGGTTTTTTGAGTTTTACGGGAAAACTATCAATCCCTCCAAAATAAAAGTTATATGGGACCACCTAGGGAGTACACCTTTCAACCAAAAAAATAATTTTCAAAATTGGTCCACTAATGGCAGAACAATCGCGTATCTTTTGTATTATAATACAAAAGATACATACCTACAGATGAAATGAAAACCTCCTTTTTTTAAGTCGGTTAAAAATACGATGCGGTTTTGAAAAGTAAAGATACGAAGATAACATTATAAGAAATAAGTTGATATTCTGATGCAAACTGAATCTTAACTCAGTTTACAAGAGTCACAGAAACAGCAAAATCACAAAGGTATAAACATGGACGCAAAGAAAATGCTAATCATTTGAATCGTAGATTGCAACGGGTGGGCGTTACATGGACTGCTAATTGACGACCATTGTCCTGCAGTAGGCATGCCCTGTATGAACATGTTCAACTTCTGAACGATCTGAAAACTTCAGAATGTCCAGAAGAAATCCTGAAGAAATAACAGAATCATCAGGCAGCCTGATAAAACATACTCACAATTTGACGACCTCTGTGGCGCAGTGGGTGAAAGCCCGCATGTGTAACCAATAATGGGAACCAGATAACTGATAATTTACTATTTATCAGTTATATATTATAAGCTCGCCTTTGTACATTGTTACATTGCTAGTACGGAAGAGCGTTTCTAGGATTTATTTGACAAATACCAATGTCAAAGTCGTAACTTCGTTCCAACCGAGTGTCTACGAAGGTTCGAGACACTCGCGTACTTTTTTTTAAATCGCAACAGTGTGCTTTTCTTTTCTGAACAGTTGAACAACATTTATTAATTCCCACGTGTTCACAAAACTCGCAAGCCCATCCCTACAGCTCGTGACCAAAATACTACCGTTTGTACTTCAAATTGGCGTTTGTTGCGACTCCTATCTATTGTGTTCCGGCACGCGTGTAGGAGACTCGCAAAAACAATACTTTGCTCTAAAATATTGGAGGTCTGTTTGTGAAGCTTGGGTTTTGAAGAAGACGGTGACTGTTTTTTGTTTATGTCAGTGTTTTGACTCCCCAAGGTATGGAAGACATTCCTTCAGATTACTCATCATCATCATCAAATTTAAGAGCTCAGCTCTTGTCGGTGCAATGATGCAACTTCCTCCACCTCTCCCTTTCCAATGCGGTCTCCTTTATTTCTTTATACGACATGACAGCGATCTTCTCCTTTATCTGACTCATGAAATACTCACTAAACTACTCACTAAAGATTATTTGAGGGGCTTCCCTCCAAATATGTTTGTGGACGCACCTTTCCCATAGCTTTATGGGAAACATATTTGGCCAATGCCCTTAGTAGAAGTAAGCATTCCATACGTGACGGGTTGCAAGCCCATCGCCGAATTGAATACTCACTGATTCACGATGTTTTCTTTCACTAGTATTTAAAAGTGCACTTAATTTTAAAAAATGCAACTGGGATTCGAACCCTCAACGTTGGTGTGCTATTATGACGATGCAAATTTGGTACCGCTTTCCGCATTTTCAGAAAACATCACCTAATGTGGGTTGGATAGGGGAGAGAAATACGATTACGCGTTTGTGTCACGGTATATGAAACTTTTTCTCATATAATTTGCATAATTTAAGGCAGTCCTGTCACATTGTGGATGTAGAATCCTTGTTTTTTTTGTAAACCATGACTATTTTACAGGCGACGTAAGGTTTCTGATATTTTCAGTAATAGTTCTTTATCATGAATTACCTATCACCTCACTTTTTATTATTGACAAAAATTTATAAAAACTTATTATTTTATCAGATTTTTGACTACAGAAAAACTGGTTGCTCGACTGAATTTGAACTCACAAACTTAAGATCGAAGGTTGGGGCCGCTTCCACTAATCTACCGTGCCTTTGAGGTACAGTTGTGATCCTGTTAATGTGTTTAATTCTCGTGTATTATTTTTACAATATTTAGAATCTAAAACAACTCATGATTGTTTTGAAGCCAAATTATTCGGATCATTCTTTCACCCCTCTCCAATGAGCTATTAAAACGTTTTCTGTAAACAAGAAAATTAAAGCTTTACCGAGGTCAGCGTCTTGTAATTTCCAAAACAACCCGTTCCTCACCATTATAATGATTCATAACGGCACGTGACCAGCAATAACCAAAATCAAAATTAGTATTCTGCCGTCAAATCTGGACATCAAGATGGTAATCTTTCGTTTGTGTTTAGGGCGGTTTTAGACGGACCCTTGCAACTTCTTGAATATTTGAGGCTATGCTACCGAAGCAGCCCTGCTAGCCAAGTTAAGAAACTTCCGTAGCAGGGCTGGCAAATGCTCAGCTGATTTTCAAAAATAGATGTGACAGACAGACAGGTAGCAAACGTTTGTTTGTACCTAATAAAACGGTTTCGGTTGGAAGCATAGGGTATGGAAACCTGAAAACCAAAGAGACGAAATGGTACGAACCTAAGGTGACCCATGGTGATGAAGTGAAAAGGAAATATCTTTAAAGAGTCTGTAAATGTCTTTATTTGTAACAAAACAACCCGAAGACGCCAATCTGCGACCGAAAGATTAATTATAATTGTAAATGATCCAACAGTAAGTCTTCCAAATCCTTCCAGTTAACTTCGAATCAAAATGTTTACTGAAAACAATCCCTTTGAAGATTAGACTGGGAATTGGACCGGAATATTTATAAGGGTTAATATTTATAGAAAACTGACTGTTTGATTTTATGCTAGGTATAAGAATGGGAGGAGACCGGGCCAAACTAGAAGCAGTTAAACATAAATATATCAAGTTGTTACCCGAAGATGCCAATATTATTAATTTACTTTGAAATAATTTACTTTTTAAAATAGTTTCAAAGTGATCCCAGCGGTCCTACTGAATAAATACTTTTTGACTTTGACTTTGACTTTTGCCCTTGACTTTGAGTTTTGAATTATGTTTTTCAACTATTCAGACAGGGAGAAATTACAAAAAGCATTTTGCTTTTCCCCAATAGCTCTAGGTATATTTTTAGTCTCACCAACTTTAGTCAAGTTGAATTTTAAAAGTTAAACCGTACTTGCAACCACCAAGCCCGCAACGCAAACGATTTAAAAAACTTCGTTTTCCTATAAAAATAAGACATTTATTAACAACGACATTTACGCTGTTTTCACATCTCCGCCGCGAAACTAGGAGCGCGGATACGCTGAATAGGTTTCGCCGCAATCAAGTGTAGTAGGAAAAGCGTAACTGTGGCGGCGGAACGTCAAGCGAGCATAGAATACAGATAGTACAGAAGGCTCTCTTCTCGAAATAAAAAATAGCGACTCTAGCTGCGACGCAACAAAGTTAAATTCAGCTCGCATAAGTGCTAAGGCCTCAGAGATTGTTGACAGATACGTGCGAAAACAACGCGAAACCGCGAAAAAAGAGCCGAGGTGTGAATGGCATTTGAGCAGATCGACGGAATCGCGCGCGGAAAGAGATTACAAAATTACAGTAAAGTCTATGCGTTAGAGCAGGCAGTTTCGCTAAGTTGCCGCTTCTCCTATACACTGAAACATCACGTCGAAATTACAGCGAATCCGCGGTCCTGGTTTCGCAGCGTAGATGTGCAAAGGGCGTTTTCAATGCCGTTGTTAAAAAAATTAAACAAAGGCCACTTTTGAGTTTTGGTCTAACATTGCCGAGTCTCCTTTCCATCTTGACTTGATGCTTTATCAGATAGAAAATTACGCAAGAATTTTTGTTTTAAATTCTTGCGAGGGAGTCTGTTTATTGTTTTTGAAGAAATGCTTGGCTCAGCGATTCGGGAAATTACTTTCACTTTTGAGTTTCGTGGAGTATTGATTGTCTTCAGAGTTAGTAACTTGATTTCTGAAACAATTCAAGTAATTTTCAATTTATATTTTTGAAATGTTTGAGCTAAGATACAGAAATATTTTTCTACGCCATTTTGGTTTATAAACAAACGAAAAGAAAATTGGATTGATGCTTGATTGATACTTCAAAATAAATAAAAAATGTTGCGAAACGCTATTTGCAATATACCATTATTCAATTTATTTAATTTATTATTCAGATTACAAAGATCCATTAGTAAAATCTTTAGTCGAAAGGCTCATTAAAAAGGTACACTAAATTAAAATTAAAATAATAAAATAAAACTATTTCATTAGTGCCCGAAAATGGGATCATCGCACCATTATTCATTATTGCTTCTTGCCACAGAGTATTAGCTCTTACTCCGTGAGTTTGAGAAAGCAAGCGGCAAGAATGGTATGCCAGAATGTTATCTGGGATGGATTCGCAGTACCATTCTGTAACATTAAGTATCGAAGAGAACCTATACCTACACTCAACGGGACGATATACACACGATCAATACATGTGTTTGTATTCGACTCCTCCCATTACTTCACTTAGGGATTAACTGTGGATTATGTCGCCAAGTTTGCTCAGCTCTCGACGCGGTGTCTAATATTTGCGTATCCTTCTACATATTACTGTACTATGACTTTAATCTATGGATTGACTTGCAGAAAGTGTTCGTGTATTAATTCAACAATATCTAAAGAACACACTCAAGGGAAATTGGTTTATCAAAGGCGTAGATGTAAGTTTCTGAATGGTTATGAAAAATAAGGCATTAATTTGAGTGTCCTATGACCAGATTGTTCACTTTCTTGCTTTGAAAATGACCTGGATTGACCATGTATTTCAGCGGAACCAACTTTCAAGCGAAGGCAATTACTTACTCATCATAGAAGGAAGATTTGTTTGAGTGAATAGTTAAAATGAGTTAGATGTATGAGGTTTTACTAATCTCTTGTTATTACTGAACTGACTAATCAATAACATTTCAAGGTATTTCAATAATGTTACTTATTACCGTGTTTTGGGATACATTCGTGAGCCTGCTTTATCTTATTGGTGGGCAATAAATGCAATTCTCGTGTTGCATTACTTTTCAATAAACATTAAAGAACACATAATTGAGCTCAAAAAATTTCATAATTTTTTTTTTTTTTATAGTGCTGGACATTTCACACAGCATCATCTGGCCCCAAACTAAGCAAAGCTTGTACTATGGGAACCAGATAACTGATATTCTACTTATTTTTTGTTTGTATATACATACATATTATACATAGAAACACCTAGACCCGAGACAAATATCTGTAATTCATACAAACATTTGTCCAGCGGCGGTGATCGAACCCGCAACCTTCTGCGTCGCAGGCGGACCTTCGCCCACTGCGCCACAGAGGTCGTCAAATACATACATGTCAATATACATACATACATGGAATATGGAATATTACCCTAAGCTCTTACAAAAATACAACCCTCCAACATTAAACAGAGTTCAATAACAAATTGATTAAAAAATCCCAAGTTAAGAGGGCCCTGATTACTTTGCAGATATTAGGGAAAAGGTCGAAGAGAAACATTTGGAAGGTGAGGCGAAACGGACGATGCTGTAGATATGAAATGTTGCCGAGAGATGACTGTAGTTTCTCGTTGAAGCAGTTAGATTGGACACCAAAAAATACGTTTAAAAATGCTTAAAGGACATAGTCAGGAGGTCAAGTAAGAAGAAATTCAGGCAGAAATTGAGGCATAGTCAGGCATGATTTTTTTTAAGATAAGATAATTTATTTCATAAAAAATTACCCAGGACCCCGCACTAAACAAAGCTTGCATCACGGTAATACAACTTATAAATAAATATAAAATAACATACTAGTCTATTTCTATATACTTATAAGTAAATAAAATATTGTCATACATACAAAAATATAATCTACTCTAAAATAACCTTAAAGTCAGAGCGCTTTTTTCGTAAAAATAATAAAATACGACGTAGTTTTCCTAAATTAAATTAAATAGGTCAATAATTAAATACATTATGTCCGATTTTTTTTCTAAACATAGCATTGAACACATCTAAGCTACATTGTGCCATAGCTAAGTGTACGGTTTCACCATACATTAGCAATTTGCGCATGCGGCACTTATTTTAGTCGCATGCGCTGCACTTTAATTTTAGTCAATATTTTACATTATTTTACGTTAAACCAACAGTACGTGACCTACTCGCGCACAAGACACTATTCAAGGGAGAGATTTGCCTATACTTCACTTGTGTAAACAATCTTAATAAACTTTAACTTAGTGAATCTTGTGTTTTACGTGCTCAGTGTAACATAGAAACAACAACTACTACCTGTAAGGCCCTAGAACACATAGGCTCTTACACTAAGCATCAAACTTAGCTACCATAACTGCAGTACACTATTCGCCGTACCTTGACTATAGGTGCATATTTTTATGGTCTGTAGTCGAAGCTCAAATTGAATGGCCATAGCCCAACGTTTTTAAGTAATTGAAACCCTGACTTACTCCACAGATTAATATGCCGACGTGCAGACAGACAACAAGGTATTTGTAGCACATTGGAGCACCTGTGTTCCAATAGATCTTCAAATGTTATTTCTGATTGGACGTAATATTTAGGACATGATATTGTTCTTTACAGAAACTAAGCTACTACATATTTACATATATTTACAAAATACAACAGGATTGAAATGATCTGAGTCAGGCACAAACTTTGTCGAATCAGGAGCTGTTTGAACTTACAATAAACACAAATAAAACACATATTAAAAATCATTTGAATCAAATTGTTAGGCTTGTTTTCACATACAGGGTATAAAAAGACTACTACCGAAAACTGAGGGGTTGCAATAAGACCATGATTCTAAACATAATTAGCGCAAAAAAACTTAAAAAAAATTGACTAAGCTACGTCATTTTATGTTATTTTCGGTTATTTACTACTAGGACAACATAATAAGACCATACCTACCTAGTAAATTATCAAATTTACCTTTAAAAAAAAACAATTAAAACTCAAAATCCAGCAATCTACGTAAAACAACGCGCCCAGTACATACGCAAACAGTAATCTTCAAACGCTGTTTTCTTCGGATATAATGATTTTTTCGGAAAATCCTCTTGATTTAGTTGTGTATTGGGATGCTGGACCTACCCCTTTCGGCTTCGGTAGACGTCTTTTTACACCCTGAATACAACTAACATTATTTCTTCAACAAACGCCTATTTTAAAATGTTATGCGCACTTTAATTTTAGAGCTGTATTCTTTCAGTTTCTTTCACAGACTCTAAATCGTTGTACATCATAATATACCCAATACTCCTGAAGTATCCATTCATCTTATCTTAAGGTAACAGTAAACTTCTTAATTACCGTTTAAGCGGTACTACCCATAAATCTTAGAGTCGGTTAAAAATGTTAGTTAAGATGGATTGGATCGCTTTTAAGTGTCAGGTGTTTTTAAGCGACATCAAAAAAGGAATTTTATGTTCGGTTACATTTTGGTTTTGATTGCTAGTAGACAATACTCTAGTGTCGTGTCTAGCTTTTTTTAGGATTTAAAGATTTTTTGAGTCGCCATTGGACGTCCGGCAGCAAGATGGACAGAATAACCAAGGTCTTGGGTCGGATGGGAGTACCACAGAATCGTGTTGGATGGCACAAACATCATCATCTCCCTGACCTTATCCCACGCTAAGTGAGATCTTCTTCCACTCACTCCTATCACTCGTCAACTGTGCATTCACTCCTTTTACATTCATATCATCTCTCACACAATCCAATTACTTCTTCTTCGGCCTTCCTCTTCTTATATACCCAGCGACACTCATATTCATAGCTCTTTGAGTAACATGGTTTTCATCCCTCCTCATAACGTGTCCATACCAAGATAACCTAGCACTCCTCACCTTTTCACAAATAGGTGGTACTTTCAAACTTCCACTGATATAATCATTCCTTATTTTACCTAACCGTGTTACCCCACACATCCATCTTAACTTTCGCATTTCATTTACATGCACTTTTCTTTTATCCTTCTTCATTGCCCAACACTCTGATCCATACATCGCGACAGGCCTTATAACTGTCTTGTAGATCTTCCCTCTCAACTTAAACTTATGGATGACACAAACAAAGGGAGGCCAAATCAGCACCCAGCAGTGGGCCAAATCGGGCTGCGGATAATGATGATGATGGACCAAATTCGGTAAAAAATTAAAAATATTTTTGAATATCCAAACAACGATTTGAAATCCGATTTGAATATACAAAATCTGATATTCGTCTGATGAATAACACAAAAACACAGTCATCTTTATATTATTAGAACTCGTCTGAAAAGTCAAATACTTTTAGATTCCACCTGTACGTTTCTTAGAAGAATTTCTCTTTCAACAATGCATATTATATCTAGCAGGTAATTTCAATAAATTTCAATAAACGACGAAGGGGGATGCTTTTAAGTCGAAGGTCGCATCTGGCAACTTTGATGCCTTTCGTTATTTGAGAGTATTGGTAGAGAGCAAAATGTCTTTCATTTAATCAATAATGACTTCGAATCTTGACTATTTATGAATGTCAACAAATTATTCAACTTTTTTTCAACATCAATTATTATATCAATCAAATTATTTAGTTTTTTTAATAACTGTGAAAAATGACTAGATCTCCAGATAGTGTGACTTCTAATTAATTTAGAGCCCCTAACGACCATCTAAGATCTACCAAGGATTTTGACTTCAGACTATTTTAATAGTTCTCTGGAAAAGTCTGTTTATCACAAGATTGTGACACAGGCATTTATTTTCACTAGACATAGCCAAGCTGCCATGATGATGATGAGTGAAACTCGTCTAAACATTTCAGCTTGTGACTACTTCACGTTAAATCGAATCAATTATTCGGCTCTATCCCAAACACTGTGAACGCTTGTACGTAAAATTCAATTAAACTGAATATTTGCATTGCTCTCGTATAGAAAACATGTCTGTACTGTACATTAAGATATGTTTATTCGTGTTCGCACTTGCTTAATAGAACAAAGCTAAGGATAAGATCCTGAGAAGCAAGATATTTATGTAGGTACATTTGTTTAGGAGGGTGTAAACACTGACTTTGAGCTAGTATTTATTTGAAGGCACATTGGTAGCGTGACAAAATGTTTTTTCAAAGTTGACAAAGAAACGCAAAAGCGAATCGGTTTCTACGTGACTAGATTTGAGCGATACCATAATAATTTCGATTTAAAAACTAAATGGATAACCAACTTCAATGTTGGACTCAGGTCGACAATTACGGTGACGTACCCAAACTTAATAATTTTAGTTCACTATGTAAACTTTAAATCTGGGTGCATTAAACCAGTTCAAACCAAAAGATAATTATTTATTTATTTTTATTTAACAATAAAAAGAAAAGGGCTTTGTCGCTGAAAATCGGTTCACACACTATGTATGATATACTTTTAGGCCCTTATTAATAAAATTGGTGTAAAGTTACGCCAGGTTTAAACTCAAAAAATTGTGTGGTTACTCCTAAGTTACACCCGGCGTAACTTTACACCACGTTTATTAATCATTAGATCATTACCTCCTTGTTTGCAGAAGGACCTACTTGGACTGGCCAATGGTTCGTATTTTTTTATATTTCATTTTAAAATGATTCCAGTGCGTCCCAATCAGAAGCTCCCCCTAGCATTGAAATGTCTGCAAATATCGGCGGCAAGCGGAGTGTTCGGCAAACAAACGATGCGTTTTACTTAATTGAATGCTTAATGACTGTATCGTGTCTATAGGAACCTACATTGTGTCTGACTGTATGGTCTTTATAAGACGAAACAAATTCTACTTTGGGACACAGGTTAATGTATTATGACGTGCCTAGAACTAATTCTAATTCATTTTCAAAATATCTTGACTTTCCTAAAGATTATGAGCGAATGTTTGAAATGAAATGAAATGAAATGAAATGAATGTTTATTCAGATAGGTCTTAACTAACTAAAGTAAGTAACAATCTTGTATCGAAGTAATGCAAGGGGAAGAACTTACTCACAGTTTACCAGTGTCTAGGCGATTTCTGGTTATGTTTTCAGTGAAAAAAAGCAGTAGGTTTAAATGAAATTAATAATATTTGATTGATATAATAAATAACTAAATTCTATAATATTTTACCTTATTATACAGGTCTGGTAGCATTATTATTGAACTCAAGATACTTAAGCATCTAAGTTAGTTTTATTTGAGACGGTTTCCCAATAAAAAACAGTTTAATCGATTTATTACCATACATTTTAAGCATTAAACTATTTAATGCTCTCATAAATACTAAGTAGCAATTTTAAATTTTATGACATGAATATTTGTAGCAAGTATGCAATGAAATCGATATGCAAACTGTTACATTTAAATCAAATAGATTTAAAAGTTAAAAATTAATAAAATCTGTGATGCTTTTTTAAAACTTTCTGGGGCTTATTACAAGAAAATAAGCCGAGTTTAGACCAAGTCTAACTAAAAACTGTTCCCAAGAAAAACGATCTTTAAAAACTAGAACATAGAACGCTTTTTTGTGGTAACATTTTTGTTTTGACATGTGTCAACATGGGGTTCAACCAAGGTTTTACGTTTTTATAATAAGCAGCTCTACGTTTAATATTTACGTAGGAAGTCTTAAAATTATTATTTTTTGCGCTTATAAACCAAAATTGTGTGTCAAAGCCGCCAGCCTGAAATAGAACTGGGCCGGACACGTTTGCCGCATGTCGGATGATTTGTGGGCAAAACGAGCCACACAGTGGACCCCACAAAATGTCATATTTTCGCAGACGTGGAAGACCCAGGGCGAGATGGCAGGACGAGTTGGACTCTCACCTGCGGAATTTGCCTGTTACTGCGATGAATCGCGAAGAGTGTGCCCGGCAGTGGGACGAGAACGGCTGAATAATAATAATTTTATTTATAAACACGGCAAACATTCTTAGATCATTTTAAATTTACCACCATTTGAATTTGATTATTATGGTGATGGTCGAAGGCACTAAATAAATTTATAAATAATCTACTCGTTATCTCGATCCATTTCTAGATAAAAAAATGCCACGTCAGATGTTTCCCGCCCGAAAACACGACAACACGATTTTTCAACTGACAATCCCCAAATTCTTATTCCCGTAATACGCAAACAATAAATTAGAGGCCTTCTGTAATTTATTTTAATTAATTCTCTCTACCACTGACAAATTCACATCGGTGCTTTTCAAAAATGCCCGAAATTTGGACCGAATTTACATAGAAATAAGGTCACGAGCATTTAGGTTGAAATCATCAGCCCTTATCTTTTCAGTGGGAACGGCTCTTTTCCACTCTGCTCTATCAGTCATCAACTTTCATAATGTACTTTACGTGCAGTTGTTTCTAGGGCCTTCTTTGATCTTTAGAGGAATAAGCAGAAATCCAAGTGAATCTAGAAAATGCATATTTTTTCCGGTAAATACTAGATAATAACCGGTTTTCTACGTAACAGCACCTTTACCGTTCCTGGCAGGAAATATTTAAATGATTATCTGGAGATCAGCGGTATAAAATCTGAGTCACATGTGAGACGTTAACGAGACGCAAAGCAATGAACGTGTGACGGGAGCTTTATTAATTCTGATTGTGGTGCAAGAATTCGAATCTTTGAAAAGGGATTTTTGATTGGAGACGATGTAGCATTTAATATAATTATTTGAATAAAGATGGCGGCTACAGATGGGTGGACGACATTATAAAAACAGCAGGTCGTACATGGGTCAGACTGGCGCAGGATAGGGATGAAAAAGGCTGCGGATGATGATGATGATTTGAATAAAGACTGACAAGATTGGCGTCATTTTGACTGAATAGACGATACTTAGATATATTCGATTAGATACCTACCGGAAGAAAAGCGTATGAAAGACGAAGCAAACGGGTTGAAATATAGATGTTGATAAAAGATAATGACCACAGTGAATTGTTTTTTGCTGCTTGCTATTAGATAATTCAATAGTCTCCCAGGAAGGATACAATCAACTTCTTTATGCTAAATGTAATAAAGGTTGGTTTTTTAATACTCTCCCAAATCGCTCAACAAGTCGAAATCTTTCGCCTATAAATTACACCAACATAAGAATCTGAAATGAAATATGCTGGCGGTATGATACTCGATGAACGAATGCTAGGAA
This sequence comes from Epirrhoe tristata, assembly GCA_951394285.1. NCBI lineage: Eukaryota > Metazoa > Arthropoda > Insecta > Lepidoptera > Geometridae > Epirrhoe > Epirrhoe tristata. The sequence continues at coordinate 11,311,005 of OX596141.1, forward strand.
CGTGACGCTGGTGGTCCGGAGAATCAAGACAACTGATCAAAATGTGGTTAATGCTACATTTTATGTTCTTTTTAGTGAAAATATGCTTGAATGAGAAAATACGAAAGGATCATGCAAGCAGGTTGCTTTTAGGGACGGTAGATATTTTCTCCTAGTGTTGGTCGTGCTGTGTGTAATGGTACTTGGAGGATTGCTAAGACCTATTGCATAATTAGGTCCTTAGCCAGCCATATTGACAGGCACATTTTTCAATGCATGTGAAGAAATGCATCACAAATATTATGAGCCTAGATAGAGTACTTACCAATTCCGAAAAAAAAACTAAAAAATATTACATCACACAAACTAATAGCTCAATTTCAAATGCTGCAAATGTTTGTACAATTCTTTGCCTATCCTATTTTCTATTATATCTACAGCCTCGGACGAGATCTTAATACATATACAGCAAAATTTCTCCATATTTACGAAACATGCATTTAACCCGTGCATCTCAGCCTATAAATAGAATACACCAATTGTTGCAAATTCTGGCGTAACGCCAACGTGACAGCGGCGCCGGACGGTGTGACATCTGTCACTGTGTTTTTTTTTCACGACGCGGCAAGGATGAATACCTATACTTTTTGGAAAAAAGGTGTACCTAAATCCGTGCCAACGTTATCCAATTTATTGTACGTTTACATGGGAAAATATTTAAAAAAGTTATTTTATTTGCTTAGTTTGGGGCTAGATGATGCTGTGTGAAAAATGTCCAGCATTATATATATTTATTCGAAACCTGAAAAATACTTAAAATTATTGTATATCGAAAAAAGTTATTGACAAAAAAGAGTAGCTTTTTAATTTTCTCTCTGAAAAGTAATAATTACCGGCCTTACATTATGTATCGTTGATATTACCATAAGGTAAGATCTTTCAACACTTAACTGGCAACATTTCGGTCATAAACCCATTTCCCTATCAGCACTTCCTCCTTTCATCATCGGCATCCAAACCTTTATGTTGTTTACCATCATCAAGAAAGACAATGCTGCCTTGTCGACAATTTGGGTTAGCCAGTTCACTCAACTTATAACCTCCTGCGGGACATACAACCCCTGTACCACATCCTACTCTTTGTTTTTTGTGTCAAATCATCTTTACCTTTCCAAATTGCTTGATACCCATTGCTGGGTTTCTATCGGTGATGTTTTCGTGAAATGGTTTTGAAGCAACGATGGTTGTGTCGAGATACATCGTTGTGTTTCGTTTGAGTGATTTGGTAGAGGAAAAGCAACCTGACACCGCGGAACCTCACGCGGTTTACACAGCAAACACAATATGAAGTGACTATTGACTATTCTTGTTCCCATGCCATGGATGTCTTTTTAATTTTGCATTTTCTATAAAGAGGATAGTGTCGGATTTCAAAAGGGTCTTTTTGTTTGGTTATTCTGGGTTAAGTAGGAAATAATAAGAGCTTTTGAATGAAGATCGGGTTTCGGGAATTATTTTGATTGACGGATATCGATGTTCGTTTTGTAGTAATTTAGGTTTCCTTTTAGTCATCCGGGCTTGTTGTTCAGAGGAAGTATTACAATGGCGTTCATCAATTGAAAGGGGTAGGTATTTTTATATTCGAATCTTTACCTAAACATATTCAAGGGTGTGGTTTGTAACTTATAGTTTTGTGATACTGACCTTCCTATTTTAGGTAGCCACCTTTCATTTGTTCTATATAGAAGCAGAGAGCAGAGGATAGTTCAAACCAATTTATCTTGTCGGACTACTTACTCTTGCATGCATGTTGATTGCGTCGTGATTTACACAACTTGTAAGATAGAAAAATACATTTCCTACAATGTTTTCTTTCAAAGTGAATAGTTTATTGCACACAGACAAACATTTTTTGTTTGTCCAACTAATCGTGGGTTCAAAATCAAATACCTGACCGAAATTGACAATCAAGATGTCAATACAATTCATAATGATGACCTACAAAGTCTACACACTTTCCATCAATAGGCATCATCAGTGAAAAGGCGCCAAATGTGACATTGACAGTTGACATTGACACCTCTCGAATTCAAAATTGGAACCGAACCGCTAGTTCAAACAGTAAAATTCAAATTATGCATTTCTTATCTCCCGACGCGCCAATAGCCCGAGGTGTTGATTCGATTAAAGCTGTTTAATCGACTTCGTATCGATAGAATCGATATCTCGATAGCGGTAGATAGAAGATAAATATCCGTTAATAGTATGGTTGTTGGTCTGTTTTGTCCGCTATAAGTTCTGAGGAACTAACTAGGTAAAGCTAATCAAAAAAGTCGAATTTCTAAGGTTCCTAGCATTCAAGTCATCGTGTTCGTAAAAATAATAAAGTTCTGATAATTATGATAAGTAACTCTTTTACAAACATAGCACTCCTTCGGATAATCTAAGTTTTACATATATTGCAAAAACTTGTAGAGAAAAACTTTATCTATGCTTGATGGGTTTGCTTGACCGTTACATTTTGATACAAAACCTCGAACACAAATGGTTTTAATAACCCCAAAATCTATTTAGAGACCCCCTATCTAGGTCGAAGTAAATGTCATTTTATTTATTCACGTTGGTCCGGTGTTTTAGGATCGAGCATGCATTTTAAATGGATTAATTTCTGTCACGTCGACCCGCGTCAGTGTGGGGTTAAATTTAAAATTGTTGATGTGGGTCGTTTTACCCCGATTTTTTTCCAATCATTTATGGTAAGCATTATCTTCTTTTCTTCTTTTGTCTTATTTTTTTATGAAGTAAAGCAGAAATAATAAGAGTTTTAGAATATGTTAATATAACTAGAAAATACAGCAATCAAATACGTACAGAAGCTGTTCAGTGTTCAGATCATAATTTAAAACCAATCAAACGAATTATCTATCCCCTAAATTTGTCTTAAAAGTATTTCATAAATCATAATAACTTAAAACACGTGTTTTGATTTATAATTTCTTCCAGCACATATTTTGTGTGTAATTAGTGGCAACCGGGGGTAGCATGTGTCCCCAATTACTCGTCGGTAACGACCGTGAGAAGTTACTTTTTTAATTTCTTAGCCATTTACATTGAGATAGCATGAGCTGAGTATTTTTTATACTGAAAGTGTAACATACAGGGTGTAAAAAGACTGCTACCGAAAACTGAGGGGTTTCAATCAGTCCATGATTCTAAACATATTTATCGAAAAACAAGGCAAAATTTTTTTTTACTTAGCTACGTCATTTTATTTTATTTTCTAGTTATTTACCACTAGTACAACATAATAAGACCATACCTACCTAATAATTGCATTTATAAAAGAAAATAACTATTAAAACTCAAAATCCAGCAATCTACTTATAAAAACGCGCCCAGTACATACGCAAACAGTAATCGTCAAACGCTGTTTTCTCCGGATATATAGATTTTTTCGGAAAATACTTTTGGATTTGGTTGTGTGTTGGGATGCTGTACCCACCCCTTTCGGCTTCGGTAGACGTCTTTTTACACCCTGTATATAACAGAATAATAATACATCCGAGAATAGAACTTAAATCAAACATAGTCAATAAATCTTACACTCAATATGCCAAACTGCCAAATTGCAACATAGATGTGAAACTATTGTCGACCTGTAACTTATACATATAGTTATCAATAAATTATTACTATGACTATGACTAAACATTGTGTGGATGTATATTTACTCATCCACGCAAAACTACCGAATGAATTTGATGAAATGTGCAGTGGCACATATATGTAGATTCTAGTCTGAAATAGCACAATAATTATGCGACTTCTTATCTTCGAAACTCTATTTATACTTACCTAAGTCATCAACACAAACAGCCAACCACAGAGTATTTTACATTTCCTGTGAACACAAGTGGAGATGGGCAGGACACTTGACTAGAAGAGATGACGGCCGGTGGACAAAGGCAGTGACAGAATGGTGGCCAAGAGACGCACATCGACCACGGTGCAGACCACCAGCCCGTTGGTCAGACGACATAGTCAGCGTGGTTGGACGACAATGGATGAGGATAGCACGGAACCGAGAGGAGTGGCGGGTTAGAGAGGAGGCCTACGCCCAGCAGTGGGTATTATTAGGCTATTGATGATGATGATGATGATGATGTGAACACAATAATTATGTCTCCCCTCCATTGGAATCAACAACATACACTTCTATCCACTCATTGTTTCCTACGGTCAGTGTGATACAATTAAATCCTTGGAACTAAATGGTCCCCATTCATTTGTGGTCTTGCCCATCTCAAGGTGCAATGAGGATAAAATTCAGCGACTTGAGCGAATTTAACTTTTATTTCGTTAACTCTCATTAGGAGAGCGGAAAAGACTTTGTCATGGCAGTAATTAAATGAGATTTAAAATACGTAAATTGAAATCTTCTAGACTGCAGTACGCTTTTCTTTTTTATTGTGCTTAGTTTGTGTATGTGTGAATAATTCTTGTATCTTTACCATGAGGACCTCTGTGGCGCAGTGGGTGTAAGCCCGCTTGGGACGCAGAAGGTTGCGGGATCGATCTCCGCCGCGAGATAAATGTTTGAATGATCTGCAAATATTTATCTCGGTTCTGGGTTTTTCATATGTATGTATTTACAAACAAAAAGTATATAAGTAGTTTAACAGTTATCTGGTTCCCATAGTACAAGGCTTAGTTTAGGGCTAGATGATGCTGTGTGAAATGTCCAGCATTATTGAATTTTTTACAGATTTTTTTTCTTGTTTTTATTGAAATATTTTTTAAGATTTTCTAAATGCATCCCAAAAACTAAAAACTAACCATGGGGGATTTGAGCCCACGCCCTTGCCGATTCGTGACAGCACCGACACGGCAATCGAATATTTGTACAAACATACTTGTATTTATTTTTTAACTAACCGCCACTTCTTCAAACTTGCAACTTCAATAGGTATGTTGTAATTAATGTTTTCGTGTAACTCCTCGCCAGCGCAGATTGGATTGGTCGCATCGTCGCGCATTGAAAAATTGCACCCCATGTTTTACTATTTCTGAGTACTTACAAAGATTGCTGACATTGGGTTGCTCGATGTTTGTCGAGGCGCACATTATTTTTTACCTCTACTACAGTGAACAAGTCATGACCCTTTTCTTTAGATTCCAATTGCTATGTAGCTCTCTACGTTCATTGAAACACGTCTTTTCGTCATTCACATCTTATCCTGAAGGCCTTGATATTAGCGTGAAGTCAAAGTCAAAGTCAAAGTCAAAAAGCATTATTCAGTAGGACCGCCGGAATCACTTTGAAACGTCCTAAAACTAGGTGATTCTACTCCTGTTCCTTCGCGACCAATACCGTGAAAAACCAGGGCAACAAACACGAATTGGGGCCTAGCTTGAGTGAGATACACACATTTTGTGTTTTACAAATCTAGGTATAGCATATAATTTTAATCTTTATCGCTTTTTAGCAACTGTATTCAAAACTATTATGCAATTAACTTGAAAAGGCGGTGAAAATTAAAAATGTACACCTTTTGCGTTGTTACTGTGGCATTTAGATTAAAAGGCTGACTTGGTTATATTTTCCGATGTTTTGATTCTTATTTCAACCGAGTAAGGTTGAATTTGGAGTGTTTAGGTAGGGATTCGTGCATCTTATAAATAAGCAAGTGCCGACCGGTGTGGACAAGTGGCATCAATCACGATAAAGACCATTTTGTTACTTGAGAGTAATATTTTACGATCCGTTTGTTATTGGTAGAAATTTATTATGACAGTCAGTACTTGTTATTACTCCTCCTCAGTCGTTTCCCCACAGTTGGGGATCGTGACTCCGTGCAAGTATGGCAGGTCGCTAACAGCAAAGTCGGGGCGGCGTCGAGGCGGGGTCGGGGCGTGGGTGAAATTGACATGTGCTAAGCGTCGAGGCAGCGGCTTGTATGTCTTGTTTCATTCATTCAACATGTCATCTGCAAAAGATGAGTAGAGACAGGTGAATAAGAGTCGTGGAAGGGGCGTGCGCCTCGCCCGCGCCTCTACACTTGACTTTTGTTTTTTTTCTACTTTTTTCTACGAGATTCGCGCCCGCGCCGCGCCCCCGCCTCGACTTTCATTTCTGTTAGCGACACGCCTATCAGTTTATTTATGTTTTTTCTCCATCTGCCACTTCAGTTATTAATCCCACCAAAAATATTTCATGTAAAATATATTGACAAGACTACATTTCACTGTAAAATACTTACGAGATCTCTACTAGAAGAGCCAAGCCCTAGCTGAGCTTTCGGTTTGTGCTGCGTGTCCTAGATAGCCTAGCCCTATAGATAAATTCAAACAATATTGCTAGAAAACTACAATTTTTGTGCATAAAAACCCATAAATTCCATGGACCAAAGACTTTTTTGCGGATTTATTAATAACCCTGCTGATAAGGCGGTTTTAACAGCGCACTTACTACAAGGAAGGGGGTTACAAGATAGTGACGCTTACTAATATACGTATGAACCAGACGGTTACGTATGAACCATATTATGTTCATACTCACAAGCTCTGAGCAGGTATTTCTACTCTGAAACACCGTTTTGTAGTGACATTAGCTTGAGGCGCGTGTGCGTTTGCAGTTGCGATTAACGATCAACAATTTTCCAGTACTTTTGCGTTTTGCGTGAAAAATTGCTTAATAATAAGTTATTTATGCCTCAAACAATATACCGACACAGTATAGCCACTAAGTATAGGCAGTTACTATAATAGGCGCCGAAGAGCTTGCAAACAGTCACGTATGCGAACTACTGTAAAATGTAGAAATGACATACGTCAAAAATATATTTGGACATGACTCTTCTATCTCTCGGCCACTTTACACATCCGAACTATTTGCCGAACTATTCGCCGAACTATTATTTGGATAGATGACAGGCGAATACAGGCGATGAGGCCCTCTACACGTTCATGACCGTCGGCATTCGTCTATCATCGGCGAATATGTAGAGGGCCCATAAGATACTTTTGGCCACAAGCAAGTATGCATTAATTCAGTATGACCACAGGAATCACTAGAAGAGTCTTAAAACTTGGTGATTCAATTCTTTTGCGATCAATACCTACTTACTATGACGAGCCGTGAAGATAAGCAATTTTTCCCCTCCTTATACGTATTTTGTTGGAACATCGACTATTGGCTAAACTTTCAATTTACCTTTATATAACATCAGCACGCCACAGAGCGTTTTAAAGACGGTTTTGCCGCACCTATCCGAACCAGAATCGGATTAGCAACGAGTGCAGTGTGAAATACGGCAATTACCTCAAGAGCGCCGTCACACATCCTGCTCTCAGGCAGAATAGTGATGTGCTAATTTATCGATGATTTGAAGAGAAGTAATTGTTTTTAGTAACATAAAAAGATCTGAGAGAATGTCTACCGCACCTTGGGGATACAGTCGTGAACCTGTGTTTGTTTAGTTGTTTTTAGAATACTACCAAGCATTGCTACTGCAAGCGTTTGAAAGACATACGGCCTTACTAATAAACGTAGTATAAAGTTATTCCTGAGTGTAAACTGTCAAAATGTTTGGTTATTCCTAATTTATTCCGAGGAATAACTTTACACCACGTTTATTAGTAAGGTGCATAGACTATTAAGCTATTTCAAATTATGATCTACCAACCGTTTCAGCGTGATTTAGTAACATTCATCCATTCTAACTTTCACATTGGTAATGGACTATTAGAATAAGATTTGAAGAGGACCGGAAAATTAACAAATCATGTTACTAACTTATTCAGCTAGGGCGTAACATGTTTTTGTACTACTGCTATGAGGTAGGCCTCCCGCTGACTGCAGACTGCAGTCAGATTTTTCTAATTACTAAAACAAAATTCGATATCATTATCGATATAACATCGACATTGTCCCACCTCCACGAAAACTCCTCAGAAACGTACGACAGGCGTCTCATAGCCATAGCTCTCAAACACGACTGCGGTCTAATGACCTGAACTACCCATTGCCACCAGCACGAACCATGTCAACGTTGAACATGTAAGTAGGTAGGTACTAATATAGTAGGACTTTGTTTTGGTTCACTTCAAAAGTAGAATTTACGGGTTTTTGGAAAATCGTTATTAGACACCCCTATTTTTATATTACCAAAAACAATTTTAAACGTGGTCTCGGTATCTGTTACTGATCACATTTATGACGACCTCTGTGGCGCAGTGGGCGAAGGTCCGCCTGTCATGCAGAAGGTTGCGGGTTCGATCCCCGCCGCGGGACAAATGTTTGTATAACCTACAGATATTTGTCTCGGGTCTGGGTGTTTCTATGTATAATATGTATGTATTAACAAACAAAAAGTATATAAGTTGTTTATCAGTCGTCTAGTACCCATACCACAAGCTCAAGCTTACTTTGGGGCTAGATGATGCTGTGTGAAAAGTCCAGCATTATTTATTTATTTAGTTAAACTAAAAAATAAAGAAAAAAATATTAAGTACCTAAAAAGGAGACGAGTCAAACATGGATTTATGATAGCTACTGCGGTTTAACTGACTGGGGATGATACGAGAGCATAGTTTGAATGAGAGTCCGTACGCGATTGTTGTCTGTAGTACTTATTTGTACAGTTTTCATAAAAATTTGTTCGGTTTTGGTTGACTACAATCCTCGATAACTTTGTGATAGTTAAATAAAAAAAAAAAACATCATTTTCTGCATCTGCTGCAACTGTCCTTCATTTCTTTTGTGGTATTTACAAAATAGGTAAAAGGTTGTCAATGTCACCAAAAAGTCTTCCCAACTAAAGTGGGACTGGGCAGGTAATGTCTGCCGCATGTCTGACGACTTATGGCCAAAAACCGTCACTGAATGGGTGCCCGACGGAAGACGTCCGCGCGGCAGACCACCACGGAGATGGCGGGACGATTTGGATATGCATCTACCGGACTGGTCAACTAAAAAAAAAAAACAGACAAAAAAAGCTAAAAACAGAAAAGACTTGAAAATGAGGAGGAAGGCCTTTGCACTGCAGTGGGACAATACGGGCTAAAAATAAATAACAAAATAGCGGTGTAGGTATTAGGTTAAGGACGAATATACAATTTGATAGATGCCAGTTTCGGCCTGCACACAATAACAAAACACTTACGCACACTTTGAAGCCGTATCCCCGTTCGATTATTAGTTGAACGAGCTAATTTTGATACTTGAATGTTTTGAAAGTACAAAGTAAAAAATAAAGTAAGGTAGATGGTGTGCTATAAAACAATTGAAATATTAGGTAGGTAGGTGCATCTTTATTATTTAGCAGTTATATTTAAGCATTAAATTTTTAATCTCAAATATCTTAGGAAATCTAACATTTACGTGATTTTATCCCTCAATACTTTTAGAACGAAATTCCTTTTCGGACGGTATCAAGGATGGGGGGCTAGAAGAAAAAAAAGCGTTAGATTTTATCATCACGACACATACATAATAGGTCAAAAGATCACAGTGCGAAGTGAGCAGCCGCAAAGCAGTCCATAGATTGTTACATTTTGAGTACGGAGGAGCGTTTCTAGGATTTTAATACTTGACAATAATTTAATTGACAAATGTCAAAGTTGAAACTTCCATCCAACGAGGTTCCAACCGAGTGTTCATCACGTAACTCACGTACTTTGTCATAGCGCTTACGACGTTTTGGTCGCTAGAATAGTATACTCGTAATTTACTAACAAGCTGTTTAGTTGTCTTGCGAAAAAATAACCTTTTCTTTTCATCACATAATTTGTGGGGGCTAACTACCCCCCCACTTCACCATTTATAATTCCCTATTGCACACTACTTTGCGCACTCTGCGCATTTATTTTATTTCTTTCAGCACTGCGCACTACTTTGCGCACTCTGCGCATCTATTTTATTTCGTGCAGCACTGCGCACCACTTTGCGCACCATTTTAGGCACTTTGCGCACTTTGCACACTACTTTGCGCACCTTTCACACAACTTTGCGCAGTGCTATGCGCACTTTTACTCGTTGTCAGTACTTTGCACACTTTGACAACTTTTTACTACTAGTGGTTCTGTGAGAGTAGTAGACCTCGCTCCAAAAAAATTACGAAGAATGTACCTAAGTACCTACCTATCTACAATATTAAAAATATTTTTATTGAAAAAATATTTTCAATAGGTCCAAGCTTTTTATGGGTGATGAGCTGATTCATATGAGCCCAAACACGGATATTAATATTATCCACATAATGAGTTCCATTGAACAGCTCTTGGCTCCATCATCAAAACAGCTCCTGTCACCATACTTTCAAATTGTAAACGAAACTTGACCGATTTACACAGCTTCAATTAAATCGGCCTATTTTCTGAGGAGTTCCGTGGAACAGCACCTGATTCCACCATCAGATAAGCTCGTTGTCACCATATTTTGAAATTGTAGATGATACTTGATCGACCAACCGAGTTTCAACTCAATCGGCCTAATTTCTGAGGAGTTCCGTGGAACTGCTCATGACTCCATCATCAGATCAGCTCGCTGTCACCATATTTTAAAATTGTAGATGATACTTGATTGACAAACTGAGTTTCAACGCATTCGGCCTAATTTCTGAGGAGTTCCGTGGAACAGCTCATGTCTCCATCATCAGATCAGCTCGCTGTCATCATAAATTATTGCATCATCTCCAAGGACTCATAGGTGTACCAAAATTCAGCTCTATCGGAAGCCGGGAAGTGGGTCAAATTAAGCTTGTAAAATAGGACCCGGACAAACATACATACATACAAACCTACGAACATACAAACATTGCAAGTTAATAAAAAGCTTTTAAAATGCGATTTGTATGCGAGAACAGAAAGACAGATGGACAGACGGACAAAAGCAATTTTTGCGAAACTCGAAAGGAAGGCGCTGCGCTCGCTTCGCTCGCTCGGTCAAATAGGCGCGCACCTATTATAACTGGGCATTGGTGCTGACGATTTACACGTGACGGAAAAAAAAATTTTTTTTCCTTATCCTATCTTATCATCAGCTGTATCGTCCGAAACCAAAAGTATCAATATTTTCCAGTCACGGTATTCGTATTCGTACAGAATTTTAGATAGAACCTTGTCGAACTAAAAAATTGAAAAATGCGATACACCCGTCCTTCCATAAGCACGTTTGACGTGCATCTGAAGCGTCTGAGCTCGGATTCGGATTTATATGGCAAATCGAGATTGCGCACGCCATAGAAAATGTATGGAGAGAAATCGTACTGTTTTTTGTACATTTTAATATACTCATAAATAAAAAACTAATTGATTTGGGATAAAAATAATTAGCAACACGCTTAGAGGACTATATAAGCTAAAATTTTCTATAATTTTTTTGTCAAAATTTACTGCATCTTTGGCTATTTTTGTTCCGATTCGGACCCCATTTTTCGTCATTTTTAGCGATTCTTACGTTATTAAAAGCTTTTTTTTGTGGAATTTTTGTATGGGACTACCCAGTTTTTTTTATACCCCGTGTAGATGAATACTTTACCTTTAATTTCGTACCACAATTTCACTACAGCTGTGGTTCCAGGCTCAGCAAATGGTACCGAAAAACCATACAATTTTGTATATTCATCCTTAAGATGACTACCTTCTTGAATTATAAGATTAATGGCGTCTTTAAGTATCACTAAAGTAAATCGAGTGCACGTTTTTATAAAATAGTAATCATTGGTTTTTATTTACAACGGAAAAAAAAGGCCGGCGTAGTTACGGAGTTCGAATTGCCAATTTTCAAAAATACCATCAATTAAAATTCTGGCAATACTTAATAGTCTTCGCCAAGTAAAAAAACTTTTTTAAACCAAAGTTGTGCTAACACAACTTTTATGTTCCATACATGAAACTTTTAATAAGTACTTGAGCCCGCGATTACCAATCTGTATGTCGTGGAAGGTATGCATTCGCATGCGAATGCGAAACGATGCGAACCCACGTCTCACTCTAGCACATAGCTAATGACATAGGTGCGTCCTTGTCGGGTGCGATCTGTCGATGCGAATCGCATGCAACTGCGTCGGTGTATAATTCTGGACTTTTCACACAGCATCATTTGGGGCTAGCCCCAAAGTAAGCTGAGCTTGTGTTATGGGTACTACTCGTAGATTACTGATATACTACTTATATACTTTTTGTTTGTAAATACATACATATTATACATAGAAACACCCAGACCCGAGACAAATATTTGTAGATCATACAAACATTGGTCCCGCGGCGGGGATCGAACCCGCAACCTTCTGCGTCGCAGGCGGGCCTTCGCCCACATACATAAGTATATATAACTTTTTAAAGTCCATTTCTAAATTCTGAATCGATTGGATAACGCTTAAAACTGGTGCTAAAGCAAGAAGCGCACAACGAAAAACTTCCCCAAAATATTAATACAAAGTATTAATCTTTTTTTATTGCGAGGGTCGAAGGTACCGAGTATTCACTGAAAGGGAAACCGGTTCACTGGGCTAGAGGATATTATAATCGTATTGATATTTTCACATTTTCAGTAAAGATAAGTAGGTATTAAAAGTATTTTTGAGATTATCTTAAAACATAAGTAAAATCAGTGTCTTAATTTTTTTAGCAATAAGACCACCCATTCATTGAGCAACCGTGCGAACTGAAGCCTTTTACCTACTACTGGTTTAGATATGCAAGTTGGATGGATGGATTTCTGTTGCTGCTTCAGGCTCAAACGGCTGAACGGATTTTAAGAAAATTTGTTATGGGGTAGCTTATACCATGTATTGATGCAAACAAGACGTTATTTTTAACCAACTTAAAAAAAAGGAGGAGGGTCTATGTTCAGCTGTATATATTCCCTAATGCTGGGGGTGACCCATCACGGAAGTATTTTCTCCCGTACGATGTTGTTTCTGACCGCAGATGTCTATGAATAAATAAAAAAAAAAATGCTGGACTTTTTCACACAGCATCATCTAGCCCCAAAGTAAGCAGAGCTTGTGTTATGGGTACTAGATGACTGATATACTACTTATATACTTTTTGTTTGTAAATACATACATATTATACATAAAAACACCCAGACCCGAGCCAAATATTTGTAGATCATACAAACATTGGTCCCGCCGCGGGGATCCAACCAGCAACCTTTTGCGTCGCAGGCGGGCTTTCGCCCACTGCGCTACAGAGGTCGTCCTAATATAATAATTATGGTAATAAAATAATAATAATATACAGGGTGTAAAAAGACGTCTACCGAAGCCGAAAAGGGTAGGTACAGCATCCCAACACACAACCAAATCCAAAAGGATTTTCCGAAAAAATCATTATATCCGGAGAAAACAGCGTTTGAAGATTGCTGTTTGCGTATGTACCTACTGGGCGCGTTTTTATACGTAGATTGCTGGATTTTGAGTTTTTATAGTTTTTTTCTTTTATAAATGCAATTATTAGGTAGGTATGATCTTATTATGTTGTACTAGTAGTAAATAACTAGAAAATAAATTAAAATGACGTAGCTAGGTCAAAAAATTTTTTGCGTTTTTTTTTCGCTAATTATGTTCAGAATCATGGTCTGATTGAAACCCCTCAGTTTTCGGTAGCAGTATTTTTACACCCTGTATATAATGATGAATAGAAATATCAATCAAAACAAAAAATCTGTTACCCAAAAAAGAAACAAAGAAATATAAGCGTTTAGGGATTGTTGTCTACGCATTCGAACGCCTTACAATTTCCTCCACGCACTCATTTGTAAGTATACAAGGGGATTGGTAAATATTATGTTACAAAAACAGCATCTATTAAAATATTCCATCTTCTTTGCGATCTAATTTCCTATTCATCGGCTGCTGTATTTTTCTCTACTGAAACCAATTCACTCACCGCCACCTTAAACCTTATTTCAAAGGAATATAAATCAAAATTCTTTGGACTATGGATGTTCTGTGAGGAGAATTCGATACAGTGTCTTAGTATTTTTTCGTTTGAAGGAAAAACCTGTTTTTCGAAGCCAATCCGAAGTATTGGATTTAGATAAGAACATGATTTACGGTCGATTGCGTTGTGTTTGAGGATAAAGACTGAATGTTTATTTTGCTCAGTTAAAGGGTTAACTCACTTGAACGAATACCTTCGTGGATAACTGAATTTGAACTTAATCCTTTTCTTCTTTTGCTATATTTTATTTATACCAAGTCAGGAAAATACAACCTCCTTTCCCTCGACTTTCAATCCGAAGAGGCGGTTCGAATCCCGGCCAATCATTGAATTTTTCGTTTCAGTAATGTGCTTTCACACGAGCTTTTCCTTAAGACATTGGGTTCATCGAACTATTATGTTTAATAACAGTATCAGTAACATCATACTACCAGCTAACCTAACTACTAAACCTACTCATAAAGGTAATACTCGTTTAGCTAATGGAAAATACGAACCTACTTATACGAGTAGTACAATCAATATATCGCCCCGCAAATGTCACGTCAATCAAACATCTAATTGGGAAGTCTGATTGAATTCGTCTACGTCTACTCCGGGGAAATAAATAGTTCCAATCTTAGGGGGTAAAACCTGTGGGTAAAACAGAGAATTCTATATACTCGGTTATATTGTTGAACTAACCTGTTCAGAACAATCTGAACATAGAAAAATGTAATTTGTAAAATGTAAAAGTGTGTAATTCAATAGTAGTTTTTTTATGTTTTAACTGGCAGTACAGTAACATGTTTTTTATATTTAAAATGGCAACATTGACAAAATTTAGTTGGTTTTTGTGTTGTGACATTTTTTGTTCCTTCCTGTTTGAAAGATTTTTGATGGCGGATTATCTCTTGACTGTAACAAATAATAAAATTAGTTTAAATATTTCCCACGCATATTTTATTTCGTACAAACCAAATACAGGGTGTAAAAAGACGTCTACCGAAGCCGAAAGGGGTAGGTACAGCATCCCGACACACAACCAAATCCAAAAGGATTTTCCGAAAAAATCATTATATCCGGAGAAAACCGACTTCGTACAGCTGGTCAAGCGTATGTACTGGGCGCGTTTTTATACGTAGATTGCTAGATTTTGAGTTTTAATTTTTGTTTTCTTTTATAAATAAAATGATTAGGTAGGTATGGCCTTATTATGTTGTCCTAGTAGTAAATAAGTAGAAAATAAAATAAAATGACGTAGCTAAGTCAATTTTTTTTTGCGTTTTTTTTTCGCTAACGATGTTCAGAATAATGGTCTGAACATCCCCTCAGTTTTCGCTAGTAGTCTTTTTACACCCTGTATACTTTTCAAATGTTGGCATGATGATCAATCATGATGATGATCATGATGTATCAATAAATAGTATATGGATATATCTCTGACTACTCTTGACCTGGATCTAAAAAACCTACATAAAAAAATCAAAGGAAATGTCTATCGCGCTTTGGGTCGATCCTGTTAAACTACAATTCATTCTACACCAAATTGGGATGGGGTAGTACAAAAGAAGCTTGAAAGCTGAAACTTACTTTGTCTACCGTCAATGAAAAACATTTTGGTAGTAGGAACTTCATAACTCAACCCGAAGTCAATGTAGGTTTGAATCCCGGTTTTGTACCTTTAATTTAGTAATCAACGCTTTCAAAAATCTTTACCAACAAAAAATAAGTATAAGAATTATTTCCTAGTTGATTTTCAGTCTTCAGCGAACAAATAAAAACTTCATCAAATAAAATAAATAACGAACAATGCAAGTAAACACGTCAGCAAGCTTTTAAGTTCTTGAAAATTATTGTCCGTTAAATCACGGTCGTTAAAGGCTGGTGGGAAATGGGCCGAGACAGAGATGATTGGAAAGATATGGGGGAGACATTTGCCCAGCCGTGGGATAATGTAGGTTTAAAAAAACATGGTCGTAAATAATATTCTTGAGTGAAAACTATTTGTGGTTAGTTTATTACACGAAGTTTCTATCATTTTAGTTATGATTTTATGTACAACTTCGACCTTGTCTTGAGAATCTTGTCCTGCTAAAAGTATATAAGCGCACAAGTTGCTAATGCAATGGACATTTTGGTTATCTGACCACATATGCTTTCATCATCATCAATAACCTCATCAATAATCTTACAGGCTGCTAATGCAATGGACATTTTGGTTATCTGACCACATATGCTTTCATCATCATCAATAACCTATTAATACCCACTGCTGGGCGTAGGCCTCCTCTCTATGCTATAGTAGGTATTATTTTATTTCGAAAATCTATCAAAAACAAAGGACTTTATGCAAACTTTTTGACTAAGGTCGCGTTTATTGCAGTTGTACCTACGCACTGCCATCTCTAATTTTTTTTGTGAATTTTCAAAAGTAAAACGGACGTTCATTTCGAAAATCGCTTTTCGAGAACCTCCCAGAACAATTTAACAACTGCAAGGAGTTTGTATTTCTAGAAATCGTAATTTTGTCGTCAAATTAACAAGCAGACAGGCTAATTGTATGTGAGTAAGCACGCTATTCTTGATATTTAAACGGATTTTGGGTTTTACAATTGTGCCGGCACAAATGTGATGGCATATTTGTGCCAGATGTGTCATCAATGGATTGATGATGATGCGCTGATGATTATCAATCTTACTCTCAACTCTACTGCGACAGTCATTGAGATGTGAAAAAAGTATGTAAAAACTAAAATATGTACTTAGGTTCATATTTTTGCAAAAAGTTAAAATAAAATGCAAAGAAGACATAAATAAAGTCAACATTTCCAGACTATAATCTATCTCTCTGCTAAATTTCACCAGTTTCAGTAGTTTTTGCGAGAAAGAGTTAAAAAGATCCATACCTTCCAAGCTTTCGTATTTATTACTAGGAGTAGGGGGAGTAGCTAGTTTACACAAACCACAAACTCATACAAAACCTTGCCGGTTCATAAACTTATCCGGATAAGGGTCAATCACCTGCTAATACATGCTTGTCCTACTTATATCATGAAGGCGGTTTGGTCTTAATTGTGTGTAGATTTGTTTCTGTATGCGTAAGCGATACTGAGCACTCATTCGTCTATAGAGCGTTCCCGAGCTTACGCACACAGATACAAAGTGTATGTGCACCTACACACAATGAAGACCAACCCGCCTTCGCGAGTTAAAACAACTTTAATGAACACTATCGGATATCCGAACAGGCCAGTCCGCAGCGAAAAAGTTCCGCTTTTTTTCAGATAATAGAATTTTCCGAGCGGTAATTCAATAGAGATGCAAAAACTACATAGTATTGGCAGAACTATGTAGTATTTTATGCCATCGATATTGAATTTAAGCACTGACTGACTAAAAAATACTACGAATACATTTTATAGTACTTGCTAGTAACGTATTTGATGTTCTCGTTCTTATCGGAACAGAAGTAGAATCATAGTGATCCCAGCGTAGCGATTCTACCGAATAAATGATTTGAATTTGACTATAAAGATCTAAGGCGTGTCGCTAACAGAAACGAAATCGAGGCGAGGGCGCGGCGCGGGCGCGAATCTCGTTGAAAAAAGTAAAAAACAAACAAAAGTCAAGAGTCGAGGCGCGGGCGAGGCGGAGGCGCGGGCGAGGCGGAGCGCGCCGCGGACTAGGCGCGCGCCCCTAATCACTTGTCTCTACTCATCTTTTGAAGATGGCATGTTGAATGAATGAATCAAGACATACACGCCGTTGCTTCGACGCACATGCACACGTCAATTTCGCCCGCGCCCCGACGCCGCCTCGACGCCGCCCCGACTTTGCTGTTAGAGACCTGCATCAATCCCTTACCTAAGGGATAAGTCCCACGCTAAGTGGAGTCGGCACAACATGTATTTTTCCTCCATTCACTCCTATCACTCGTCAAATGTGTATCCACTTCTTTCGCATTCATATCATCTCTCACACAATCCAACCACTTCTTTTTCGGCCTTCTTCTACTTGCATAATCTCCAGTCACACTCTATTCATCACTCTCTGGGTAACATGGTTTTCATCTCTCATCATAACGTGTCCATACCAAGCCAACCTAGCACTCCTTACTGTTTGACTCCTGTTACTCCTTTGCTTATAGAGACCTGCCTAAAAGCTGCCTTTACAATCTTACTGTTTTACCATGTCTGGTCTGTTTGACTTTCCGTGGCTTGACTCACGGACTCTCATTAAAGTATAGGGTCATATCTTCTGTAAAACTTATTAAGCTTTCGTGATTTGACAACATAATTAATTTTTGAATAAACGGGTTTTTATCACGTACTTGTTTTATTTGGTCCCGACGTTTCGAACGCGTTGCAGCGCTCGTGGTCACGGGAGAACTGGTGCACGGCGAGTCAGTTTTTTATATTGAGGGTAGGATCCGGATCTACCCACAATTCGTTCTCAGAATCAGATAAGTCCAAGTTCATACTGCGACACACGACACTAACCGTATTAACTTGCAGCAAACACGTTGCACCACCCCCCGGCTATTCAAAAATGTATTCTTCTGTTGTTCAAGATTTACCCAAAAAAATTAATGTTTCGATAAAAATATTGCGAAAATCTCACAAAGAGTTGGGTTTTCCCGCAATAAATATAATTCCTGCCAAACCCTAATTCCCTCAATACCCTAAAGTAATTTGTATCAATTTCCGCAAAAACTATGAAGGAAATAAAGCCACGCACAATCACAGCTCATTGGATAAAGTAGCTGGTTTACTTAGCTATCAATTTCATAAACCTATTTTGTTCTTATGGGAAATCAATTAGAGCCTGAGTCATCCTTTCACCACATTAGATCGAAAGACACAGTGACTACTGCACAAAAATAATCTTAATACTAATCACAGAATCACGACATTTATACCTTAATTAACTTGTATAAACAACCATAAATTTCTTTATTTCGGAACAGGTAACGTAATAATTATTTTTTTGAATAAACGGGTTTTTATCACGTACTTGTTTTATTTGGTCCCGACGTTTCAAATCACAAGCTTAATAAAGTTTAAAGGTAACGCAATGTTCTTTATAAGCCCAGGAAGTGAATTATAAAATTAAAATAGAAAAAGGAACATTTTCAGTCTATAAAATAAATGCACCAGCTATAATTCTGAAGCTGTGCAAAAACTTCCAATCCTTAGGGATATTCCACACCGGCGTGATTGAATCAGTTTGATTCGTGTTCCACGTATCGTGTAACCGCGGGTTTAGTGGTCTTTTGTATTGCTCTTTTTGTTTTTTTATTGCATATACCCACTAGTTTATTGAAGAGATTAGCTATAGTTATACCAGACTAGCTGTGCTTCGCGGTGCTGCCTGCGGTTCCTTGAAATACGTCTTTTACATCGTCAATGCATGCGGATCTGGGGGTTATTCCTGTTCTTATTTTCGTTCGTTTGATGAATATTCGGATGCTTCTTACTACGAGCTACATTTTATTCAGTCGATAAGATCAGCGTTAAAACACGGTCCTGACCTAGGACCAAATATTACAAACCGAAAAATTGGCCCTTGAAGTCAGAAATCGTAGTAAGAAGCATCCGAATATTCATCAAAGGAACGAAAATAAGAACGGGAATACGGATGTCACTCAGAGTGACTAACTTCTACTTATTTTTGTTGCTTAGTAACGAACTTAGTTTTATATGTAAATCCTTTACTTAGGAATGGTTTAAGTAGCCGTTAAGCAAGCTGCAAAAAGGAGAAGAACGTCTTCACAGTAGTGATGATGATAAAGGTGCGAATTAGATTCTTGGAGCGGTCATCATCATCATCCACAGCCTGATTTCACCCACTGCTGGGTATAGGCCTCCCTTCACTTTTGCCATTCTTCCCGGTCCTGTGTCAGCCTGATCCACTGTTCTCCCACCGCCCTTACAATGGCGTCTGACCATCGGGCAGGTGGTCTGCCTCGAGGCCGCCGTATACCTCTTGGCCACCACTCGGTAACCGCTTTGGTCCATTGGTAGTCGTCCCGTCTGGCCAAGTGCCCCGCCCATCTCCACTTAGGCCTCGCTATCCGTATACCTACATCCTCGACCTTAGTGCGGCATCGCCTATAAAAAACTGATCACCAATCAAAGAAATAAGAAGCAATTCGAATTTCCCCATTTTATTCCCGGAACGTAGCAAACTAAGTCTAAAGCCAATCCAATCCAAGCGCAAAACACTAGCTAACCTATTTCCCGTGACTTGATTCGTATTCGCGGCAGAACCTCCACGTGACCCGAATTAACACTACAGCTTCATTCTTTTAGAGCAGGAGATGGTTGTTGTTTTCTTACGTCAGTCACAAACGATTTTGATTTCGCAGACAGTCGTCAAATACTTGTACCCATATCCCTAACAAGTCATAAGCTTAATTTGTCAATTTTGCAGTTCATCAAATCCTTTATTTATTATTATATCCTACTCAACTCTAAAGCTTAATTTATCATTTTCGCGATTCGTCAATTCAATTTACCGTAAATTTTTGCCTGTACCAAATTCCACTTCAGTTTTATTAATAATTGACTGACGTAAGAAAAATATCAGGAGCTTCCAGACTTCTTAACGCCAATTTCATGTTGCTTGTGCTTTTACGGTTTGGCTTTTCTGTTTAGTTTCATTTTACGAGGAATTAAAAAAAATGATCGAAATAGGAAATAAGCGTGACACAATTTATAAACACAACAATTTTGAACGAGACTCTTGTCCCTATTCGAGTTCTTTCAAACCAGTGAGGTGAAAGGATTTCAAGTGTACCAAAGAGATTTGTTTTGTACAATTGATACCAATATGTTTTCGTACTTTTTAGATTCTTTGACATACTGGGTTCCTCGCGATGTCTTCCTTCACCATCATAGTATACACTGATTTTTGAGCAAAAAACCCATTGGTGCTCGATTGGATTTGACTCCACGTTATGATCGAAAGCCTCTTCCACTGACAAAGGACTCTTAAACTACCCAACTGCTGCCGAATTTTCAGCTTAATTTTGAAGTACAACGACTTGCTAACTAAAAAAATTTAAGCTTTTATTAGCAAGTAACGTCCACTATAATAACCTCAGTAATAATAGAGATCCGTTCAAAGGAATTGACAAAGCAATGTCGCCCTAATAGCGGCGTGCGCAGACAGAATATGGAACAAACGTGTGGACGAACATCTTTCATATGTGAATTTTGAATGCAAAGCTATACTTTAAGTGTCGGGCCAATGTATAATTTTATACCTTTGAATTTTAAATCCTAAAACTAAAATAACTTTGATTACTTATGAATTATTGTAGATGTACCTAAAACCCTGCGTCAAACGGGGAAGGAAATCATCGGGGAAAAAATCGACATAGCCTTGAAAAACATAGCGTCAATTGCAAATAAGAGCTTCTTTGAGGCACACTTAAAGATCATTTTACCACAATACCAGTGGTTTGAAGGAACTATGGATATGTCGAGAATAAGTTTAAAAAAAATGGATTACATTTTAATACAAATACAGACGAATACCCGAATGTTTCTAATTCCCCCAACAGTACTTAATATTGATGTTTTACCAACTTCCAAACACATAGGCCGGACACAACACAAGCTTATCTCTAGTTTATGTGGCTTAGTACCGTCGTCCCGGCTTATGGGCTCATCAAATATGCATTTGGTATATTAAAGTGCTCGCTTCGTAAAACGTATTGGGGCAGGGGACCCAAAGATGTTAATCAGTATGCCATTGAAATTGGGATACTGGTGGGTGAAGTGGTCAATGTTGTATTGCTATAGACATAGCAATACAATTGATGATCGAATCGATCATCAGCTTTATTGTATAACTTGAAATCGATTACTTGTGAACATCAAGTCGATTACCAGTTGTCATCCCTTAAAACTCAACCAATCACGAATTACAATTGACGACCTCTGTGGCGCAGTGGGCGCAGGTCCGCCTGCGACGCAGAAGGTTGCGGGTTCGATCCCCGCCGCGGGACAAATGTTTGTATGACCTACAGATATTCGTCTCGGGTCTGGGTGTTTCTATGTATAATATGTATGTATTTACAAACAAAAAGTATATAAGTAGTATATCAGTTATCTGGTTCCCATAGTACAAGCTTTGCTTAGTTTGGGGCTAGATGATGCTGTGTGAAAATGTTCAGCATTTATTTATTTAATAATACGACACGTGAGTTACTAAGTAAGTTTAAAAATAAATCTAAAATACTTACGTAAGAGTTCACGAAACTTCGCAGAACTTATAAAATGTTTACAAACATAGATATCCGTTTTTCATGTCCGTGATGAATGGATAAATTTAAATTTTAACGCTTCCACTTGGAGTGAGGCGAGGGAAGCCAAGAAGTTCCTCAACTTTCAAAGTATAGCGATAACTGAGAGGTGTGGGATATGTTATAAGCGATTTTTCAAGGAACGAATCATATTCTATGTATGTATTTACAAACAAAAAGTATATATGTAGTATATCAGTTATCTGGTTCCCATAGTACAAGCTTTGCTTAGTTTGGGGCTAGATGATGCTGTGTGAAAATGTCCAGCATTATTTATTTATTTATTTTATTTATTTATTCTATTCTATTTTCAAATTATTGTCCTTGGTATGACTTGAATGCTCTGCTGAGCTGAGACGAAATTGGTGCGAAATCGATTCTTTCTTTCAGAATCGTTTGCATAAATATTTGTTCTGGGTATAGGCGTTGCGTTGCAGTTCTATGGTAGGTATTAGTTTTCTATACACGATATGCTAGTGCACAGGATATGCTAGTGTGGGATCAGAACTAGTGCGTTTGTCGTGGTTCAACCATCACGCTCCTGAGTGTATTGCACTCGGTTTCTATATTCAACGGAACTTCGGTACGAGTTTTCGGAATTCGGAACAGACGGTAAGAGCTACGACTCGTTTCCTGTTTTGACTGTTTCCCTACGCTGTCAAACTTTTGAATGTAGAAACTAGTTGTAGTCTACGAATGTCCGTAGATTATAGAAACCGGGGGTTAAGGTTGGGTTGGGGTGGTTTGCATGAGGTTATGATGTTTGGTTGTGGTTCTAAACTTTCGTTTGTTATAAAATTTTCTCATACAACTTTTTCATGAACTTTCTTTAACTTGCACCACAATTTTAAAGACAATACAAAATTTAATTAAACTTTAGTCTGGATAGTTTATTGGTTCCTTGCTGCGGTTTTGTTTTATGAGGGTAGTTTTCTGTCCTTTAGTTAAGTAATACTGAAGAGTTTTTTGAACTGACCTTAGACCATGGAAAGCCATTTATGATTTTCCATTTTGATAAGAGTCAGAACTCTTTGGCCCTTATTAATAAACGTGGTGTAAAATTACGCCCGGCGTAACTTTACACCACGTTTTTTAAGGGCCTTTTTGTTAAAAATTTCTCACCTTTTTACACTGCATTATACTATTATGGCTCTTTAATAAAATAATAAGGTTCATCAGAAAAATCTGTATGTTTAAAAGCACATTCAAAAACTCATTTTTATTTTTAAAAATCTCTCTCAAGAAACTCTGGTAAGACAAATGTAGCGTTTTTACAAATAACAGGGGTAGAGTTGACAATATTTTACGTAATTTACTCTTAGGACAGAATAAATTTGTCCCAGAAACTCAAGTTGGATGTCCGCAACAGATGTTGGGTCTTTTTGGGAAATTCTTTATTGTAAATGGAGGGGACAGTTTTGAAAATTTTACTACGGATGTTTTATATTTTCGTGTATTTTATTTTTATGGTGGGGTCTGTGTCACACTGTGTGAAGAATTTGGGGTAAACCGTCTGTCTGACAAAGTGAAAATCCATTTTGACATGTACACAAAAATAAGAATGTCTGACAGATGAAGGACAAGTGAAGGTAAAATTATCCCGGTTATACAATATACGTAAACAGGTTCACGACTGTATCCCCAAGGTGCGGTAGACATTCTCTCAGATCTTTTTATGTTACTTATTCCAGATCCTTTGAAGATGTCTAAGGAGGGTAGTCAGAGGCATGTCCAAACACATATTTGATACATGCCCACATCTTGCAGAAATTAGTATTCCATACGTGACAAGTTGCAAGCCCATCGCCGCCTATAAGAACACTAACTGGTTTCCTCACGATGTTTTCCTTCACCGTTTAGAGCACGTGTTAAAGCAAATATAAATTTTACGAAACGCAAAATCCATTGATGCACGGTCGGGATTCGAACTCACAACCTTCGGATTCGAGGTACAACCCCATTCGGCCAACACGGCTTATACTTTTACATGGTTATATAATAATAAGACCATTTATCCGGTGGCTATCTACTAGAGGGTAGCGGAGATTTTAGGCCGCATAGATAAGATAAGATAGATAAGATAAGATTTATTTCAGATAGGCCTTGTCATGGCCACTTAGCTCATTACACTAATGTAGGGTGAGTGATCCCACACTGGCTCCACTGAATAAATGCTATTTGACTTACAAGCATACTTTATCCCTCCCACAAGTTTTATCATTCCTCAAGATTTTTCAACAATATCAACTATCAGATTAATTAAATCATTATCGTCTTTCTTGCTTTGATAATATCGGATACGTTTCATACATCTAAGTTACATTTCCTCGCACAATAGCCCCTTTGTGTTTTAACGAGATGTTCGTCGAATGGTACTCGTTCACTTTGTGAAACATTACACGAAGGAACGATGGTTTCTGAAAAGGACGTCTTCTGCCTTCAGAGAACAGAGTAGTTAAAATGTAAGGATGTCTGTTAGGACCAATATCATTGGTTAGAATAGTTCACTTGACTACCGGCAGATTATGATTTTGTCAGTCTATCAATGTGGTGTGAAGTCTTGTTAGTGGAGCGGGGTAGAGTCTTAACTTTCAATCCAAAAGTCGTGGGTTTGAGATTCAGACGTCTAACAGAATATTCGTTGATTCGGAAAATTTAATGTTCGTATTTTTAAGCATGAATATGGAGGAAACTTTTTGGTAAACAGAGCACTGGCGGTCTAGTGGTCCGCCCCCGCCTTCCAATCGCAAGGTCGTGGGTTCAATCCCGGTCTTGCACTAGTGAGTTTTTCTACCGAAAAATGTATGTGCACTATGCCAGTACTCTCAAACGGTGAAGGAAAATATCGTGAGGAACCCGGCATGTCGAAGAACCTACAAAGTTCGAAAACATGTGTCAAGTGCACGAAAGGAGCCTCTTTGAGGCGCACTTCTAAACCTTTCACCACACTGGTTCGAAAGAACTGGTGAAACGACACGAAGAAGACTTGTTGGTAGTCTAGTAAGGCTTGCAACCTGCAATGGAATGCTAACTTTTACAAAATGTGAGCATGTTCCAATAATTATTTACTCATCTCTATAGGATCATACGAGTCATGTTTGTACCGAGAAAATTTCTACTGTGTTTAGAGTATACCGTCGTGCTCCTGTTCCGTAAGACCAGGATCCCCATGAGGTAGACAAGGCGTGGCTAGGAAATTATATAGTCGATGAAATTCCTTTAAACGAAATTAAAGAGCCCTTTATTTGTATTTTCCATGTGAAACATAGCATATTTTCATCAAAATTTCAAACGGCAAGTCAATAATTTCTTTAATTCCCCTACCACGGTGTCATTTGATTGGTGGGGTGGCATAATTATGGGGATTCCCCGACAGACATACTGGCGTCTTGGCATAATAAGGGGTTCTAATTTTGCCTTTTCCTTTTGAAATAATTTCAAGACAGCAAGACATTTTGTACAATATAACCCTTTCCGAAATTGTACAAAGGAATATTCAGTTCCAAATGAGATTGTACTCATTCTTTATGAATGTTGTGTCTAGACGTGAAATAGCAGTACAGGCTGGAATCATTTCATAAAACACTTCGCTTTTTTGGGATAAAACGTCAATCCCATGTTCGGGGTAACCTTCGTAACAACTTCGTTTTAGTGTAAACAAAAACACTACCTTTTGGTGGGGGTAGGTGGGGTGAAACCATTGTCATAAGTACATCAACTTTAAAAGGGTGCAATTATTATTTTGTTATTGTTAATGTTACAAAATAAATAAATTAAAAAAAAATATCATTGTGTTTGTTTCTTTTTTCCCAAGTTATGAGATTTTCCATGAAAAACAATACCTATTACAAATAAAACGTGAGAAACTAATAAATTACCTCAGTATTTTTATGTTAATATGCTAATATGCTGCTTCACACAGCATCATCTAGCCCCAAAGTAAGCATAGCTTATGTTATGGGTACTAAGAATGACTGATAAACTACCTATATACTTTTTGTTTGTAAATAAATACATATTATACATCGGGACAAATCTGCTTACTTTGGGGCTACTTTGGGACCTTCGCCCACTGCGCCACAGAGGTCGTCAAGATGCATGATCAATTTAATTCTCAGTTGGTTTTGAAACAACATTGAATATCTCTACTGAATTTCCAAGACACGGTAAGTACATTCTCACACAATCTTAATTAATGCAATGAAGAGAAGAATATTTATAGGCTTTTGTCGCTTAGTTTAAATGAGACAGAGTAGTAGAGCTAGAGACACTCTATTTTCATAATAAGTGTGAATGTTTTCATTCTTCAGACGTTAGCATTACAAAGTTCATCGCAAAAGTAACTCACCATAATTTCCTTCACCACTTAGAGCTTGTGTTATCGGCTTAAATATATACACTAGCTGAACCGCGGCAAACGCTGATTTGTAAATATCGCTATTAAAAATGATGAAACTTTGAAACTCCATTTCAGCCCTTTTTGAGGGTTATTTTGAAAAAACCTGAAACACGTGTCCATTTATTTTTAGTTATTAGTATTTAGTTACTTGGACTCTGACACAGCGGGATAGAGAGAGGTTGGAGGCTTTTGAAATGTGGTGCTGGAGAAGGATGGAGAGGATTAGCTGGACGGAGAAGGTTACCAACGAGGAAGTGCTGAGAAGAGTTGAGGAGAAAAGGGTTTTGATGAACACCATTCAAAATCGAAGAGGAAAAATGATTGGACATCTTATACGACATGACAGCTTTATCAAGAACATCATAGAAGGAAAAGTGGAAGGAAGACGAGGAAGAGGAAGGCCTAGAATAAATTTCATGAGTCAGATAAAGGAGAAGATCGCTGTCATGTCGTATAAAGAAGTAAAGGAGACCGCATTGGAAAGGGAGAGGTGGAGGAAGTTGCATCATTGCACCGACAAGAGCTGAGCTCTTAAATTTGATGATGATGATGATTAGTATTTAAACTGAGTTTCAAGCAAATAACTCAACGCATTTAAAAGTTTCATACAAACGTTTTCACCCCTTTTCAACCCTTTGGGGGTTGAATTTCGAAAAATCTCGCCTTAGTGGGTGGCCATGTTATAAAAGGAAGCTAGCTACTCTTCAAATTTCAGTTTTCTAGCTTCAGCGGTTTCGGCTCGGCGATGATGAGTCAGTCAGTCAAGTCAAGCTCTTTTATATTTATAGATTTTCATAAACGAAAAATCCATTGATACGCTGCCGTAGTTCAAACCCACGACCTTTGGATCAAAAGTCGGCACTACCCTACTCGGCCATTACGGCTATGAATAGAAACATAAATATCGTACGAAATTGTAGCAGAACCGACGAAGCGAGCAATTTTAACTATTCAATGTCCCGTTGCTCTGTCATGCGATTTCAAAGACTTGTGCATTTCCAGCATGCATTGAAAAGCATATTAAATAGAGCATTTTGAGAAATGGAACAGTAAAATAAGAAAAACATCGTCAATTTAGATGACGTTCAATGCTTGCAGAATATCAGTAACAAAGTGATACTAAAATTCAGCTCAAAATACCATTTAAAAATAATGTAACGAAAATGAAAAATGAAAAAAAAACTGTAATCTAGAGGGAGTCTACAAGATCGGTTGAAGATGGTTGTAGATATCTATTGAGTAAGTAAGAGGCATGTCCAAACATATTAAGGTTTTTCGTACAATATATAACCATTGATTATAATATATTTTGAAATCGATATGCAGTTCGACTTACATTTGATTTTGAGAAATGGATTAAATTCAGTATGCAAGATATGCGAGACATATTGCATGTTTAAAAATAATACAGTGTAAAAAGACAACTACCGATAACTGAGGGGTTGCAATCAGACAGATTCTAAACTCATTTAGCGAAAAAATAATTCAAAAATTTTTTTTGACTTAGCTTAGTCAT
This sequence comes from Epirrhoe tristata, assembly GCA_951394285.1. Lineage (NCBI taxonomy): Eukaryota > Metazoa > Arthropoda > Insecta > Lepidoptera > Geometridae > Epirrhoe > Epirrhoe tristata. Next base: position 11,339,142 of record OX596141.1, read on the forward strand.
TTTATGTTATTTTCAGTTATTGACTACTAGAATAACATAATAAGACCATACCTACCTAATTATTTCATTTTTAAAAGAAATAAACAATTTAAACTCAAAATCCAGCAATCTACGTAAAAAAACATACGCAAACAGTAATCTTCAAACGCTGTTTTCTCCGGATATAATGATTTTTAAGGAAAATCCTTTTGTATTTGGTTGTGTCTTGGAATGCTGTACCTACCCCTTTCGGCTTCGGTAGACGTCTTTTTACACCCTGTTTATGTAAAAACCAAACAGCCCAAGCCGAATATCCTTTTTTGAAGTCGATTAAAAGTGCTGATAATTCCAACTTCATCCATTTCAAGTATTCGGCTTCTCACGTTAATTATTTGCCTCCACAAAAGGTCATCTCAATTCAATTAGGACGCCACGTTCGCTCCTTTCCACTCGATTACCTGGGGCATTAGCTCGGTGACCTGTCTGATTCTATCACTACTTATGATCTTTTATTTATTTATTTTTAACACGAAATTATGGCGTTTTTATTTAAAAAAATTATGTTAGTACCATAGACATCAAAAGCGTTAGTGCCCACTTATGTGAAATCAAATCGTGTTACCGTCTGCCACCGCGTGGGGGCAGACGGTAATAATCCATAATGAAATCCCCAGAAATAAACAATCCAGTAGTTTTAACAGTGTGACCTCCTTTAGGAATACTTAACTTCTTCGGGATAATATGCAGCCTATTCAGATACGACTATAATCTAGGTAAGGTGTTTAAAAAAAATCAAAGCGTGAAGCAACATTCATCTTCCAAACTTTCTAGAGTCGTAAAATCCAGAATGCTCATAACAAGTAAACACTAAAACGCATACACACTGTACGTACAGCGTCTCTTTGACTGCTCATTCATCCACACCCCATTTCTCGCTAGGACAAAACAAAACATCCTTTACGTAAGGGAACTTTTTAATCATACGAATCTTTTCATGTCAGGAGTGAGATATTAAAAGTAAAACAAACCCCCTTTTAAGCCCATGCGTTTTGTTATTGCTACTTGTGTGTGCTTGCTTTTCTTCTTTTATATTGATTATTAAAATATTGTTTTTGTTTTTAATTTGCCCCACTGCAGTTCAAAATTGAGAACGAGCACTTCCACGCTTCGGATAGTCCTGGCTTGTCTGGCCTGGCTTGTAAAATTTACATCACCTGACCACTAACTCATAAAAAGCTACCTTACATACCGAAATGCCCATAACAATGCGAGTGGAATTTGATTGAGAAATTAAATAAACTGCACATTACGCATAATAAAACTCATTCATTTTAATCAACCTGATATTAAAAATAGTAAATAACTAACTGCGCTCCCGCGGTGTTACCCCTTTTTTGGGATAAAAGGTGGCCTATGTCCTTCCCTGGGATACAACCTATAACTATGCCAAATTTCAGCTTAATCTGTTTAGCGGTTTGGGCGTGAAAGCGTAACAGACAGACAGACAGAGTTACTTTCAGATTTATAATATTAGTTATAAATCTGAAAGTTATTATAACAAAGCTTTGCATTAAAACTTCTCAATAATGCACAAACATCCCTATGCAACTCGAAACAATTCAATAATGCTTCATCAACAGATATATCTATCGTCCGTATACAAAACTGCTGTCTGAAAACACAAATACTATAAGAGTTCTGGTACATGAATGAATAAATGAATGAATGAATGATAATATATAATTTGAAGGTGCCTGACGACGGGCGGCGACGCAGAGGCAGTAGGCCTCAAAGACGCTGGCGTGACGATCTCGAGCATTCCAGGTTGACTGTTGGGACGAAGCTGGTGATCACAATTCTTGGCAAATTGGGGAGATCTTAAAAGGACCAAGCCAAAATTTGCTAGGCTTTTAAAAATAAAGAAATCAAGACGCTGGCGTAACAATCTCGAGCATTCCGGGCTGACTGGTGGGACGAAGCTGGTGATCACAAGTCTTGGCAAATGAGGGAGACCTTAATAGGACCAAGCCAAAAGTTGCTAGGCTAAAAATAAAGAAGTCTTTGCCAGCCCATCGTTGCCCATAAAAGTCTAAAACTTCCATGTGAAATTAGGAGAAAGTCACTGAATTTCACTAGTCCAGACATATCGCAAACAGTCCATTTATGAAATTGGTGATTGTTAATCAGCTACGTTGGTCCAAATGTTTGGAGCTGCTAATTATTGATTTGATTAAGCGATATCGAATTGAATTGTTCATATGAACAGATGGTCGAAGTTATCATTTGCAATGTTCATGAATAAATAATGGTGTTGGATGTATAAAGGTGGAACGCTGACTTTTGTTTCATGATTGTAATAATTATCTGGCAATTTCATTCGCAAAACATGAGAATATGAAGGCATACTTACCAAGTTTTTGGGGTTTGCGTTTGAAAATAACATTGATTCCTGCCTTATTATGAAAGCGTTTATGACATAAATGTATATCCTGGGTGGAAATCGAACACATGACCTGCATTTGGAAATTAGAGCTACTGAGCTATAAAGTAGCGTTACAAATCCAAAATTGATCTAAATCGTCCATAAAATCATAATGTCTATCGCGCTTAGAGAAATTGTAAAAGTAAAATTTATATGTTTCTTTAATAATAAGAGAAAGTGACTTTCTGGCAACAGCTGAGTAAAATAGGTCAGTCCCATACGTGTAAACGAATCACCAAGTTGTTTGCCAAATGTATTAAGCGGTGAGCTAACTCAATTTTATGGGTGAAACGAGTTTTTGCAGAAATAGGGAGTTCCGAAAAATAGGGGAGACGACAATTCCAAATTGCCTTTTTAAAGTACATAAGCGGAAATAATATTACATCGAAAGAGTGAACGCGATCGAGTAATTTCCTGAAAATTTTGAGTTCAATTGTGAAACTGTATTCTCCACAAGGCAGAGTGTCACTTGCTAACGTTGTTTAGATCAGCTAAATGGACTTATGTAAAAAGTACCTTCTTTATCATAATTTCTTATACCTTCCAAACACAAAACAAATAAGTAAGTAAAATTTTGGATTGAAATAAACCCGTTTCTCTCCATTGTTTGTTGCTAAAACACAATCTCCTCTCTCTCTACCTCTGTGGCGCAGTGGGCGAAGGTCCGCCTGCGACGCAGAAGGTTGCGGGTTCGATCCCCGCCGCGGGACAAATGTTTGTATGACCTACAGATATTTGTCCCGGGTCTGGGTGTTTCTATGTATAATATGTATGTATTTACAAACAAAAAGTATATAAGTATTTTATCAGTCATTCTAGTACCCATAACACAAGCTCTGCTTATACTTTGGGGCTAGATGATGCTGTGTGAAAAAGTCCAGCATTATTATAAAAATCATTACACTGGTTCCTAAGAACTAGTGACGAGATCATAAAGATATTCACGACACTAGTATTATTTAGCAAAAGTGACTTCACTTTCTACAGTTTAATACTTCAATTACTCAAACATAAAATAACCAACCCCCATCAATTCTACCCAATTTCCTACACACGCAACGTTTGGCCCTTAAGGACACAAATGTCATTTTCCGGGCCTATATATAGGACACTCAAAAAGGTTTTGTCTTGTCCCAGTTTATTGTAAAAGAACTCGTCACTTCACTGAAGAACCCCTTTTCATGTGTTTCCTCTGAACATCGAACGCAGATGTTTTCAATAAGATTTGTGGCTTTTAAGAGGTCGACCTACTTTCCGGAAAAATCGGTGGAAGTTTTGGGGTATTTCGTTTTACTTAGGGTCTTAAGTTAAGATGGAATGGTATTTTTCAGCGGGCACTTTCGTATGTAAGGGTACTTTATTTTAAACTTACTTCAACAAAAGAACTGGGCATACATAGGTATGTTGGTAACGTTGGTCTGCCTATTGAGTACCAATGGACTAAAGTATTTCTATAGCTTTGACTCAGCTTTACACTGCACGGCTCATTTCCAGCCTTTGAACGCACGCCCAACTAAACTCAGTAATGGACTGCGAAATTGTTTAAGCTGAATCCTGAAAAAGCTTGCCACTGGTGATCATTGACAGGGTATTATCCGCTTTACTGCTATGCTTCAAGATTCAAGATTATTTAACGCAGGTTGATGACATGAAATTCAACTACCAAGTAAATCTTCGTTGAGTTTTGAACCAACTGATAAAGTGATTTCTGTTTGATTACAAATTACAAACCAATGCTTCAATCAGTGTGGACTGAAAGTTTCTTAAAATTTAACTTTTTTAAATAAAACTTAACTGTATTATAGAACAGCATAAGGTTACATATTGCATGCTATCGCAGATTTACTAGGTTTATGCTGAGTTCAACTTTGAAATGGCGACTTCTGACATTGAATAACCAACTTTATAATGAAGAGCGTAAGGAATCATAAGTTCCAACTCAAGTTGGAACTACTTATACAGTTTTCTGTATTCTCAGTTTCCTACGGATGTTTTTCTTGTCAAAGATATTAATGTGTTGCTTAGTGTTTATTTCTGTTTCTCGGAAACTAAAATGCTTTTGTGAGGATGTAAGGACTCTTAAGATATGGACCAGTTAGAGAAATAAAGAACATTTTCTGCCACTTGGCTTGGGTTTACATATAGAATATTCTTACACACTATCCTAGTTGGTATACTTATATAATATGCTTAGTTACACACTATCATAGTTGTTCTTGATATTTGAACGCCCTAACCGATGTTCTACGCGAGCACTACGAGACCGCTAGTGGCATTATCAACTGAGCGCTTCTGTACTTCGAAAGGCACTTTAAATTTACAGTCCCTGTAAATACTGACCTAGGTAATATTTACTTGGTAGAATGTACTATAATTATTAAGATTACTAAGTACTTATGTGTTTTCAAAAAATTTTATCACTTTTACCAAGTCATGGCTGAATCACAAGTGACCCTTATTTTGCCGTCCAACTGATATCGAGTTACCATTACAAAACAAGTCAACATGATAATAAATACCTAAAAACTTTTATAGTTAGGTGAGCCTCAATAAATCACAATATTACTGACTCAGCATTAAACCTTCGTAGGGTCACCACACAGATGAATATAACATTTTTGCTAATATTTTCTGCTTACTCATTTTGTCTGTATATCCGCTGAGCCACGACCCTGTTGTTTTTAAGAAGAGAGTTAATAGGCACTTTCTTGGTAGGCTCGCTCCATCGTAGACCTCATTCTTACCTGTGTAAGTTTCGAGGTCAAGAGCCAACACATTCATCATAAAAAAAACAATCATTTCTGCTTATGACGCTTGTTTCTGAACTCACCAATCGGGTCATAATATAAATTTTCTCATCTTCTTTTTTATTTCGTAATGAAATAGTCAAAATGCTAAAGATTGCCCCAGAATGATGATCTTAAAAAACCCGTAAACATACCAAAAACCAAATGATATCTATAAATTTAATAATTTTTAGCTACTGCGGTGCTAAGACTCATTTGAATCAACTCAAGGTAACTTAAAAACACTAGCCTTCCCATTGTTGCGCAAAAGCCTACCAACTTCTGCCAAAGAAAAAACTACTTAGAAATAATGGAAAGATATTTCGGAGCTCTGAAGAATAACCTCTGGATAGCTTTCTGCACAAATAAGCAATATCCTACTCTGTCCAAACACTTGTGAACCAATAACGTGCACGTGTCGCAAGATATCTCAATTTGATCGCCACTTATTGCCCTCAACAATATTACCATCCGATTTTCAACTCACCACACCGTGTCATACGGTTCAATCTCGATTCTGCTTTGATTGATGACTTTTTGGGTATTAACACTGAAATATCAACTCTGTATTCTCGGGATAAAGTCTACATTTGGTACTGATTGTTGCAAAAAAACTATCAGATTTTCCTGATTTCATCGATGAATTAATTTCCCGTGAAAGTGACTGTGTAAGAGTTTTGTGAAGTTTAATGATGAATGGATATTTACTTTAGCTCTAGTGGATGATCAATTTCAATTTCAATTTATTTATTGCTTGTGAACCACCATCAGAGACTCTTCACCTACCTGTTACAATTCATTTATGTTTTCCCAAAATCATTTCTTGGGAGTTTTCCCAAGAAATACCAACTATGAAAATATTTTATCGTAAAAACAATAATTAAACACATACTATTAATTAGGTTAATTTTTTGATTTTCTTTTTTTTTTTTTTAGTTAACCTGTTGTGTCCCACTGCTAAGCAAAGGTCTCCCCCAAAATTTTTTGATATTATTGAATTTTTTGACAAAAAGACTACTTAGTTCAACCATGAAACAATATTCTTATTACCTCAGTTTGTTTGATATACAAAATTTTTAACCATGGTTTCGGTGTCTGTTACTGATCACATTTATGTACTTAAAACTCAAAAAAAGAAAAACAAATTATAACCTAAAAAGGAGACGAGAGGAGTCAGACATGGGTTTATGATAGCTACTGCGGTTTTACTGACTGGAGATAATAGGAGAGCTTGAGTTAAAATAAGAGTGCGTACGCGATTGTTGCCTGTAGTACTTATTTGAACAGTTGTCATAAATTTTGTTAGGTTTTTGTTGACTACAATCCCCGATAACTCTATGATAGTTCAATATAAAAATATCTGACAATGTCATTATCATTTTCTGCATCTGCTGCTAACCATAAATTTTTTTTGGTAGTCGCAAAATATTGGCATATATTATGCCAAATGGGTGCTATGAGTATTGCATCGGCTTGTGCGACACCGTATAACTTGCTCAACCACAATGCAACCCTTATCGGTATATTGGCAGACAGGTGGCTGGGAATCAGCAAATTAATATGCTGGTGGTAATTGATGGCAATTAGTGAGCGTAGGGGCCGTGGGCATTGTAGGTACCTATGTAATATGTATACTACTAGACCTGTTTCACTATTCAGAACATGGCTTAACTTCTTGATAGATCGTAGAAGTTAAGCAACGTTCTGAAGGGTTGCCGCTAGTGGCATTATCAACTAAGCGCTTCCGTGCTTCGGAGGGCACGTTATATTGTCAGCCCTGGCTAAAAGTCGTTAAGTTGGCCACTAACTAATACGAACGTACTTTTTAACCGTTCACTACAAAAGAATCGAATGCACCCAGAACGTTGGGCGAAGATTGTCACTCAGTGGGTGCCTGAAAACAGTCGAAGACGACGCGGCAGACCCAGGAAAAGGTGGCGAGACGATCTGGATGCATTCGAGCCAGACTGGCAAACCGTGGCTTTGGAGCGCAAGAAGTGGAAGTTAAAGGGGGAGACCTTTGCCCAGCAGTGGGACACAATAGGTTGAAAAAAAAAAAAAAAAAAAAAAACTACAAAAGAGTCAAAGTGAAGGCTAATTTGATTTCACAAATAATTTAACTAGGATTTTAATTGGTTTTCAATATGTTCGGTCTTATTAGAGTCGTTATTTTAGCCTTCAAGGTGAATGTGTAATGGGAACCACTTATTTCGTTTATAGTTAGATATAAAAATTAGATTATAGCGTTGGTTATGAACAATCACACATTACATTTTGAGGTCCGAGTGATACAGGACTTGTCTCTTCTCTATGAATATACGAGTACAATACACATATGTTGATTGAACATACCTAGGATTATACAGAGATCTGTGCATCATACTCGTAGGTGTGTAGGAGACATAATATGCATTTAATTAATCAATGAGGTACAATCGCCAGTACTAAATTATATACCCGTACCCTTTGGTCGTGAAGGAACGGGAATTAAATCACCTAGTCCTTTCTCCTGAAGTGTTAATTCCTGCTCAATAAATGCTTTTTTACTTTGAATTTCACCATAGTTTGAAGTGCGTTATGTTTTATTTTTGTGATTTCATTGTAGTGTTTATTAATTTCTTCCTCGTGTCATACAATGAGCTACAATTCAGTTTGGGTGCTATCCAGTTTAGGTTCCTAAACTGAATCGCAAAGTTTTCGTACAGTGACAACGTGACGTTTTAAGCAGAAAATTGTTTTACTTGTATTACGTATTATATTGCAAAATGATTCAGTTTTTACGACAAGTCTAGTAAATTTTATTATAAGTAACTTTTACTATAACACGTCATGGTAAATAGCGAAACAGTTCAGTAGTCTTATTGTCTATCTTGAAATCCATTCCCAGTTGTCATCCCAATAGAGCTCAACCAATGGAATATGACAATTGAAGTCCAGAATGGGTTTCAAATGTCAAAATGAAGCCCACGTCCATTGCCAGCTGAATTACACAATAAGGCCTCAGGTAAGGACCTAAACTGGATCGCTATAAGAGCTCATAGTAGAGCTGGTTCAAGAAAATTTTGACCGTGTTCACCTCTAAAATACCTATTCCTTTGGACCAAGTCTTTCTTCCTGCTGTTCCACACACATTGGCCTCATACACCTGTTCGGAAGAACGACTTTCATTCATCCACTCAATACCCCCTCAACTATCAGCTGTGTCCTCACGATATTTTCTATCGTTTATTCTTGATAAAATTCAGTTATTTCAATAAAATCCATTACCCGTCATAATTCTATGGATGCCGTAATAAGCACATAAATCCTTTAGTGTCTGCGCCAGGCTTCACCTGTAAAAGCCGTAAATTACCTTTGTAAAAGGAAATTAAAATGCTTTCCAAGGCTTTTCGCAGATATTAAATTTATAACGTTTTGATACTTCGTTTTGTCATTGTGTAGCGTCTTTACATTGTGTTTATCGGACTATGGCACAGCAAAAAAAGGGTGACTCGACACTTACTGACCATGGTTTTTTTCTGGATAAGGTCGAGTAAGCTGAGAGGATGTTTGCTATGCCTACTCAATTTCAAAACCAAACCTCCAGGCACTACAGCGTCCTACTGACTGAAGGCAAAGTTCTCTTGTCTTGTTGCTACCTGACGCTGTATAAATCATCTACGAAAAGTCCAAAAAGTAATGGCACTTTTCATTATGGCGCTGAAAACTTCCATCCTATAATGAAACAGTCAACAGACCAAGCAACCACGGCCTATTAGCAATTGGTTCCATTACAATAGACGAAGACAAACATAGGCAAGCTTTTATCGCGTCAATAACGTGCGATGGAGCGTGCTGCCAAATGTACCAGTGCTTGGAAGTAAGTTTATTTATAAAGGACCTTTCGCTGGTGATTGAATGTTGTGGTTGAATAGTGATGGTTTATTTGTATCCGGGAATTTCTTTAATAGCCATTTACATGATATCATTCTAGCATGCCGTTCTTGACTTTTGCTTTCCCAAACTCAAAGGTGCAAGAGCTAAAATTCTGTGGCAAGAGGCAAGAATGGTATGCCAGCATGGTATTGTGTGAATAACCTTACTTACCATGGTATACTCGTAGAATAGAACAAGATATTTTCATTTGACTTGTTCTTAGATCTCAATTATCTACCCAAAAGATACCTACTTTATATCCCGAACTTTAACTTCTCGTTCATTTTATTATATTCGATACAAGCAGCCGTCGTGGTCCAGGTTCCAGGTAAATTCCACATTATATTTCCATGTTTATGTATGTCCAAATATGCTCGCGAACATTTATTTCCATACACCCTACATCCCATTAGTCGCACAGAGACAAAAACCTCAAGACTACATATTGCCTATTCATAGACCTACAACCAAAACATACTCTTAAAACTGACAGAAATGAACTATTAAAAACTCTAAAGTCAAAGTATTATGAATCATATTTCTTTAAGAAATAAAGGTTACAAGAAATATCAAGTTTTAAGGCTATTAAATTACTAGGATGATATTGATGTTAGTGATTATTAACCAAGGAATTTTGGAATCTATTTCAAGGACCCTAAGGTTTTCTTTGCTGCATTGTGTTTGTACCTTTGAATTGTTTTTCATGAATATTTTAATAGAAATTTTATTTATTGGTAAGTTATCAACCGCCAGTTAAGGGTGTAGTTGATGATCGGAAATTAATAACTTATGATTTTAATAATAGGTATAAAGAATATAAATACTGTTTTATCCTATCCACATGGTGAAGAGTCTCGGCCATAGTATATCTAAAGGTCGTATGTGAGTTTGAACCTGATTCTGCAAAGTCAAAGTTAAAAAGCATTTTTATTAGGGCCACTTTTGATCAATAATCGAATGCTTAAACTTTTTTGACAACCCTGAATTTCATCATTGGCTCTTCTTAAGTTTTCTAGATTTATGATTTAACAACAAGAGCCAAATTATTTCAAAATTTAATCTTTTAACCGACTTCAAAGACTTTTTGTTCCGCCATTTGTTGACCGATTTGCAAAATTCTTTTCATGTTTGAAAGGGTAAACTCCAGAGGTGGTCCCATATAAATTTTATTCCTGAGGGATTGATAGTTTCCCCGTAAAACTCTAAACACCTTCCCTCCTAGCCATGTCACAAATAGAAATCGAATCGACAGCTTGACGCCCTGACTCACACCGCGTTTCGAGTCAATCATTGAAGTCGGTTTTCTTTTTAGTATAAAAACGTAATTATAACTTATTAATTTTCCAAAATACCAATCGGATAAAATGAGGCTCATTCATTATCATTTAATTTTACACGTACAGTCAAGTACAGTATTGTCTCAGCTTATTTTATACAAACACAATCATGTAGTTGCGACAGCTAATTTATTGCACACGCATTAACCCCAGATATCGTTGTGTTGCACTGTAGGACGTCTATGGAGATAAAGCGTGCTTAGACAATGTCGACGACCTGGCGCTGTGGGCGAAGGCTCGACTATGACGCAAAAGGTTGCTGGTTCAAATCCCACGGGATGATTTGCAAATATTTTTATTAAGACTTTTTATTCCTTATGTATTTATATCTATTATAGATAGTGTTACAGACATAAAATATTAGAAGTAATTTAAGTAAACAGGTTGGCAGCACACAGTAGTAATTTTAAGTGAATAGGTTGGCAACACTGTGCTTTTTCTGTCGTCATCAAAAAATTTAAAAATCCATCATCGCCAAGTTATTTTGTGAATACAAGTATTGTGTTTAACTGATACATAGAAGACTTTTTATTTTGTATGTATTTATAAAAAAATCGTATGTAAGTAGTTATTTATTTTATTTACATAAAAGTGCAAATAAAACTTTAGCACAAGTTTCAGTGCATGAAAGTAGACTCTTGAAGGCGCACTTACAATACCTTCACCACACTGGTTAGAAAAAACTAGTGACACGATTTGGGTGGTACAGTCGCTCAGAGACAAAGCCCTTTTCTTATTTTTTTGTTAATGAAAAAAAAGGAGCACAAAGGTTCTAACTATTTTTTGACAGAAAGTTAGGAAAAAAAAAACTCTTAATTCTAAGTATATTAACCGGTGAGAATGACCGCATTAACGTAATAAGGTGATTCCACTGACAATATCAATAAACTGGTTTTAGAATCAAGTTTTTAATGAATGTTTATCAATATTGATAAGTATTACTTGCATAAAATTAAGCTGTTTAATATTTGTAACGGTTTTTTGACAGTTCAACTTAATTTTAGAACTCTATTGTTGGTTTTGCTGGCTGAGTGAATAGCCGCGTACCCACCTAGCGCACAGGCTCGCGCGGCAGCCTCGCGAGCCAAATGCCTCGGCTGGTGTGGACGTGCCTCGGCCTGCCTCGGGCGCGCGTTTGCTCGACCGAGCACGGCTCGGCCCCGAGCCATCTGTTGTCGGTAAACTTGACGCGCTCAAAGGTGCCTCAGTGAGCGCTGTGCGTTAGGTGGGGACGGTTATGTTTTGGCTCGCGCGCGAAGCTACTTCAAGTTTTGTCTCTTGCCGTGTTTGTATTTTGCAATTTTGATATCATGGGCAGTCAGGAGGAGTCCATTCGCTTCTTTCGTCCATTCGTTTCTTTAAACAATAAGCAGCTAGGAAAATAGCTGCAGCTGAAAATACACGACTGTCCATTACGAATACTCGCGGACTTATGATGGCTCAGCCTGCCTCGCGAGGCAGCCTCGTGTAAATTGAACAAAACTACTGAGGCTGCCGCGGGAGCCATCGCTCGCGATCCGGACACTGAGGCTGCCGCGCGAGCCTGTGCGCTAGGTGGGTACGCGGCTAATGACTTTCTACTTCAAAAGCCGTGGATTTGAATCCCAGCTTTGCATTCGAAAGTTATGGCTCAGTCACCTTCACTTTGATGGTGCTATTACCATTTGACGACCTCTGTGGCGCAGTGGGCGAATGCCCGCCTGCGACGCAAAAGGTTGCGGGTTCGATCCCCGCGGCGGGACCAATATTTGTATGATCTACAAATATTTGTCTCGGGTCTGGGTGTTTCTATGTATAATATGTATGTATTTACAAACAAAAAGTATATAAGTAGTATATCAGTCATGTAGTACCCATAACACAAGCTTTTCTTAGTTTGGGGCTAGATGATGCTGTGTGAAAAAGTCCAGGATAATTTATTATGGTGCAAAAATCCATTGATACACAATCGGAAATCAAACCACGACCCAATAAAATGACCACGACCCTTTCCTTGAAGGCACTACACAGTACAGTGATAGGCAGCGTACGTGTTAGTGTAAGTATTATTTCACAAAACCCTTGTATGCTCGCATTGAGAAAACGAAATAAGAAAACCTATTCATACATTTAATCTGCTTTTCGATTCGAAACCCGTATTATGGTAATCGATACACATTTGTGTAGCATTGGTGGTATACGTGACTGTGGTCCCAATAGTGGGACTTTTGGCTACTAACATGTTCATGTAAAATGCACTTTACCACCTCAAATTAAGGTTTGATTTAAGTACGTTTTGCGACTTATTGACACTAGAATTCATCGCATAGTTCACCTCATAGGTCACGATATTTTGGCTGTTACAGCTGCGTGAATACTAGACTAAAGTGCTTGTATCAGAGCTAGATTCTGCGGAAATATTAGATCAGACTAACGCAGGAATGAATGAATGAATGAATGAATGAATGAATGACCGGGAAGAATATGCAAAAGGAAGCTTACACAGCAGTAGTGGGAAATGGGACTGCAGATTTAGTACCTACATACATACTATAAGATATCAACAATTTATAAAATATGGCGATATTTACATATTAACAAGTAGTAGCCGGTCGACTAACGGGCACAGTTTAATGATTTCATATATTTCTTGCATAACACTAGGACCTTAATTTATATCTAACGGAAAACCATAAAAATAAAACTATAAAATAGACGAAAGTAACTGTATCGATATTAATATTATAAAGCTGAAAATTAGAAGATAATCGAGTTTATATGTTACACAGTCCAAAACACAACGATAGCGCGATCTAATTTTTTCTATGTCGCCATCTATTATGTAGTAAAATGTCTCTGTCTGTCTGTCTGTTTGTTACCTTTTCACGCCTAAACCACTGAACAGATTATTCTGAAATATGACGTGGATAAAGATTATGTCCCAGAGACGGACATTGGCTACTTTTTTTTCAAAAATAATCACGGAGGACGTAAAATAAGGGTTGATAGTTTGTATGGAAAGTTGGAAGTTCCAATTAAAGGCAACTAGATGGCGTTGCTAACCTATGGCTAAGTCCGAGATGGCGCTATTATTGCATTTTTAAAAGTTTCAGATTCTTGCAGTTTTCAGTTCTATTAAGAGGTTTTCAAGTATGTTATTTTGCTGACGAAGTCGCGGGTACCAGCTAGTTTTTAATAAAACTTGCAAAACCGAAATCTGTACTGATATTAAATCCTGAGCTTAGGTTTCTTAAAGAGCGGCGACCGTGTCAACATGTTATTTTCGAATTTGGTATAAAGATAAGGATAAAGATCATTTATTTGCATAAACATGTGTCGGTAAATAAGATGTTTACATTTTAAAGTAACAACATGTTTTACCGATTTCGGTGTGCAAACCGAGAGAATAGCATGCTTAGGTCTTTCTTAAACTTTCGCGATCACAATTCATTTTTAGAGATATGTTTTATAACAGGATTTTATCGCGTATTACCTTTATTATTTCCCGACGTTTCGGCGGTATTGCAACAACCGTGGTCGCGGGCGAACTGGAGGTAGGTCAGCGGAGCCGACGAAAAGAAAAAAAAAAAAAAATCCTGTTATAAAATATATCTCTAAAAATGAGCATGCTTAGGTACAACAAACAAGAAGTACCAAGAAGAAGAAGACTAAGCTAAGATGTTACTGATTGGGTGGTATAGTCGCCCAGCGACAAAGCCCTTTTCTTATTTTGTGTACTTAAATAAAAAAAATAAAAATTAAACATTAGGAATAATGTCAAATAATTATGTAAGTCACATTCAACAATAAAAGGTAACGGTAGCGTGATAAAAAGATATTATTGACTGAGTGAAAAGAATGTCTCTTTTAGTTCAAAGTCGTGGGTCTGAATCTCGGACAAAAATAGCACATTACAATATAATTTGCACATCATCACCAGCGCTTTTGTGCTTCGGCCACGATAAATTGTCACTTTTTTTGTCAATTGTCGCTTTAAACGGCCTAAAAATTTGACACTTTTAGCAGCTAACTCGTCACCTTAAGGTGCGTTTACACGATGCTATTTTTCGTATGATTTGTTTAGCCCCGCCTAGTGTACATGCTGACGACGAGAGTCGCGCTAACTATGACAAATCGCTTACGATGAGCGTTTACACGTGAAAAATTGCCATGCGATACTATATCTATGGATTGAAATCGCATCGTGTAAATGCATCTTTAGTATATTATTGCAAGAATGGAGTCTCCTTGAGACGCACATAATCATTTCACCACACTGGTCCAAAAGAACTATTAACACGAAAAGAAGATGAAGTACATAATACTCAAAGACTTATTACGACGGCAGTCGAAAGTATTATGACGGCAGTCGTCTTACGGAAGCGAAGCTCGGATTCGTGGATCAAGCCGAATATTAGAGGCCGAAAGAAATATTGCGGGTTGGGGATTACGGCATGTCAACATGGATTAGGCTGAGCAAATAGACATTTTGCCACTTGAAGCTGGAGAAACAAATCATTTTCGGTTTAGGTTAAGCCTTTCTTATGGCTTTTAGCTTGCCGTGGAACTTACGAAAGCAAATGTGGACTTGGTTGTAAAACGCAAAAAGTATCTTACCTAAGAAAGCTGTATACCAACTTCAAAAAAGATGTGGTTGAATTTTATGTCCTTCTTTTTTTTTTTGTATCTTCTATTGAACATAGTAACGGGAACATTTCCTATGACCCTTTAGTAAAGGGTCTATTTGACCCAAAGCTGAGAACGTGGCGATTTAATACCTACAACGATATCATTTACCTACACGATATAAACTCCATAATTTTTTTGCTGCCTAATTTATTCGCTAAAAGCTATTTTTAGCTAATTGCCTAGAAGTTTAATTATAAACTGAGTTGTATTTTATTATTAAAATAGGTATTAAAGATGGGGTCAGGATCGTAACAAGTAGAAATCCTAGGCCTCTGCCTACCCCTATGGGAAAGAGGCGTATTATATTACGTATGTATGTGTACCATCCACACCAACTCTCTGATTTAATTATTCTAACAATTAAGTGAAACGTATTATTATAAGAAATTCTTAGTCTTCTTCTTATCTTGTCACTAGTTCTTTTGAACCAGGGTGGTGAAAGGATGTGGTCCTCCTTTCATGCATTTAACACAATCTTTTCGAATTTTATAGGTTCTAGGACATGCCGGTTTTCTCACGATGTTTTCCTTCACCGTTTGAGAGTACTGGCATAATGCACATAAGTTTTTCGGCAGAAAAACTCATTGGTGCACGACTGGGATTGAACCCGCGACCTTACGATCGGAAGGCGGGGCACTACCACTAGACCACCAGTGCAGTGCAGTAATTATTAGTAATTAGCCTATAATTATCTTGTTGTTGTTACCTTGTGAAGACTTACGTAAAATAGCTTACAAAAACGTGTAAAATTCTATTCAAAGAAATATTAAAATATACAAAAAAATATTTGGCTAATTAATTATGCCAGACCTTAATGTACTATCTACTCATAACAATAAAATTTAATAGTATGTTCTAGCAATACTACAGTTTTTAGGGTACCGTAGATAAAAGCCCAACCTTCAATTCATCAATATCTATCCAATATCAATAGAGATCCGAGAGCTGGTACCTCTTTGGTCCAACTGTTCAGCATTGCCGTTCAGCGTGCTAATGCCAGTGTTTTGGGCAAGCTTCCGACTTGCAGTGACCTGGCTCAGTTGGGCTAACTAGATTGTTTTTATCGATCCTTAATTGGATCAAGTGATACTTTTCTTATACAGGGTGTAAAAAGACGTCTACCGAAGCCGAAAGGGGTAGGTACAGCATCCCAAAATACAGCGAAATCCAAAAGGATTTTCCAAATAATCATTATATCCGGAGAAAACCGACCTCGCACAGCTGTTCGAGCGTATGTACTGGGCGCGTTTTTATCTGTAGATTGCTGGATTTTGAGTTTTAATTGTTTTTTTCTTTTATAAATGAAATGATTAGGTAGGTATGGGCTTATTATGTTGTACTAGTAGCAAAAAACTAGAAAATAAAATAAAATGACGTAGCTAAGTCAAAAATTTTTTTGCGATAAATATGTTCAGAATCATGGTCTGATTGCAATCCCTCAGTTTTCGGTAGCAGTCTTTTTACACCCTGTATATTGTTTTGTAAGTTTTTGAAAAGGGTGTTGTAAAGATTTTTTTAATCTTTGATCTAAAATCTAAAAAAACAAAGCTAGGCCCCAAACCGCGTTTGTTGAAAGAGAAGAAAAGGTGTTTTGACGATACGCATATAACTCGTAGAAACACCTTGTTTATAACTGACTAGCTGCGCTCCCGCGGTGTGACCCGCGGTTCCTCGGGATTTTTTCACTTTTTCGGAATAAAAGGACATAGGCTACTATGTCCTTCCCTGGGATACAACCTTTAACTATGCCAAATTTCAGCTTAATCTGTTCAGCGGTTTGGGCGTGAAAGCGTAACAAACAGACAGACAGACAGAGTTACTTTCACATTTATAATATTAGTATTATTAAGTATTAGTATGGAAGTATGGATTACTGATTTTCTCGCGGCTTTTATCAATTTTATTGAACATCCGATCAAAAATCAAAACGCAAAACGTATACAGAATCCTTCAATAGTATTAAAATTACACTCATAGTTGGTTCCTGTTATACATAATCAAGTCAAGTCATTCTCTAAAATAATCTCGCGAAGTGTGCTTGTGTCGAAAAATGAAAATATTAATCGTATTTTTGGTTTTGTTTTATAGCAGCTATGCTGTTTTCTATGATGCTTATAGTGGAACCACCATTTCTAAAGAAGAACTTAAACGT
This sequence comes from Epirrhoe tristata, assembly GCA_951394285.1. Lineage (NCBI taxonomy): Eukaryota > Metazoa > Arthropoda > Insecta > Lepidoptera > Geometridae > Epirrhoe > Epirrhoe tristata. The sequence goes on from OX596141.1 coordinate 11,356,461, forward strand.
CACGACAAAGCTAATACGACTTTGTAAGTACTATTAACAGATTCTACTAAATATATATATTTTTTTTAATGATGAATGGGTCGGCTCTTGACCTCAAACTTACACAGACGAAGAGTGAGGTCTACGATGGAGAGAGCTTACCCAGAAGGTGCCTATTAACTCTCTTCTTAAAAACAATAGGGTCGTAGCTCAGCGGAAATACAGACGCTGAAGGCTGATTCCAAATTTTTGCAGTGCACATAATAAAAGAACTTTCGAAAGTAGTAGACGTTTGGCTGTTATTTTTTTATACCTTTGCCCAGCACTGGGATCAGCAGCCTTATTGTCTAACTTAAAATCCATTCCCAGTTGTCATCCCAATAGAGCTCAACCAATCACGAATCACGAAAATGACAATTGAAGTCCAGAATGGGTTTCAAATGTCAAAATGAAGTCCATGTCCATTGCCAGTTGAATTACACGACCCATGATAGGACATCATAGTCCCAGTGCTGGGCAAAGGTCTCCTCCTTTAACTTCCACTCCCTACGCTCTAAAGCCACTTTATTATTAATAAAAAATTAGAAACCAAAAATGGTCATAACATTTATAAAAAATTACAAAAACTTAGAATTATAAATCATCAAAGAATTGCCGGGATTCGTAGACGCATTCTGGTAGAGATCGCTTTTTAGCGATAAGACCGCCGATTGTATATCATAGTTAAGTTTTTTTTATGTTTTTGTTTTACTTTTTATGTGGTGTGCAATAAAGTATTTTCTATCTATCTAAGTATTTCATTCTCCGGATTGATAGAATAGGGCACTATCAATCCGGAGAATGCGTCTATATACGAATCCCGGCCATTCTTTGATGGGTTTTGGACGAAAGCTCTTAACTGTGAGGATAAACGTAGTAAGATTTACAGCTAAATGTCTTTTATGTTGATAATTCTAATGATAGGTTAAAAAGCTTCGGGTAAGCCTAATTGGCTCAGGCGATACAACCCCCCCTAAGTCATGTTACAAATAATATAAATGGATATAACAGTGGGAGTTTTTAGATTTTTCAATTGGACGTGTGATCCGAGGTCCCCCCCCCTCGGACCGCACCTGCCTCGACTTGTCTTACTAATGGGGCATTTACACGATGCGATTTCAACTTAAACGATATCGTATCGCACGGCAATTTTTCACGTGTAAACGCTCATCGTATGCGATTTCTCTTAGTTAGCGCGATGCTAGTCGGCACGTTCAATGGGCGGGGCTTAGCAAATTGTACGAAAAATTGCATCGTGTAAATGCACCTTAACTACTCTTCCTGCAAAAAAAGGTTTTAAGGTCTAGTTTTTTGAGGTAAGTAGGAAGTTTGGCTATTAAGAAACTCATAATGGTTTTTCTTTTGATAAAGCTAGGTTTTATACGCAACAACCATTTCGAAAAATATTGTTCGTCGGAAGGATCTAGCAAATAGAATCTTTAAAGCCTTCACAACGAAAACACAGGAATCACGACTGTGTCCCCGTGTCACGGTAGAGATTCTCTCAGATCTATTTATGTATTTCAGATTCTTCCAAGATGCCTATGGATCTCCATAGGCATCTTGGAAGAATCTGTGTAGTGTGAAGGGGTGTATATTTGGACATGCCTCTGAGTATGTCCAAATATACACCCCTATTTTTTAATTACCAAAAAAATTTAAACATGGTCTCGGTGTCTGTTACTGATCATTCCCAAATTTTACAGACGTTAGCATTCTATACGTGGCACTTGGCAGGTTACAAAACCATTGCCGCTTGCAAGTATAATAACAGGTGCAATAAATTCTTCGGTTAATGTTATTATTTTTTCAGTTGGTGCACAGGTGATATTGACCCATGTGACCCCAACGAGGGGAGGAGAGTCGATGGTTCCTGCAACAATCTAGATAACCCAGCCAGAGGGGCAGGGCACACACCCTTTGTAAGGGTCTTACCTGCAACTTATGATAAAGGTAAAGAAAAAAAAAAGTACGTGAGTGTCGTGGAACGAAGCAAAGAGTACTTTTCTATACTGGGAATATTATTAATTGTCAATAATAATTAGGTATCCTAGAAACGCTCTTCCGTACTAACAATGTAACAATCTATGGACTGTGTCGCGGCTGCGCATTTTGCACTGTGACGATTTTACATATACATACATGTGTCGTGACGGTAAAATGGAACAATTTTTTTTCCAGCCTCAGTCTTTTTTTCTTTGATACCGTCCGAAAAGGAACTTCGTTCCAAAAATCAAGCATTATTGAGTAGGACCGCTGGGATCACCCTGAGTGATTCTACTCTAGGTGATTCTAACTGTTACTTCGTGACGAATATCATGAAGAACCAGAGCAAATATTATTTGCATGACTATCGAACTACTGGTAGGACTGGATGGAATAAAGGTGTTTTCAAATAGTTCGATCCGTCAGTATAACAATTTGGAAAAAAACATCTAAACAGTTCGACTATCGAACTACTGGTAGGACTGGATGGAATAAACCGATCTTCTAAATGTTATTTATCTGTGGAGAGCCAATCGAACAGACTCGTCAAAGTTTAGGTACTTACTTGTAAATTTTGATAGGTAGGTAGGTATTCACAAAGTATAAAAGATTTGGTTTGTACGTACTTACTTACATATACTTATTTCGACTGCGACGAACAAGGATTCCGTAGCCGAATTGGTAAAAGGCGGCTCCGGCTTTAGGACGATCGTCGTATCATTGCGGGTTCGAATCCCGTCGGAATCGAAAATTTTGATAAGTCTTTTCATTTCATTTTCTATACCTAAGTGTTGTATAACACTATAAAAATAATAAAAAAATATAATATACGTTTAATTAATTCCTAAGTTTAACGAGTTATTATTTAAATATTTATGATCCATAATTACAGAAAAGGAAAAAATAAATGCAAATAATAAAAGGTTCACAATCCATTACTTTCAGGTCAATCAACTTGAAATGTTTTACTCCTTTTCAAAATTATACTTTTTTCACAGATTTTGAACCAAGAAAAGCGGTTTCGGGTAAAGAGTTACCCTTAGCCCGGCGCCTGCGCACACAATTCCTTGCTGAAGGCAGCGTGCCGAGTCAAAGATTCACGCAATTGGCTATTCACTTTCTGGTGTTTATGTCAGGCGATATAGTGTCTCAACATGATACTAGTAAGATCTATTTTCAAGTACCTAATGTACTCGTACCAATGCTTATTTGATATGAGTATGGATAGAATTTCTGCATGCGATCTGTTAATTTAGCAACATCAAAGCCCGAATTGTTATGCTATAGTATACCGAGTGGTGGCCACGCGAAGGTCACAGAACACCAGGCAGACCACCAGCCAGATGGTCTGATGACATTATAAAGGTGGGAAAACATTGGGTTCGACTGGCACAGGACCGGAAGCAGTGGCGTGAAAATGAGGAGGCCTATACTCAGCAGTGGGTGGATGTGGGCTGATTAGATAAATAGATAGATAGTAGTGTCAAGCCTTGTCTAGTGTGATAGTACTTAGCTCAATTTTCGATGCGCTGCTGATAATTATGATGATGACTTTTCTTTCAGTAAACTATATCGCCTGGAAGCCTTACTGCTGTGCTGACAAAGGAAAGACAGATAAAGCTTGCGTTCCCAACAAGATTCCCGATGATGACCCTGTCCATCGCTTTTCTGACATCCGATGTCTGAACATGACTAGACCAGAGAGCTTTCAATCTATCGGCTGCATTGGTAATGGAACCACTCCGGAAAGAGTAAGTCGTTAGTTCGCATAAAGTTAGTGGCAACGCTGATCAACTTCTTTGAAGTTCTGCAGACTTCACCACCCCAAAAACGATATTTCTTATAGTTTATATTTTCTCCTTTGTATAAAATCAGGATACTGATATCTGATCCTGTTTTCTTCTCAGATTGTATCAACAACACCTTTGTTAGACTTATCAGTGGTTTACGGAAATTCAGAAAAGGTATTAAGAAAATTCAGAATACTAGAAGGAGGCCTTCTTAAGAATGAGAAAGTGAATGGAAGGATCTGGCCTCCCAGCTCAAAAACTAATGCCAACGTGTGTTTCTTGAACAATAAAGTAACCGAGAAAAGATGCCATGATGTCCGTAAGTATAATAATCTAATTTTCATGCGACAAACTCATAAGTCATTTAAAAGTCAACAGAATACCAATAAAAAAACTAAAGCCTTAGCCTACTAGGTGATTTTTTATAGTGTCTGGAGGCAACCTAAGTCAAATCAAATCAAATATTTCGCAATAAATGATTTGATTTGATTTGATAAGCCTACTCTCAACGGAACGCAGTACCTGGGACATATTTGGTAAGTACTAGTTGCGCTCCCGCGGTCCCTCGGGATTTTTTCATTTTTTCGGGATAAAAAGTAGCCACGTCCTTCCCTGGGATACAACCTTTAACTATGCCAAATTTCAGCTTAATCTGTTCAGCGGTTTGGGCGTGAAAGCGTAACAAACAGACAGACAGACAGACAGATAGACAGACAGAAAGAGTTACTTTCACATTTATAATATTAGTATGGATTAAATATCCCACACTTTACCCAGCTGAATCGGCCATATCCACAGAAAACAGAAAATAAAACTACTTTGGATCTGACTAAACTGCAGGCCTCACAATGTTTTTCTTACCTGTGCCATTACTTACAGCTGACGATGGTGTGAACACTCTGGCTGGTATCAACATGATGTTCATCTGGTTCTGGAGACAGCATAATTTTATCGCTGAGCAGCTGTCCAAGGTGAATCCATGCTGGGATGATGAAAAACTCTTCGACACTGCAAGGGATATCAACATTGCTAGCGCATTGCAAATGTACTATTATGAAGTGCTGCCTCTCCTTCTAGGTATGTTCAGTAATGTTAAAAATTAAAGGCAACGTGCTTGTCACGTATATAATTCTAAATTCTGCAAAATGTGTGTCATCGGAATACCGCCGTCCGCTATACCAAACAGGTAGCGGACCACAGAACTATCTGTGTAGCGGACGAGTGCCTGGCTAAGACAAATGAAGTGAGAGCTCGATTCTTGGCGATAAAATGCTTTCATGTTTTGCCCATTTAGTCTAGGTGTTTTGTACTACCTATTACGACTCAGAGAACTAAAATATTGTTTACAGGAAGAGAAAACCTAAAGAGAGACGGAGTTATAACACAAACGCATGCGTTTAGAGACATTTACAACCCAACGGTTATGCCACAAATGTCGCTTGAATACCCGTATGTGCTTCGATGGCTTCATACTCTGCAAGAAGGTGCATTGAAGTAAGTTCTATACCATTTACTAATTTTTTTTCAACGATCAATTTATTTTTGACCTACTTTGACCCACTGTGCACTGCTGGCCTACTTCATTTCTGTTTTACCATACTCCTAATTCTCCATACCACTGCCTCTAAAAAGTTTCAAGTCCTCCAAACGCTTCCATATCTAACTGAAACCCATTTGTAAATGTAAAAAATAATTTTATGAGAGTGGTAGACTAACAATAAGGAGTAAAACTTTGACTATTGTTCATGCCTTTGAATATGATCTTTTGTTTCTAGAATGTACGATACAGACGGAGCTTACATGAAACAGGTACCGATCGTTAATCTGACACTCAGGACTGGATACTTTGATATGGATGACAATATAGTTTACATGACTCAAGGCAGCTTCAGACAAGGAAGTGCCAAAGCTGATTATATCGTTGACCCTGATGTAAGTGCAACTATCAGAAGTAACAAAAAAATCATCATGACGTTGATTCGTTTGGAAAATGCTACATAAGTTTGGAGAACTAGTAAATCAAAATATTGACTTACTAGATTATTCGACTAGAAAAGTATTTCTGAGGAACCTTGGAACACACAACACGGGGCTATTTACCTTGGTTCTTAAAATTGTTCATATAAAACTTAAAGATATAATGATTATATTACAGATAGCTGAAATTGGGCTTGGACCTCATCAGAGAGCTTCTGACTTACCAACCAGTGACTTGTCCAAAAGCAGATACTTTGGTTTCCAACCTTACATCAAGTACAGAGAGTTTTGTTTTGGCAAACCTATTACTTGCTGGAAAGACCTGCATGGTATCATTGATCCTGAGGTGAAAATTAATTTGACCTATTTTGGAGTTTGGTATGAATATACATAGACGAATATACGAATAGCGATAGGCTAGGATAGGATAAGAAAATGATGTATAAATTCTGTGAAAGACGACATGATTACTCATTGCCATCTTTCACAAAAGACATGAGCGAGGGCAAGTGACGACTTAGAGAGGAAAATAGAGAGGAATACAGTGTGCAGTGTGAAGGTTAGGCTACGTAAACCTAATTCACCTAGGTGCATAATGTACACTTTTAGTAAACTTAAATCACCTGGGTGCATAATGTACACTTTTAGTAAACTTAAATCACCTGGGTGCATAATGTACACTTTTAGTAAACTTAAATCACCTGGGTGCATAATGTACACTTTTAGTAAACTTAAATCGTGCATTAAAGGGTTCATTAAAGTTATTTTCTGACCTACTTTCAACAATACTCACGAGTTTTAAGACTTTACGATATATTTATAATTTCAGAGAATAGAAATTCTCAAGAGCAACTACGATGACATCAAGGACGTTGACCTTATGGCTGGCATTTGGTTGGAGAAGTTCATTCGTGGTGGCAACGCTCCACCTACGATGTACTGTTTGGTGATAGACCAGCTGATTAGGAACATTGTGTCCGATAGACACTGGTTCGAAAGGCCCAACAGACCAAATGCTTTCACTTTCCGTAAGTATCTTAGTGTCTAATAGGTAACTATTATCACATTTTTCAAATAAACTATTTGTCTGCTTGTGTGTAACCTTTTCACACCCGAACCATTGAACAGATTACGCTAAATATCGTTTCAAATGATCTTAAGATAGCGGAATTGCTCCAGGTCACTGCCTGGCGGAAGTGTATCGAGCATAATATTTATTTCAGCTTCTACAATATTTTGTACTTTTGTTCATGCATCTTACTTATTTTCAGCGCAACTTCTTCAGATAAGAAAGAGAACAGCCGCCTCACTGCTTTGTGATGTAGGAGATTCTGTGACGAAAATACAACCTGATGCATTTTTGAGGATTGGACCAAAGTAAGGAGATTTTCATTTTTCTTTGAATTTTGTTATTTGTTGTGTCATTTGCCTGTCTTACTTTCTTGGGTAATCTTGTCGAAACAATATACATATCTTCATCTTTAGTGACTTTGATTGCAGCGTATGTCTATGTGCTATTTCGTGAAATATCTACACAACAGAGAGAGATAATGCCAGTTTTGTAGCTGCGTCAAATTTTGTAACACCTACGTTTTGCTCATTTTCAGAAACAAACTTGTCGACTGCAGTCTTATCAGCAAACTCGACTTCTCTGTGTGGAAAGATGCAACATGTGGAAGACCAGTGCATTGCAAAACAGGGCGTAACTTCTGTTAATACTGATGGCGACATAACTCAAAAAAGATTGCGCTATCGATGCGCTTTGTAAGTCGTTACAGAAACAGTCAACATTCAAAATAAAAAAAATCAGTTGACATTCATATTGAATTAATATTTGTATAAAAATAATTCATTTTTATTGTAAGCTAGACGTAAAAAATAATAATATACTAGCAAAGACAATACTTACATGGATTAAAATGTTCGCTTTGCAATTCCCACATTATTGTAAGATGCTGATGAAGGAATAGTTCAGTGACCATTTAAAATCATACCTAACCACAATATAAAATTATAAACTTGGCATTGCGTTTATATTGTGACTCCATCTATCTAAATCAAACTGATAAATTACATTATGATAAATTACATGAAGACTCATTTCACTTCCAGAAAAAATAATTTTATTCGTATTTATTATAAAATTCCATAAGTGGATAAACCTAAATGGTTTTACTTCAATAAAAATTAATAAATAATAGATAAAAACATCCAGACCCGAGACAAATATCTGTTGATCATACAAACATTTGTCACGCGGCGGGGATCGAACCCGCAACCTAATGCGTCGCAGGCGGACCTTCGCCCACTGCGCTACAAAGGTCGTCAGATAAAAAAAAAACAATCATCTACTATAAAGTATGCTCTTCAAGGATTTAGTGAACAACTGAAGATTTATAAAACACCAACCGTCTTATTACAAGAAAATAAACCGAGACTAAGTCTAACTAAAAAACTGTCCCTAGAAAAACGATCTTTAAATACTCGTACATAGAACGCTTTTTTGTGGTAACAGTTTCGTTTTGACATGTGTCAACATGGGGTTCAACTAAGGTTTAACGTTTATGTAATAAGCAGCCATATGTTCCTAAAGTAATCATTTTATAATCAATGTAATTGAAATCGCTTTCCCCAATAAATCACATCGACTAATAGAAAAGTTGGGAGCTTTTGAAAGCACCTGACGCCATTTGTGAAATTAATTCGAAACTCACGGTCGTAATTACTACGATGCCATTTACACGATACCATTCTGGCATACCATTCTTGCATCTTGCCACAGAATATTAGCTCTTTCTATTGAGTTTGAGAAAGCAAGAGGCAAGAATAGTATGCCAGAATGTTATTGTGTGAACGGCGTTTTGCCCTATTTTAAATTGGAATTCAATTTGTGCATGCCCTGCTGGTATTGTTGAAATGTACCTTGACTTTCGATCGGGTCCCTGAAATCCCTGCCAGTGCATATATTTTTAGTAAACACAAGGTTTCTAACAATCCATCTAAATATTTTTTATCAGTTGGTCGAGTAGTTTCCAATATTCATTCTGATGGCTCCAAAATAAAACATTGCTCCTATTAAATCAACTAATAAAACAGAGCATTAGATTCATTTTTGGAAGTTCCTTTTCGGGCGGTATCGAGGATGAGGGCTAGAAGATAAATTATACCGTCACCACATATCGCTGTCTCCGGGGAATAAAAAGATAACTGCAAAACACAACTTTACAGGAAAAGCAAAAAACATGTTTTCTTTGTGCAAAATGTTTTTTTTTTCAAAAGTTTCCAAAATTACAAAAATGACAAACTTCGTTCCACGACACTTACCTACGTACTTTTTTTGAGTATTAAATTACTACGTCGTAATTAGTTACGTAATTAGTTACAGCGTCATCAGCTAGTAAGCTCTTGCACAAGGCAAGTTACCACCTTATAAATTAAGTTACCAATTGGCGACGCTTACTGTACAATATATTTTCATAGTACAGTAATGAAATCCATCTGGTTCCGGAACCAGCCGAGGTGACTTAATTTCCGCTGAGGAAATCGGAAGCCAGTCACGGTCACTTTTCGCTCGTTCTATGGATTCTAATCGAATTAAATCAAAAAAATGTTTAGGATTTCTTATTCGGAGCCTTTTTCTAAATAAGGATAAAAAAACCGATAAAATATGAGCTTATCAAAAATTTCGATTGTGACGACATGGATTCTGTGGCCGAATAGTAAGGCACTCCGGCTTTAGGAGGATCGTCTGATCGTTGCGGGTTCGAATCCCGTCCCGAATTAAGGATAAATAAATTATAGTATTGCACACATTTTACATTATGCTATACTAGATTGTAAATCTACATCAAAATATATTTATTAGTATTTATTTGCTCGTTTTTATAAACATAATTTATTTACACCGCCCTATTGCTTTCCTCTAATCCAGTTCATCCTTTGGTTTTGGTTGTCTGGAAGAAATCGCTCACACCGATAAGACCGCCCATTGTGCTTCGCTTTAAATATTCTCGTGCATCTTTGCTTGTCTTTTTGAATTTTGAATGTGGTGTACAATAAAGTATTTTCTATTCTAGTTTCACCAAAATCTGCTTACTGTTAAGGTACCATTGAAGCACAAACATACTAACGGCCGGTTTCTCGAACGCAAATTATCTTCAAAATTACCTAGCTAATCGTTGGTCAAATCTGTCATTCGACCCTTCGATCAGAGACATATGATCAAAGATTCGACCAATCAGGACCAAGGAATTCAAAAATCGGTTTGTTAATTTTATAAGCGTTCGAGAAACCGGTTGTTAGGGTAGGTTCATATCTGACTGAAGACGCGTCGCGTAGTATCGGCAATAAGGCAATAGATGGCGTTGCTAATATCTAAGTATGTTATTTCGCTGACGAAGTCGCGGGTACCAGCTAGTAACAAATAAAAAGATTTATAATGTAAATAAGAGAGATACTTACACACTTTTAAAAATATCTCTGCCAAAATAGACTTTACCAAGGATCAGTGATAAACCATTGAGGAAAATCGGTAAGTTCCTAATGATTTCCTACCCAATTTCACACGCGACTAAAGATGGCCCTCGTTGCTTCGAGAATAAATTAATCCGACATCCACTGGGTTTTATATCAAAGAGGCCTTTTACGAGATAAGTGGACATCCTGAACTTGGAGGAAAAGCTGTGTATTTTGGAGGGAAGATATTTTAGTTAATAATGATTTTACCTCTCATTATGTACCTACCTAACGAAATCATGAAATCCCACTAATATAATAAAGCTGAAAATTTGTGAGTATGTTAAGATGTTTGTATGTTTGTGTTTCATTCACGCCTAAACCAGTGAACCGATTTAAAGCTGAAAGTTTGTGAGTATGTTAAGATGTTTGTATGTTTGTGTTTCATTCACGCCTAAACCAGTGAACCGATTTAAAGCTGAAAGTTTGTGAGTATGTTTAGATGTTTGTATGTTTGTGTTGTAGACCTGGAATAGCATAGGCTATTCAAATTGTTGGTACCACGCGGGCAAAGCCGCGCTCAGTAGCTAGTTGTTGAATATTCTTATTATCAGGATAACATGATTTTTGGGTGTTATTTTTAGGGTTGTTTGAAGTAATGTGAACCAGAAAAAGTGAGTAATCGTCGATGAATCAAAAATAGAAAATTAGGTATCCCGTTGATATTATACTCGTAGTGCTCTTTAAGTTTGTTAGCAGAACCATGTAGAATGTCGACGTTTTAGTTTTTTTTCTTCTTTCTGATATTAGTTTTTTTTAACATAAGCTTTTGAGCTGACGTTAAAACAAATCCTTTTCAGATTTTATTTGTTTTTTTTTGTCACTTAAAAAATAGGCCTACGGTCTCTCGGTCTACATAAAGCCTGTACTAGACGTCTCTGTCAAGTGCAGCAACATTTTTATTTCGCTCCGCTGCGTGACTTACTGAATTTATTTTATTATCTTTATTTTTCAGTTTGATATTGCATTTATTGTATAAGTCCATACATATTCCACTAATATAATAAAGCTGAAAGTTTGTGAGTTTGTTTAGGAACCGATTTGGATGACACTTGGGATAGGCGTAGATAGTGACCTGGAATATCATATAGGCTATTCAAAACGTTGGTACCATGCGGGCGAAGTAGCGCGCAGTAGCTAGTTATAAGTATATTCCTTCGGTTTTCCTCGCTGGACGATTGCATATTAAATCAACCGTTCTGCCCCTAGCACGTGTCATCGTCATTAGAAACAGATGCGAGTGCGCGAATAATCATTGAGGGATATAATCATTGGGGCTTGGAGGTTACACCACTGGACGTAGAGATACACCATTCACCATGGCAAGTGAGAAATTAGACTTTGTGTCAACCTTTGGTGATAAGTATCATAAGGTACGATTTTGGATAATTTTCTTTAGTAAATAAGTTAATTATGTATAATAAATAATGTATAATACCAAGAAATAAACTATAAGTTAGTATAAAAATAATAAAATATAATAAAAATTCTTTATTTCAGACGTATTTACATCCATTAACAAAACCATACTATGAATATACTAAAAATAAATAAATTTATCAACTAAGGACTATTTGGTTTCATTTGATTTGATACAGTCAATTTCAATACTAGGAGTTTTTTTGTAGAATTACCTAAACTAAAGTCTCATTGGTACCCAACAAAATTTGAGCTATACTGAAAAAAAAAAAACTCTAGAATAAAAATCAGTTGTTATGTAGGAAACTTAAACTATTTCAACGGTCTCCACACTAGGCAAGCCTGTATCATTGGTCTGCACGATACAGGCTTGCCTAGTGTGGAGACCGTTGAAATAGTTTAAGTTTCCTACATAACAACAGATTGAAACAATATTATAAGGCACTTTTTTTGTCTTTTATTATCTCTAAGCTTTCTTTGTTTGTTATGGTAAATAAATATTTTTTCATTTTCATTTTCATTTTCATTTCATTTCATTTTCAATGAATCTTGGTAAATTTAAGACGTTTCAAAGTGATCCCAGCGGTCCTACTGAATAAATGCTTTTTGACTTTGACTTTGACTTTGAAATATCCCGTTTTAAATATTCGGTTTACTACTTGTAAATAAAAAATTCTAAACATCAAAAACGTGCTAGCAAGAAACTTTTAACAAAAAAGTACGCGAGTGTCGTGGTCGTTTTTTGCTTCTCCTGTAGAGTTGTGTATTTGCAGTTACTCTTTTATTCCCCGAAGTCGGCGATATGTCGTGACGGTAAAATCGATCGCTTTTTTTTCTAGCCTCTATCCTCGATACCAAAAAGGAACTTTGTCAGAAGTACTCACGTTACGCGACGCAATCCCTATCGCAAATATTTGCGTCCTGTGCTTATCCATCCAAGCGTGAAGGGATGGAATGACTGTCAATAGCCGCGTACCCACCTAGCGCACAGGCTCGCGCGGCAGCCTCGCGAGCCAAATGCCTCGGCTGGTGTGGACGTGCCTCGGCCTGCCTCGGGCGCGCGTTTGCTCGACCGAGCACGGCTCGGCCCCGAGCCATCTGTTGTCGGTAAACTTGACGCGCTCAAAGGTGCCTCAGTGAGCGCTGTGCGTTAGGTGGGGACGGTTATGTTACGACTGTCCATTACGAATACTCGCGGACTTATGATGGCTCAGCCTGCCTCGCGAGGCGGCCTCGTGTAAATTGAACAAAACTACTGAGGCTGCCGCGGGAGCCATCGCTCGCGATCCGGACACCGAGGCTGCCGCGCGAGCCTGTGCGCTAGGTGGGTACGCGGCTATTGACAGGCGAAAGCCGTCACAAACTGCTATGGAATATGTATGGAAATTGTGTGGAAATAATAATGTAGTGGAAACTGACCGGTTGGAAACCGGAGGTGATTGACGAGCTCTATGTAAGTTCCTCTGAGGAACTTTCAGATGATTTTACGAGGGCTGGAATAGTTGTACTACCTCACGAGGGCGGGTTTGTTTTGATGTGTGTGTAGATTTGTTTCTGTGTACGTAAGTGATACTGAGCGCTCATTCGTCCATGGAGCGTTCGCGTTACGCACACTCAAAATTAATCAGACCTTTCAGATTTGATTTTTTTTTTTACCTCACTTTGAAAAGCCAAATATTTAAAACTCATAAATTAAATAATTGGACTACAAGTTCCAAATGTTTATGCAAATTCTTTCATTTCTCTTATTTATTAGCTCAGTAAAACTTAAACTACCCTGAAAAATAAAATAAAACTGTCGTCACATTTCTTTCATACACAAAAGTATTGTATTACTAAACAAAGTGGAGGGGAAAAATGTTTATGCGTTTAGTCTTAAATAATTTTCCACATACGCGTATTCACACAAACATCAACCTTGCTACGTCGATATAAGGTCTTCAGTGCGTGTAATAGGAAAATTGTCAGACAAGTATTTTTATTAGGTTTTTCCTTTGTAGGGTAGGTCGGGGCAGGTTGTCATGGCAACGGCACGAATGCTGCTGATGGATGCGACAGTTTTCCTACAAACTGCTTGTTTTATGAATTGTTACCAGTCTCCTTTGAGGGCATGTTACAGTGCTCGGCATTTTGCAAACAGAAATAGAACGGAAAAATTCATTCAACTTTGTTCCATTCTGTCCATAATGCTTTATGGTGACTGTAGTTTTTAATTGTGATCAAGATTCGAATTTGGACTTCTTTCGCCATTTTTGAAGGAGCTAGTGGCTCTGCTATTTTATTTAGTTTTCTCGTGTTTTACTAGGTTTTATTATGTAATTTCGGTGGCTTTTTACTAATGAAGCCTTGAATACGTAACAGGAGATTTGGCAAATGGAATGGGGGAGTATTCAAGAAGATTTCTCATTTGACGAAAGATTTCCGTTGGAGTTTTGAAAGGACAAGCCGCCATGTTTTTTCAAAATCAAATTGACTTGACTTATTACATATTTGAAGTGAAGTGAAAGTGAAAAGAAGAAGAAGGAATAAAAAGAAGAAGAAGAAGAAACAAAGAAGTGAAGTGAAACCAAGAAGAATAAGAAGACTAAGCTAAGATGTTACTGATTGGGCGGTATAGTCGCTCAGCGACAAAGCCCTTTTCTTTTTTGTAAAAAAAAAAAGATTCGAATTCATCGTTTAAGCTTGATTTGAACACAATCGCTTTCTTTCTAAGCGTTCTCAAGCAAGTTGATAAGCGATACAATCAAGCTTTGGTCATCACTCGTTTCAAAAGTTTGTTTTACTACTCAAACAATATTTCCTTGAACATTTATAGCTCAAAGGTACGATAACGACCCTTTCAGGCACAACTCAATAATAACTATTGAATAGCAAAGTCAGCAGTTACAAGTTACTCGCTCAATTACGTTCATTCAGAGATCGGCAAATCGGCGATAAAGTTTGGTGTAATCCGATGAAAACATCGGATTACACCAAACTCTATCTAACTAAAAAGTTAGATAGAGGATGTTATACAAACTTACAATATTTTATTAGACTATCTATTATATAAACTTACAATCCCACTAATATAATAAAGCTGAAAGTTTGTAAGTTTGTTTAGATGTTTGTATGCTTGTGTTTCAATCACGCCTAAACCAGTGGACCGATTTGGATGAAACTTGAAATAAACGTAGATAGTGATCTGGAATTATCATATAGGCTATTCAAAATATTGGTACCACGCGGGCGAAGCCGCGCGCAGTAGCTAGTATTATATAAGTGCACGAAAGGAGCCTCTTTGAGGCGCACTTAAAATCCTTTCACCACACTGGTTCAAAAGAACTGGTGACACGACTAGAAGAAGAAGAATTAGACTATCAAAATGTGAGATGTAAAAATGGACCGTAAAAGAGAATGCTCAAAAAAACCTAGACCCGGCGCAAAAGAAATGTAACTCAAATTATAGGCAAAAATTTGTAGGTTTACCTAAATCAATTCTGCAAAGGGTGCACATATAATGTACTTAGTAAATCAAACTATAGGCAAATATGAGTAGATAATCATTAAAATCGACGATTTAAGATGTGATAATAAACATTTTACATCGATTGTGTAAAAATAATATTGGTAAAATAAAAAAAGCATTATAATAGCGACTCGCTCGCATTTGCTCTATTTTTAAAAGGCTTAATGATGATGACTAACAGTCAAAGTCAAAGTCAAAAATCATTTAAGTATTCAGAAGGACTCACTTTGAAACGTCTTAAAACTAGGTGATTCTACTCCAGTTCCTACCTACAACCTACCTACGTATTTGATCTATCGAATTTCCGACTGCCACATACTCAGACTAGCCTAGTCTAGCTAACTAAAGCACTAATATCTCATCTCCTACAAAATTAGTTACACAGTATGTATTTATGACTTGCAATTAACATTTGAAGTAGATAAGCATTAGTTAAGTATTTAACTAAGTTCATATTATTTAGATTAAGCTAGTTTGTGCCACTAAAAAGATTTTCTGAATTTAATAAAACAAAAAACTTACACCTTACACACAACTACATAATTTTATTTTATTTATTTTAGGTAATTAAGTGTTTTATTTATAAATATTTACACGAAACAATTATCATAAAAATTAGTCTCGTCAATCAACTTCTTGGATAATTCTCTGAAAAGGAGCCACGCCTCTGGACTAATGAACCTTCTCCTTTTTGAAAGTCGTTTAAAAATGCTAAGTAAAAATGTTATATACATCAATACCTACTAATATTATAAATGTGAAAGTAACTCTGTCTGTCTGTCTGTTTGTTACGCTTTCACGCCCAAACCGCTGAACAGATTAAGCTGAAATTTAGCATAGTTAAAGGTTGTATCCCAGGGAAGGACATAGGCTACTTTTTATCTCGAAAAAATAAAAAAATCTAGGGGGATCGCGGGTCACACCGCGGGAGCGCAGCTAGTAAAATATATTTAACAGTCAAACCTAGTGCTAAGGGCACAATGCCACGAACATCCATACATCTCCGTGTCATACAGCTACAGGAATGACTGATTGCTTTATTACATGGAAACTATTCGTTTGACCGACACATTTCAGTTAATTTAATTTGAATATGAGTCTTATTTTCAATAAGTTAGAGTTGATTTAGGATGTTGGTGAATTTCAGTTTAATAAGCGACGATGGGTTAGCAAACTTTGCCGTATGAAATTCAGAAAATGTGTGTGTGATGTGTGTGTGTAAGTATCATAAGATTGTAATGACATTATACATACAGTACGCAGAACCGATCTTTAGCTCTCTGAAGATAGGTGCACTAAACGATTGCGCAGGTTTGTGCGAGTAGGCGAGATAGGACGATGCAACAAACTAGAGAGCGAGGCAGGTATACAACTCTCTCTTCGTCTTTTAGGCGTCATCAAAAATGGGTTCTGCGCAGCTACTTCAGAGAGCTAAAGATTGGTTGTGCGTGCTGTACATAGTTGTATTTTCTATAACAAATTCGAACAATCACCTACTTGTATAACTTTTTTCTATGTGATTCTATGTGATCCCAGCGGTTCTATTGAATAAATGCTTTTTGACTTTGATTCAAGCAGTTTCATATCACAAACAAAATATGATACATTTTTGCAATTCATTCTAGTTTTTTGCCAAATAGAAAATAATAATGCAATTAGTACACTAGTTTTTCTAGTCAAGTGAGTATGTTATTCTGAGTTTCATTATAGGCCACAAGTCTTACGTAATTGGACGAAGCACTAAAGTAGTCCACTCATCGACTTCATTACCCTAACATTATACATAAACATGTACTAACGTGCCCTAATTGGGGTAACTATCACTCAAACTGTGTCAAAGAAGCCGTGAGATTTTAATTAAACCCTGTGTGAAACTAAGAGCGGTTTTACTTATAAAAAAACGTATGGGTACAGCGTTACCGACCTTATTAAACCATTTTCCTTATCTTGAAATAGGTAGTAAAAAAATTGTGACTAAGTAAACCAAACGCCATTATCACCTTAGGATTAAAGAACCTGAAAACCGACTCAATTAGGTTGAGATCAGAGTAAAAAGGGGATTTTTGATTCTTTCTATTCGATTTTCATATATTTACAAAATACAACAGGATTAGTCAAGCTATCTAAGGATCGTTAGATCTATAGATAGCCCAACTGATCCAGGTCACTGTCAGTCGGAAGCGTGCCCAAAACACTGGCGGCATTACCACGCTGGATGGCAATGCTGATCCTTTGAGCCAAAAATGTGCCAGCTCTCGGATCACGCATCGCTTCGACCAGACGTCCTGAAAGATTTAGAAAACCCGAAGGGCTCCAGAACCCCACGGACTTAGGGTGTCAACCCCAAATGGTAAATATATGTAAATATGTAGTAGCTTAGTTTCTGTAAATAAACTTATCTAATATTATGTTCACAGATAAAAGTATCTGCGCTTAAGTGTACTCGTACTAGCTTAAAAGTCCCGCGACCTAACGTACAGCTCGCCCAACGGATCTAGGCATTCGTGAAGTTAGCCATTTGTTTGCGCCCAACACAATTTTGTATGAAAAAGCGGTCACTGCGCAGACAAACGTCTAACTTCACGAATGCCTAGCTCCGTTGGGCGAACTGTACTCGTACGTATTTTATAAATAAGTAGTGAAAGGTTCTTTGTTAACTAGACACGCACGAACAAAGGAACGAAACGTTAGTTAGAACAAAGTTGTAACAAGGTCAATCAAAAATTGGGTGGAAAAATTGGTAACACTTTGGGGAACATGACGTTTATATTTTGTACGCTGTTGGAATCACGCCTTAATGAGAAAATAGACCATTATTTATGAAACTTGAAATATATTTAGGTTGTAGAACATTTGTTTTTTTTATTATTTATTTATTTTAGGAAGACCATCAGCACATAAAAATACAATAGAAACTATTATAGGTTACTACGAGGCCATTTAAAGGTCTCCACTTATAGTGGTATTAGGTACTGTAACCTATTTAAAACACTAGATGCTGAGGGCGCTAACT
Organism: Epirrhoe tristata; assembly: GCA_951394285.1. Classification (NCBI taxonomy): domain Eukaryota; kingdom Metazoa; phylum Arthropoda; class Insecta; order Lepidoptera; family Geometridae; genus Epirrhoe; species Epirrhoe tristata. The sequence goes on from OX596141.1 coordinate 11,374,687, forward strand.
AGCCTTAACTTCTTCTTCTAGTCGTGTCACCAGTTCTTCGAACCAGTGTGGTGAAAGGTTTATAAATGCGTCTCAAAGAGGCTCATTTCAGCAAGTGTCAAGTGCACGCACTTAACACAAATGTTTTCGAAATTTGTGGGTTCTACAACATGCCAGTTTCCTCACGATGTTTTCCTTCACCGTTTGAGAGTACTGGCATAGTGCACGTACATTTTTCGGTAGAAAAACTCATTGGTGCACGACCGGGATTGAACCCATAATCTTACGAAGGCCATTACCACTAGACCATTAACCTTAGCAGTTTTCAAGCAAATAAAAAAAACAAGATCTCGGTACAAAAGGCCATTTATCTAAAAAAACATACAGACGAATTGAGAACCTCCTTTTTTGAAGTCGGTTGAAAATCACTAGAACGCTTGCTAGCTATACTATTCTGGATCGATACCCTGAAATGCAAGCCAGTAAAAAGGGAAAGGGGCAAACGGGTAAATACTGCCCGCTGCGGGTAATTTACCAATTTACCCCAACTGGTTGAGGTGGGTGTAACTGCTAAGTATGCAGACTTAGCTTATTTTGACTTCGTATTTCTTTAACTTCGTGAGTGCTTTTCTTATTCTGTTGCTGTGCTATTCTTATATTATCCATACTAATATTATAAATGTGAAATTAACTCTGTCTGCCTGTCTATCTGTCTGTCTGTATGTCTGTTTGTTACGCTTTCACGCCCAAACCGCTGAACAGATTAAGCTGAAATTTGGCATAGTTAAAGGTTGTATCCCAGGGAAGGACATAGGCTACTTTTTATACGGAAAAAATGAAAAAATCCCGAGGGACCGCGGGTCACACCGCGGGAGCTCGGCTAGTATATAATATTTTCTTATTTTCCTTGTTATTGTAATAATTTTTCTCCCATAGGCATAAGCCTGAACTCAATACAGTTGATGATTTTATGTATCAGATGTTTAACCGTGTAGTGAGAACACTCGGTGACCTGTATTTCAGGTTTTCATAAACCTATCTCTAGTACCAGTCTCGCACAAACAGTTCAAACAATTCGCTCTTACATTTATATTGTACTAACAACATTTTATGTGAACCATTGTGTGAGACAAATAAACGTTATTACTTATTATGAAGTGAGCCCTTTTCTACCGACTTCAAAAAAAGAGGAGGTTCTCAATTCGTCTGTATGTTTTTTTTTTTGTATCTTGTTACGCGATTGTTCCGCCATTTGTTGACCGATTTGCAAAATTATTTTTAAGTTTGAAAGGGTATAGAGTATAGAGGTGGTCCCATATAAATTTTATTCCTGAGGGATTGATAGTTTCCCCGTAATACTCTAAACACCTTCCCTCCTAACCATGTCCCAAATAGAAATCGAATCGACAGCTTGACGCCCTAAGTCACACCGCGTTTCGAGTCAAACATTGAAGTCGGTTTTCTTTTTAGTATTAAAACGTAATTATCTTATGCAGGGACAGTTTGCATGATCTGCCAATATTTTTTCTAGGTCTGGGTGTTATGGTAGGTAAGTAGTACTCTTAGTTTCTGATAGGGAATCCTAGTTTCAGATGTGACTGTTGGGTACTACTAGTTATTCATTTCTTAGCACATAAAACAGTACACTGTTAGGTAACAGCGCGAAAGTTGTGGCAGCGGTTTCTCATTTCAAAAGGCCGCAAACTTACTTCTCTTTTTCAAAATAACTAAACGTTTTATTCAAGAGCGATTCTACAGTTTTCTAGACAGTTTTAATATCAAATGGCTGAAGTTCAAAGTTCCTGTAGCTATTTGCTACGGGTTGAAGGATAGTCAAACAGAATAATATTGTCGACGCCTGACCGAGTCCAATTACTCAGCCGAGCCGCGGATAATGAATCGATTCGATTATAAACTTCGAAATGCTGAATTTGCACCTGCCCTAAGATATTCTATACATAAGCAATACTGTACAGCAGGTCGTACATGGGTCAGACTGGCGCAGGATAGGGAAGGTTGGCACAAGCGAAGAGAGGCCTATGCCCAGCAGTGGGATGAAAAAGGCTGCGGATGATGATGATGATGAAGCAATACTGAGCACTGATTCCTTCATGAAGCGTTCCCGAGTTTACGCCCACAGAACATGCATGTACCTTCCTACAAGTGTTTTCACAAAAAAGAGGGGACTTCTCTAACACAGGTCTTGGTGACTAAAAAGAGGATTTCACAACAAATAATTAATACTTTTACATAAAAAATAATGTGCATTTACTCACATAATCAGGGTGCCGTACCATGACCTATAATTCAGTTTGGGTGCTATCCAGTTTAGGTTCCTTATCTGAATCGCAAAGTTTCCGTACCGTGGCAGAAAATTGTTTTACTTGTATTACATAAGTATTAAATGGCAAAACGATTCAGTTTTTATGACAAGTCTAGTAAATTTTATTATTAGTAACTTTTAACATACGTTATAGCGAATATAAGCAGTTCAGTTTAGGACCTAAACTAGATCGCTATAAGAGCTCATAGTAGGGCCCCAGGGCCAACCCGTCTTCAAGAGATAGTAAAACTTTAGATTACCTAATCATTGCTGAGACAGCTAAAATTTTGCGTCCCTAAACGACTAAAACCATACATTCAGACACACACGTATATTCACCTCAGATTTCAAAATAAACCAATTAGCACGGTACATGAAAACTTAATCAGTCTCCATTGTCTGAAACCCAGCTTACGCTCCATAATCTGGGATGGCGGATGGTTGGCTATTGTGTAGGGAGCAAAAATAAACAAAACGTTATTCAATATACCCCCGTGCTGTAAGCAATCACTTGATGGGGAGATGGTGAGTCGTCGGGCTACGAAATTGAGCCTTCCAAGCCACGTGAAACTCAAAAACAAGCAAACAACCATCATGACTGTATCTCTAAGGCATGAAAGACATTGGAATGAAAAACAGTGGTAAACAAAAGGTTTTTGATGCATCTTTGCCTGCATTTTAATAAAAAAATATTTACTTACTTACCAATTAAAAATAAAATAAATAATGCTGGACTTGGAAATGTGTACAGAAGGCAATTTTCTATGACAAATTTTCTACTGAACATCGCCAATTGGCCAATAGACTATTAGCCGTAGTCATTTTGAGCTCCACACCAGCTCAGCTTTTGAAGGCGAATTTTCGTTTTACTAGTATTATGACTTTCCCCCGTATTTGTCTTGCAGATTTTCTTATTAGTGTTCCGCTTCAGCTTCTCTCGCATCTGTTCCCATAGCCCTACCATCTTCCTTGACGTGACAGGCTCACGGCATATCCGAAATCTCGAGACATTCTTTCAAACACGCCAACAATGCAGCGAGGGAACAAGGGTGACGTCAGAAGCCCCTAACAAATAGAGCGTAATGGAAACGGGGTCCAGCGGTCCCCCAAGACGGTATGGAGTCTGAAGTATAAGGGTATTTAACTGCTAAGGAGTTTGATGAGGGTTTTTTATGGGAATGTCTAAATATCCTTCAAAATATCACGTTACCTTGAAACCTATGACTTCGGGAATGACAAATTGAAAATATATATCAATATTTTATATCAATTATATCATGTCGGTTGCAGCTTACTCCAACATTTTGATCATTATTATCTTTTATGTGGATTAGGCCAAGATTGTTCTGAGAGAATGTTGTAGGAAACATTGAATTGATTGATGGTTAGCTTGACTGGCAGCCGAAATTATCTAGATACGATTTTACTCATTTTTTATCTCACAAATTCCAGATTTGTCTTTATAAACATATTTATACCTACTTCCAAATGAGATCTAGAAATCCTAAAGACTTGACCGAGATGTTTAGCTACTCTAGGTCCTAGGAGTATAGTAGCAAGCCTATTACGGTAAGATTTTAAATAAAACCTTTCTACATCAGATCTCCTTTATGCATCTTGCTATGTGCATCAAAAACCTACTCAATCGGAAACTATTGCTCTTACATCCAATAGCATAAGTTTCCGTACATCCTACCACAATCCTTCTCTATCATCTTTATCAGCAAGTAGATAAGGTTTATTTTGGCGTGGCACTTTTGGGAAGGCTGTATAAGAGTGCATACAAATGCCGTGTTTACTGTCTGGCGCCTGATGGATCTATCTTTTTGTGCATTGCCGCTCTGAGTGTGGGAGACTCGTAAATTTTCAATTTTCTGAAAAGACGCTCCACCCGTTGATGTAAGATGGATGGTATGGGGAGGACTGGAGAAACTATAATTTGTGGTCGAATGTGGATGCAAAAATAAAACTGGACGTGGCTCTTATATCATATTTAAAGGAACTTGTTGTTTGTTTTTAAAGATTCAAATTTTCCTACGATGTAATAGAAAAAATAAGAAAAGCCTTTTTCGATTTTTTTAAGCTTAAAAGCTTTAAGCTTCTTTTGCAAATTCAAATTTCAAATTCAAATAACGTTTATTTGTCTCACGCAATGGTTCACATAAAATGCAGTTAGTACAATATAAATGTAAAAGCGAATTGTTTTGCGATCGTACCTTACCGTGAAGTATGAAGTTTGAGGCCTTGCTTTCTTTTCGGAGGACGATTACCTTTTGTAAGTTGTTTATTATTTAGTCATCGATATAGTTCTCAATAGAAATCAAGTAATTTGTACTTGAAACGCAATTCCAACTCGAGCATGCCTTAGACAAACAGGGTATCCATTAAAATAATTACCACAAACTAGATCTGTAATAAGCACACCTGCAAATAGCTGTACCAATATTGATGATACTTTAGCAAACAGAACTCCCCTCGAGCGAAGCTTGACTCAGTCAATTTGAATGCCACAAATTGCCAAGAGTTGCTAATTAACGTTTGCTGTGTCAGTTGATGGCCGAGGCTATGAAAAAAGCGGCAAGCGAGAATTATTGCGTACTAGTTGCGCCCCGTGGTGTTACCTACTCGTGGTCTCTTGGACTTCAGTTATGATTAAAACCGACTAAGAGTTTATCAAGAATTTCGAATGCGACGTTAGGTACTAATTCTGTGGCCGAGTGGTTCAAGGCACTCCGGCTTTAGGAGGGATCGTCTATCGTCGCGGGTTCAAAAAAAATTTCAAAAATTTTATGGACTTTAAGCGGACTGGGATAACCGCTAGTGGTATTATCAACTGAACGTTTCCATGCTTCAGAGAGCACGAAGCCACGAAATAATAATTGTCATATCGGTCTCGAAAATGTAGATGACAAAGGCCTAAAAGGTAGCCTAAACCTAATCGCACTTCTTAATCGCACATTTTTGGTCATTTTTCAACCGACTTCAAAAAAGGAGGAGGTTCTCAATTCGTCTGTATGTTTTTTTTTTTGTATCTTGTTACGCGATTGTTCCGCCATTTGTTGACCGATTTGCAAAATTATTTTCATGTTTGAAAGGGTATACTCCAGAGGTGGTCCCATATAAATTTTATTCCTGAGGGATTGATAGTTTCCCCGTAAAACTCTAAACACCTTCCCTCCTAGCCATGTCACAAATAGAAATCGAATCGACAGCTTGACGCCCTGAGTCACACCGCGTTTCGAGTTAAACATTGAAGTCGGTTTTCTTTTTAGTATAAAAACGTAATTATCTATACAAAAAATGCTGATGACGTCAGAAAATGCGGCTGGCTTCTAACGTCTCAGCATTTCTTCTATTAAATTGACAGTTCGGCGACGTCTGCGACCATCATAAAATCTCCACCGTTACATTGTCAGCCTCGGTGTCCGTTAAGCCGCGACGGAGGACTTATATACCAAAATGTCCGTCCCCAGTATTGCAATCTCATACGAGCTTGCTTTCATCACCATCGCTAGTTTAACGGCCTCGAACTTCGGAAGGTGCAACAATAATTGACGGCTCCCGGTGGCTTCCGAGACGCGCAGCCAGTTATTTCGTTTGGAAACGTTGACAGGTAAAGTATAAGATGGCTTCAAGTGCTTTGGTAGGTAAGAATGTATCTTGCGTTATTTACACTTTACTAAAGTAAACTGCATTTGAGGTGTGCTTGAATTTTTGAGAAAATTTCATCTTTTCGGTATAAAAAGTAGCTTGATACCTAAGCTGGGTATGAGACCGGCATCCATGCTTACCAGTATTATTATAAATGTGAAAGTAGCGCTGTCTGTCTGTCTGTTTGTTACCACGCCCAAACCTCTGAACAGATCAGGCTGTAAATTGGCATGGATGAAAGGTGTATCCCAGGGCAGGACATAGGCTACTTTTATCCCGAAAAAATTAAAACGATCCGATGGACCGCGGGTCACACCGCGGGAGCGCAGCTGATAAATAATAATATTTATTATAATTATAACCAATTATCCAAATCCATTCAGCTGTAAAAATAAGCTGATATCATATTAAAAAAAAACAAATTCTTCAATCAAAGTCAAAGTCAAAGTCAAAAAGCATTTATTCAGTAGGACCGCTGGGATCACTTTGAAACGTCTTAAAACTAGGTGATTCTACTCCTGTTCCTTCGCGACCAATACCGTGAAGAACCAGGGCAACAAACACGGTTAACAACAATCGTTAGATGCTCAACATTTTTGACTGGTTTTAACTGTATTAATATCAATTCTGATTTTTAATATCCTTCGAAGGCCCAAGTGCTTCTCCTCTGATTAAAACAGCAATTAAAGCAAGCGGTAATCCGGACAACGTTGGTAATCCGTTAATTGATGCAAGCGAACCAGCGCTCAATTGCGGATTCATACAGATTTACTGTTTGTTGCCACAACTGTGTGTGCGAATCGTTCACACAGCTATTCGTCGTTCCACTATGGCTGCTTATTTACCAAAGATATGAATGAATGAAAGTACATTAGGTACAGTTCCATAAATAATTGAACCAATCAAAACCAAACCCATGGGGTCAATAATCTATTTTCTTAACTTTTTTGATTTTGTAAATTTTTAGTCAATTTTTAGATTTTTTCATATCTACAGTGAACCAAATCCCATATTTTATTTAAACGAATATTTACTTAAATCTGTTTAAATAACGATGATGATGATTATTGTGGAAACGGTAAAAAAAATGTTTCACATCTTCGCGGCATAGCCAATTTCTGGTGGAAAAACACACTTAACTAACCCTATATTGCAGAATCAAAGCCGAGTACCTATACCTACCATGAAAACAGCATAACCGTAGTAAAGCTGTAATCATTCTGCTGGATAACAATGATCAGCACTGTAAAAACTATTCATGGGTTCAAAATCCCATAGTTTAAAAAGTGCGCAGATTATACAGGGTGTAAAAAGACGTCTACCGAAGCCGAAAGGGGTAGGTACAGCATCCCAACACACAACCAAATCTAAAAGGATTTTCCGAAAAAATCATTATATCCGGAGAAAACAGCGTTTGAAGATTACTGTTTGCGTATGTACTGAGCGCATTGTTTTACATAGATTGCTGGATTTTGAGTTTTAAATGTTTTTTTTTAAGTAAATTTGATAATTTACTAGGTAGGTATGGTCTTATTACATTGTCCTAGTAGTAAATAACAGAAAATAACATAAAATGACGTAGCTAGGTAATTATTTTTTTGCGCTAAATAGGTTTAGAATCATGGTCTGATTGCAACCCCTCAGTTTTCGGTAGTAATCTTTTTACACCCTGTATATTCAACAAGCCATTATACACAAATCTATTCAATAATGAATAATGTTTTAGAGACTTAATAAAAATTCAATCGCAGAAAATGTTAGTACTCTACAAAAATAATCCCACTTAATATCAAACAAATACGACCTTATTTTTAACTGCAAAAGGTTGATTCTATCAATGCAATGCAATCGGCGACCAGTTAGGTTGCTATGGAAACGGCACGAACTTGCAACATTGTATTTTTTGCAGTCGTTTTGCTCTTATTCCACAGATCATAAGGTTGAGTTGTGCAGTTTTGAGTGAACGTGTTATTTTGTTGACAAATAACAAACTTGAGTGAAATGGACAATAGCATAAAACTGTTTGCTTCATTCAATGGGACTTAAGGGCTATTAGAAAATGTCTACGAGTCGCATAAGGGCGCTCAAAGAGTTTCAATTGTACGGGAGCCGTGTTTGCAGACTGTCTTACTATTATTTTCATGTTGAAACGAAAACGTGAAGAGAATGTGCTGAGATGGCATTTTATTGATTTGCATTGAAGAGACATTTGCAGATTTCACTTAAAAGCTTTAAAAAAAACTTTTTCATATAGCTATTGTCTATAGAGTTTTTGAGGCAGGCGTGATCCTGTTTGGTATTTTGTCGACGCATTTCGATTTCTAGTATACTTAAATAAGGAAAGCCCTTAAAAATATGATTTTCTCCCAAAACCACTGCCCGTGACAGATCTAATACCATCCCCGTCTGTCGATCACAAAACAGTCCAACCGAAAGTTTGAATTTTTCGAGCGCTCTTTAATTAGCAAAAAGAAATCCGAGAAAAAAGTTAAAACTCCTCTCAGTTTTGGAATGATACGGATTTAATTAAACTTAATTGTACAAAAACGACGGAGACAAAAAATTACACGACTGACGCGGAGTTTGGCCAAGCTTCTTAATTTTAGTCTGAAGTTTATTTTAGTCACATTTTTTAAAACTACCTATTTTTATATGACCGCTTTCGATTTCATCTATTAAACTTTATTTACGACCTTTGAGGCGCACTTGTAACCCTGTCACCACACTGGTTTGAGAGATCTAGTGCCACGACAAAGCAAAAGAAAAGACTTACGTATAACCTGATTAAAAACTACTTACAGCTGAACATATCATGAAAATAATAAATATTAAATTAGCATGAGAATTCATCATCATCTCCCTGCCCTTATCCCACGCTAAGTGAGGTCGGCACAACATGTCTTCTTCCACTCACTCCTATCACGTCAATTGTGCATCCACTCCTTTTACATTCATATCATCTCTCACACAATCCAAAAACTTCTTCTTCTTCGGCCTTCCTCTTCTAAAATTAGTTTAAATTATAGATTATCTCTTAAATTTGCATGAGAATTATTCTCATGAAATTCACACGACACAATTACTTACAACCACAGGCAAATAAATTTTCGTCGCAAGATTTACACTGACGTGCACAAAATTGGTTACCATTGAATTACTCATTAAGACATCCGTATGTAAAAGTGAGTGTTAAATTTAGTTTTGCTTTTGTCTGTCTGTCCGTTGCAAGTCGCATACGGTCATTAGTCAAACTAAACGTACCGTATCTGAGTTCGTAGTACTTTCGGATGAGAGCTGTTTGATCTGCAGTTTATTTAGCTGCGGTTGGATTTCGAATAACAAGTAGGTACCTACTTTTCTATATTTAAAAATTATAAGATGTCTTTTTATGTAAAAAAATCTAAGAAGGGTTCTGTATCCTCACTATCCACTTTTCTCAGATCTATGAAATCTTTCGGGTACGTACAGACGTACACGCCCAAGTACATAATAAAATTGTCAACAAATAGCTTGATCTATAAAGCTCTACCAGTATTTGAAGGTCTTACTATAAAAAAGCTAAGCTTCCGTTGAACACCATGTTGACGTCATCTCAAAACAAAACTGTTACTAAAAAAAAATGTTCTATGTAAGAGTATTTTGAGATCGTTTTTCTTGAGATAGTTTTTTAGTTAGTGCTTCGCTAAACACGGTTTATATTTTTTGTAGCAGCAAGGATCTTATCTACGAGTCTGGTGTTTCAGTCATGAACTTGCCCAAGCCAAAAGTGATTTTTTTATTGGATGAATCGTATATTCCTATACACTGTGAGATAAAGGGGAAACTTCTGCAAGAAAACCACAAAATATGAAGATTAACTAACATTCTTAAAACAATAATGTTCCCATCATCCACAATAAACGTGCGCAGGAGTGGCATGCATGTTGCCAATTAGAGGGGTGTTTGACAAATGCACATGACACATTGCGACGGGCATTGCCGGTGCTAAATTAGATTTGAGGGGCATTCTGAAAGTGAAGGATGAGGCGTCGTCCTAATAGGACGCGAATGCGCGAGTAAGCTATGCGACCATCGCTAAAGCCATCAAAAATTTTAGTTGCGCGATTGTGTCGCGCACGTCAATTATGACACCTAGTCTACATCAATGTGTTTTGATCGCGCGAGATCGCTTATTCTCGTTCTATTAGGACGATGCCTGAAAGTGAACGATGTGACAGTTGTTTAGGGAAATATTTGGCTTGACACTAATGTGATACATGTGATACGTAACATCAGAATGCGGTAAAGCCTGATTTATGTAAGACTAGCTGCCTGCCCGTGGTCTACTCGTGGTACAGGTTTAAAATATAGGTGAAACAAGAAAAGCGTTAACGCGATGAATTCTCATTTAAATAAGAATCAAATTGTCAAAAATATAGTATCAAAATTAATATTGATTCAGTTGTAGGGTAAAAAGTTAATCTTATCTTTTTACACTTTATAATTATTACTAGCTCAGCCCTCGTTTTCAACTGGGTTGATATCAATTTTAATAGTGTTGAAAATATTAAAATTCTATTTCAAAGTCATGACATGCATCAGACTTTATGCTGGTTTATTTAGGTACAATCATCAATTTGATCATTTAAAGATTTTGAACACATGAAAATGTATACTATTCAAACTTTCATACAAAGTTCAGTCAGGTTTCACTTCGTGCCATGAAAAACTTTATGCATCTGTTTTATAATAAACTTACAGAACATTTTAGTTAGCTATATTTACATTTAAAATTACTTGACCAAAAGTTAGAAATACTAGCGAAAACTTTCTCTGCTGCTTCATAAACCAAGAATAGGGTATGCTTATACATACCTAAATAATGATTATTCGTAAGTGCTGTAAAATTATTTATAATTTATTCTACTCAGATGGAATTTCATTCATTCGGTATCAACATTATTAAAACGTCATTTCAATGTACTTATCATGTAGATCTTCGGAAAGAACCTCAAGAATTTGAACACCTATTTGAATTCTAGCACAACTACTTAAAAGTAGCATGTTATTTTGCATCCGCAATCAAAACAGTACAACTCAAACTTCAATATAATAAAAATAAACAAAAATCTTCTGCTTGCACTGTCACATCACTTCGCGTGACCGTTAGCGACAAACCATTCACAAACACTCTTCTTTAGAACCTTATTTCTGATAGCATAAAGAATATTTTAGAATGTTTTGTTATGAAAGATGTTGGTAAAATAAACAGACAACTTAATGTCACGCTGTCATTCGTGGATTATGCAAAGTAGCCGTTGATAATTTCTTTTTTTTTCTATTACCATAATGCATGGCAGAATGTTTGATGTAATATGAAGCAAACGTGGGAAAGCTAAATAATCTATCTAAATTTTCAAAAGGATCGTTTAAACTTGAGCTCTATGTCGTTGGGATAGAGATGCATTGTTAATAGTAGTGATGATTTAATGCGGGTACTACGCGCATTCTTCAATTTCAGGGATATCTGATTTCGTTAGTGAGTGGTCGTTTTTGTTTTAATACCATGAAGAGAAAGTGGTATAAATTACTTTATTATTTACAAATATTTATGATTTTTTACACTTTTGATACTGGTGGGTAATTCAATATCACCGTCTAATGTTACTGAAATTTTGAAATGACTTAGTCAAAGTGCCACAATACAAGTGCCTTTACTGATACCTTTGGAGGTGACAATCCAGAGGTCGTAAATAAGCCAGCAGTGGAATAAGAAGAGCATAATGATAATGATGATGATGAAGAAAAGCAAAATCACGGACAGAAAAGAAAAAGAAAAGAAATGATAGACAAAAATGTCTTTCAACATCTTACAGCGCAGCGTATTCCACCCCACCATAAAAAATGCAAAAAAACAAACTCAAAATGGATGTTTACATCGAAAGATCAAAGTGAATTTAATAATTCACCGTTTTATTACCAAAATACCATTAGAACTGTTACTGTGAGGGGATGATCCACAAATAGAGTACACTCAATTAAAAGTTTAGGATAAACTGTTCATTGATGTAGCGGGAAATAAGATTGTCTTTAACTATTTGCATCGAGAAAGTTAATTTTGTTATCACCCGTTCACGTTACCAATAGATAAACTTGTTTAACAACATAATTATTCCAGTATTTAAATAAAATAAATAAATAATGCTAGACTTTTTCACACAGCATTATCTATGCCCAAAGTAAGCAGAGCTTGTGTTATGAGTACTACATGACTGATATACTCGTACTACTTATATACATTTTTTTGTAAATACATACATATTATACTTATATCATTCTCTTTTGATTTATCGTGTTTTTTTTTACATAAGGTACCTATTACCTACATTAATTTACGGCTAAATTTAGACCCGGCGACCGTCGCACTTACTAAGACATTTAGCGTACGGTGAGCGTTTACACGGGAAAAATTGGCATGTGATGCTAAAACGTGCTTAGACCGTGTCGTGTAAATGCCCCATTAAAACTTATAAGGAGTTTGTAGAATGCCTAAGGGATCGGATCAATAGAGAGTTTTGATATTATTGCCTATCAATTTATATAGTCGTTCCTCTAAAACCTTTTTTGACATTTTCAAAGGACCAGAACTCTGTGACTCGTATAATATTACCGCTGCCTTGGATAAAAGTCATGACCCTATTTTTTGTCATTAAAAGTTTCCATTTCTTTAATTCTAGATTCATCTCTTTACGTAAGTTTTCCTCCGCCCTCGGCTGATGCGGAGATCTGCGCAATACCGTTAGAAAAACAAGGGGTTGCAGACAAATAACATTAATTTCTAATGCACATCGATTGCTATCCGTTTCCTCTTGTTTTGTGTTGCTTTTCCTCGTTCTGTCAGAAAACCAGGCTCAAGTGCATTTCCTAGGCCACAAGGCCTAAAGATATGTTCCAAGCCAGCATCCTTTTTTGCTTGTTTGTTGCTCTGAATTTTCACGGCATTAGTCGCGAAGGAACTGCTGGAGTAGAAACCTATCCATACTATCCATACTCCCATACTAATATTATAAATATGAAAGTAACTCTGTCTGTCATTTTGTTACGCTTTCACGCCCAAACCGCTGAACAGATTAAGCTGAAATTTGGCATAGTTAAAGGTTGTATCCCAGAGAAAGACAGGCTACGAAAAAATGAAAAAATCGCGAGGGACCGCGAGTCACACCGCGGGACCGCAGCTAGTAGAATATAACGTCTAAAACATAAATTAGTTGACAATAAAACATTCATTTATATCGTTTTCCTACGCTACCAGTCATAACAAACTTATCTTTTAAAGACTAGCAAGACTAAAGTGATTCTAGTTTTATATTTTTCGGAGTACAGAACACTAAAAGAGTTTTACAGCCGTATTTGCAATTTCCTTCACGACCTCAGACCATTGTTGGCTTACCATAAAACACATCAGCCAACATTGTATGTGATTTAGCAATTTCTACCTTTGCGCGGTCAAAATGTGTACTTTTTTGAAGATGAGACAACACAGAAGGGTAAATAAATCTATGCTTATATTGTCTATGAGTTTGTATTCACTAACATGATGTATTTTTTCAATAAACGTGCATTTTTTTTCTAAAATTAAACAACATATACATACCAGTTTTCGTATGATCATTATTAATTTACCATCCATGACGAATGCTGAAAGATGGATCACATAGGTGATTATTATATCTTATCTCTTATTTATTATCTCTTGCTTTCTATAGAGAAAGCAAGGCCCCAACCGCGTTTGTTGCTCTGTCCTTCATGTTATTGGTCGCGAAGAAACAGGAGTCTACTCGTATTCTATGTGATTCAAAGTGATCCCGGCGGTTCTACGGAATAAATGCTTTTTGACTTTTGACTTTTTGACTTTGACTTTATACCAGTAGCGAGCGGTCCTACTGAATAAAGGCTACTACATGACTACATGTATGATGTACTACATGACCAATTCTAGTTATCTTTTCTGTGTAATATTTTATCTTGGGAGTGAAACTTATCGACCGCGTTAGAAACACGATACTACGCTACGCTCCCAAACGCAAATAGCCGATGTAGCTCTCAAAGCGAGAAACCTAAAGTGGGACTGGGCCGGACACGTTAGCCGCATGCCCGAAGAATACTGGGCTAAAGCAACCACTTTATGGAATCCGATGATGCGGCGACCTCGTGGAAGGCCCAATCGACGATGGCGGGATGAGCTGGACTCCTACAAAAAGATAGAGAAGGACCGGAGACGTGGAGGGAGGGAAGGGAGGCCTTTGCCCTGCAGTGGGAAACATCGCGCTTCATCATCATTTGCCTGTCCTTATCCCGCTTATGCGGGGTCGGCACATGTTCTCTTCTTCCACTCTTCCCTATCACTCGTCATCTCCGTATCAAGTACAAAGTGATAAAAACAATGAAATTAAAAAAAAAAAAAAAACACAACTAAGATGTAGGGTTTGTGGCCTACAATCTTATAGAGTTTGTTGAGTGAAACAGAAGTTAAATTTCACTGTTTATTTGTTAAGTTGAGTTATGGAGTTGCGATCGCGTTTGTACGCTGCGACGTGGTTTCGCGTTTAGTTAATGAAAGCAACTGTCCTGTTTGGACACGTAATCCACGTTGTAGCGTAAAATGCTGACCCGCGAGAACATGCAGGAATTGTGCGGTGACGTAAACCGTACACACTCCTTTCTTACTCATATCTTCTTTCACACAATCCATCCATCTTTTCTTTGGTCTACCTCTACTTACATATTTATCCACATCCATTTCCATCACCCTGTTAGTTACGTGCGTGGAAAACATCGCGCTTATAATAAATAAATTATATTTTATCATCTGTCATAGCAATTCTTTGCCGACACTTGGTGGGTTTAGCGCCAATCGTCAAGCTTCCGCATCATAAATCAGTTTTACGTCCGCAAGGTACGTGGAACCGTCCAATACACTTTGTACTGTTTATCTGTTTAGTTACGGTTCTTTTTAAGTTTACTTTGTAGCTTTGTTTCAGTTTCCAATGGATTTTCTATAAAAACTTAGGCCTTTACATCTATATTAGATGACTTATACAGCGTCAGGAGGCAACCTATGCCTACACTTAACGTACATTGTTTGAGATGGAATAGGCTTCCCCAGCACCTAAACCATTCTCTCAGCTTAATCAGCCTGGCCCACAGAAAAGACGACGTCAATACGTGTGGAGCTGATAAGCTGCGGGTTTCCTCACGATGTTTTCCTTCACCGTTAAGAGCTCGGATTTTCTATAGCTACTAGGTTAATCTCTGTGTGTTACTTTTTCTGGCAGGCCTAAACCGCTGAATAAGTCATAAACCTTCTTTGTTTTTTTTTTAAATAATCACAGTGGTGAAATAAATGAGATAAGTTTGTACTAGAGTCTGGCAAATAAAAGTAGACCCTGAAAAATCGCGGCAAATTCAAAAAATATATGCGTGGCAACATTAATTATATTTAAAATAATAACCAAGTATCAAGTTGAGTTCTTCCAAATGTCCTTATAAAAATAATTTCAGACTCTATGAAGAATCGAGATCAGTTTGATTTTAAATTCTACGTGGTTTTTGTGAGAATGTGAAAAAGTTTAATAAATTATTTTTGAAACCTTTTCGAAGAGATAGTGAATTGCATGTCTAGTGTAGTAGTCTAATAACTATGCACAATATTCACTACTTTTAGTCAGTAGCTTTACCCTTTTGTGAGCATTAATTAAATTCCTTTTTATAATTGTTGGTAAGTAACATAACACGTTTCTACTCGTTCAAGAATTTATAAATTTAATTGTGATTTACGCTGATCAAATAAGGAAACAACACGGAATAAATAACGAATTAAAGTACAAACAAGAAGGTATTCTTAATAAACTCGTCACGCGAGAGGGTGAAAGTTAATTTCCTGTGCCGTCCAGTCTGCGACTAAAAATATTTAATGCACTGAATGCTACGCTATAACCAAGGCAAGCTATAAGAAAAAAAATTGACTTCTGTGGTGCAACGGGCAGTGGCGTAGCTACCGGAGGGCTAGGCGGTGCTGTGCACCGGGGCCCCCAAGCTCAAGCCCTCGGACTCTGAATCCGGAAAGTTTTGTTCTTAGTCTGTAGGTAAATATGATTTTTTCGTAAATAAAAACAACTGCATTTTCAGATTTTTGAAATAATTTAGGTACTTAGGACTTTAGAGAGAAAATTACATTTGTAAAAAAAAATCGTTGGTGTCAATCGACGCAACTTCCCATTAGGTTCAAGTTTTTACAAAAAAATCAAAATGGTTTTACATTTTGCTACTCCCTGCATATTTTGACTTGATAAAACCTAAACCGTTCAGTTAGGGCCCCAGTTTATTTTGCACCGGGGCCCTTGGCTATCTAGCTACTCCACTGGCAACGGGCGTAAGCCAAGTGTGACTCGCAAGGTTGCATGGGATTCCCACCGCTGGACAAATGTTTTTATAATCTGAAAATAATTGTTTCGGGTTAGCGGATTCTGTGTTCCTTGTCTTCCAATATTAATTTGTTTACTTTGAATATTTAATAGAAATACTTACATTTGAAAAGCTGAAACTTGGAGTGGTTTCTGTAATTAAAATAATAGCTAAAGCTTTTTAGTATCGCTTCGCTTTCAATGTGCTGTCATGATAGCAGGGAAAAATTAGTGTTATTTCGGTGGCCACGTCTAGCCTACTTGGAAAAAAATTGGCAAAACAGGAGTAAATTGTTTAACGGGGCGTGAAACAAACGTAAGTAAGTATTTTGATTTCAGCGGCGATCGTTATTTTTTTTTTTTACGTAAGTTAGAAACAGGATCACGACTGTATTTCCAAAGCACAGTAGACGTTTTGTTAGAACTAGTCACCAATGTGTTCAGAAAGAGACTTTCCGTTCAACACACTGGTACAATAGAACGAGTCGAGATCAACCTAGGAACTCGAAGCGAACCCAGGACCAAGCCAAGTAATTCCGAACCGAAAAGTGGTCCTTTAACCTGATCGCACATTTGGCCGCGCCGTACGCGCCGCAGTCATTTTTCTATACAAACAACTCTGATGACGTCAGAAAATGCGGCTGGCTTCTGACGTCCCAGCATTTCTTCTATTGAATTGACAGCTCGGCGCGGATAAGTCTGTGACCACCATTTAGTGTAAACTCGTAACTTCGGTCATGTTTTTGTCAAGCCCAAACATGCGGATATTTCACACGATAGTAAGGCCTTTACACGCATGTTTTAATAATAATATTTATCATACTGTTGCCAAAACATGCAATTATGTTTCAGCAACGAGAAAATAGGGGTTCTAAAACCAAATAACTGTCATTATGTACTCAAAATCAACCCTAACGCCTTTAATTACGGCCCATTCAGGCAAACTCCCTCTCAAAATAAAATCTATCCTGCCATTGCATATTTATCACTATTAAAACATGGTATGCTGATTTATACTTTAGCACACACTAATTGGGTTGAGAATCGCCAAGCAACTTCTGAGACTAGGTCGTGAAAATGATCTCGACACCGACCTACCGAGCCGACTAGTCGGAAGAAACTATAAAGTTTTTTTTTAACTGTGTAGGATAACATCATGAGAATTTAAACCAACGCGATGCGGAGTTAACCTGATCGCACATTTGGCCGCACCGTACGCGCCGCAGTCATTTTTCTATACAAAAAATGCTGATGATGTCAGAAAATGCGGCTGGCTTCTGACGTCTCAGCATTTCTTCTATTGAATTGGCAGTTCAGCACGGATAGGTCTGCGACCACCCTTAGGCCAGCTTCCTGGCATACAGCTGTCAAGTAGTATTTGGACGTGGCTCTACCTTCTTAGACCATTCTTTCAAAATAGAATGTTTTAATCCGAGAGATGTCTAAGGTATTTTTTTTATTTGTTTACATAAGAACTTTCTTTTTTGAGCCTTTATTTTATATTGAGAACATCCTTCAGAAACACAGAGTGGAAGGGAAGTACTGACTATACTCCTATCTGGATCCTCACATCTAATCTCCGTGAATAGCTCTGATTGCAAACCACTCAAGCACAACCGCAAATTATGCTTCTTTGATTTGTGCATAGAAAATTGCATGTATTTCTCTAGGGGACGTCGTCTGATTGAACTAGGTCCTATTTCTTTAAAACGAAATCAGCTTTTGAGGGTAGATCTGATTCCTTTTGCTAACTTTTTACAGTAAGTATACGTAATGTTATTGGTAATATTTTCAGTGTGTTGAGTTTTGTTAATTTTATTTTCATTTTTATTTCACAAAAAAAAACAAGATTTGGTGACGCCAAATCTGAATCTGAAAATAAAGCCCAATATGAATGCCTTAAAAAACTAAGGCCCTTACATATCTCTACTAAATTATTTATCAGCGTCGGGAAGATGATGATGGGACTCGGGAGACAACCTTTGCCTACTTTGGACGCTCAAAATAAAACTTACGTAGATCTAGGTGTTGACAAATCGTGAGGAGTACTATAAAAGTAATTGACAACTGATTACAGTGTATATGTCAATACATTCCCAAACATACTTAATTACCCATTTTAACAAGAACATCCTTTGTGCAGTCATCACTTTGGTCAGCATTTGATGCATGAGCCTCTCATTAACGAGCTGATCATTAGGTTATCGATTGTACAACGTATTGCGTGAGGTACTTAGAACATTTTCGATCACTGACTAGTCAAGAGTAAATCTTTGGTTGATGGAGCTTTTCGTTTGGAAAAAGGGTTCCTGCTGAGAGAGACTCATCCACTTCCCCCATCCACTTCTGTGACGATCTATCAAGAACAAATAAGCAAGCTACACCAGAGCTGCATAGTCTGCTACCATCACATATGCATCATATATCATATCATGCAGTGGGCGAAGGCCCGCCTGCGATGCCGAAGGTTGCGGGTTCGATCCCCGCCGCGGGACCAATGTTTGTATGATCTACAAATATTTGTCTCGGGTCTAAGTGTTTCTATGCATAATATGTATGTATTAAAAAAAAAAGTATATAAGTAGTATATCAGTCATCTAGTACCCATAACACAAGCTCTGCTTGCTTTGGGGCTAGATGATGCTGTGTGAAAAGTCCAGAATTATTTATTTATTTTTATTTATTACTCCGAAATGTAGCCAGTATCATGGATGGCTGAATGTCGCATCCTGTTAATGACAGTGTTTATGTTCACTGGTGTTTGTGTACTGTTGGTGCTGTAGAGTGCGACTAAATGTGAATTAACCTGTCATTGGTAAACGTTTCATTTTAATTGATAGAGTATGGAAAACATGTTGGTTGTGTTCAATGATTTTGTTATGGTACAGTTATAGACACAGGTTGTTTTATGTTTATTTGTGATTCTGTACAATTATTTTCCCCTATTTGCTAACCGAAAAGGAAAAAAATATTTAAAAAAGACAAATACAGCTTGTATTAATGGAATCAGGCTGATAGAATACATTAACCTTATTTTGTATTTTTTTCTTTGCATTGATTGGCTGTTTTTTGATTCTTTGCGATTCTGACGGAGATGGACTTCCGTTGCGGATGCTCAGAACATCTGAGTCACTAGACTGAAAAGCAGTCAGATAATAACATTGCTCACTAGCTGATAATATTCTGAGCTAAGCTGACTGAAATACCTGTTTGAAACATTCGCAGAATACGATTCCTTTGAGTCAGATGTTCTTGGTATCTATTAGAAATGCCATCGAAGTTATTTCGAATATTTCATAAAGGACATAATCGGAACGATGGTGATCCGATTTGGAATTCAGAGAATTCGATAGATCTGAATCTGAATGCTTGGATTTTGGTTATTTGAGTCCTACATACAGTACTACATACAGTTGTCAAATAATTATTATGAGTGTTTAGCTAACTCATGTTCAAAAATTTGCATGTGCATTTGTGGTAGAATGTAAATTGTATGGCTCAACATAATGTATCAATTATCAACTGAACTTGTATACCAATATTCTGCCAATAAAAAAATCTAATTCTAATTCAGTAATAGTACTTAGGTTAAAATTGGAGGATATAATAAGAGGTCTGAAATTTCTTCTTTCTTCTTCAGGTTGTGCAGATTTGAGCAATTAGTTCTTTCAAATAAGTGTGGAGAAAGAATGTGAATCATTTTCAAAGCTCGGTAGCTTGACAGATGTTCCAAGACGCATAAAGTGCGAGTTCAGTTCTCGCGACCGGACAAATGTTTAAAAAATCTACATACTTACATTTTGGAAGGATGTGTAGTGAAACACAGCTTTTGTTTTTTTCTAATGTTTCCACATTTTTTATCTAATTTTCATAAACATTAAATCAAAGTCTATTCCAAGCTAAAGCGAGCCTAACTTAATCCGCAATTAACTATTCCAACCACACAGTAACTCCTCAATGCATGTTTGCTCGCATATTCATTAAGTTAATTGTTCCGTTAGACGTAATTCATGAATTTGCAATATCTCTAGGTATGCTAGACGAGTATGCAATATGACTGAATATTAATATGGAATACAAAAACAAGATACATCTGACGATTAGCATACCGTGATATTTGCAATCTAGCCAAAGAAATCTAGCAACTGTTCTCACAAAAACATTTACTCTTACCTTACCAAACGAAGCTCAAACATTGTGAGGAAACCCGCAGCTTAGTCAGCTCCACACGTATTGACGTCGTCTTTCCTGTGGGCCAGGTTGATTAAGCTGAGAGGATGGTTTAGGTGCTGGGCAAGCCTATTCCATCTCAAACAATGCCCCAGGCACTATAGCGTCCCGATAACTGTAGGCATAGACTGCCGTCTGACGCTGTATAAATCATCTAATAAGTAGGTATAGATGTTTACCAAATGAAACAAAACATGATCACGGTATCCCCAGGGCGCAGTAGACATTCTCAAATCTTGAAGTATTCAACTTTCAACATTCTTTGAAACTGTATTGTTTGTATCTGGGTAATCTGTCATGTGCAAAAACTTAGTCGATTTTCTTTAATCCTCAACTATCTTCTACATGTCTTTAAGGATCTTTATCCTTTAACGGATCTAAGTTTTCTAACTTTCAACTTCTACCTATAACGCCATTTACACGATACCATTCTGGCATACCATTTATGCTTCTTCATAGAAGATTAGCTCTTGCTTCGTTAAGTTTGAGAAAGCCAGAGGTAAGAATGGTATGCCAGAATGATATCGTGTTAATTACGTTTAAGCCCTAGATCTCGCTATAATGATCATACAATTCAGCCATATTAGGAGCATCCTCTTCATGATTAGGGATAAAACCGGACGTCAACCTCCCGGTTATCAATTAATTAACTCGTTATGGAACCGGCGGACGTTCAGTATTGATTGAGTATTAATTTTAATCTGGTTTTGAATAGGCCTGTATGTTTGTCAAAAAAACCATATTTGAGTAAGATCCAAAATAGTATTGTTCACAGCATTCCTTATCCATGAGTTGTTGTAGGCGACGATGGGTTGCCGCAGGCCGCAACCTTTAATATGTCGTCAAAAAATTATGTTGATTTAAGTACCTATTGTAACTGTTGTATATGATGTGGAGAAAATTAAACTTTATTCTATTCTATTCTATTCAAATAATGTATTTGGACATTTGACGGGAGGTCAGAAGGGGTAGTCAGAGCACTCCTTGGATCTTTTTATGATCTTTAGCGATAGATATTCTAGCTCTTAAATTAAACCTTGAATAATTTTAGAGCTAGGTATTTATCTATCGTGATTTTTAAGACAAGACTTTATTTTCTAGTCTTTTGTGATTCAGTTTTATTGCCACTAAAACCATTGATGAAAATACTTGGTGATTCTAGCTCAAGCATAGATATTATCCAGCTCAAACATCGCATTATCATCCGTAACGTGTAGGACATAGAACTTAGTTTTATTTTCAGCGAGTATCTGAGTCAGAGATTCACAATAATGTCCCATAGCCTCACAATTACCCACTAACCCTGTCATCTTTCTACAGTGAGTAACAAAAACAAGGACATTACACATGACTCAGATACTTTTCTGAAACACGAGTGAGATATTTTGTGAGATTTTTCTTTGGAATTTCGGCTTTTACTAGATCTAGATACTTATGTGTTGATTTCTTGTTTGTCTCATTTGTTATGAATACTTTGATTGCTTGAATTTTATGATGTATCGGCACTTTTTTTTGTAATTATATTAACAAAGATTAAGTAGGTAACATACAAAACAATCGTGCATGTGCATCTATTTACACACACAATTAAAACCACCCGCCTTTGTGAGTTGGAATAGCTATTTCTGAAACATAAAATAACCTAACCTATCATTATCTGTTTGGCCCAATCAATGCTTATTTATTATTTTTGTTCTCTGCCACAATTTCTTTCGAAATTACTCAATCTTTATCAAAAAGTTCATCAAAACATTAATCCTCATTACCTCTTTACATTTAAAACCATCTAAATCAAAGTGCATTACATCCAAAACTCTTAAACTGTCCCAATTAGGCTGAGCTGACAAATGTCCGGTTAAAAGGGAACTTTGAACTCGTTTTACTCATACGATTTGACTAATGGCACCATTCTAAAATAACATTGATTTGTTGCTTGACATGGGGACTTTTACACTATCCGATTTCTACACCTACCTTTGTAAGTTTAAAAATCAATTGACCTCTTCATTGAATAGGTCATATTAGGTACTCACAAACTTGCAGATTCATCATATCTTGCAGGGTAGTAGAAAGTAGGATAGGGTATTCCAATGCATTTTTTTAATTTACAATTTTCAAAGGACTGTGATAAAAATATTGCCACGTTCCAAGCTTACACACAAACAAGACGATTAATCTCAATCGTGAGCTATAAAAGCGCTCAGCGGTTATCTAACTCTAAATGGTTTCAAGAAGTTTGGTGCACTTAGGTTTTGTTGGGTGGTCGCGTGAATCACTGTTGCTGCTATATTCCGTATTTTACTATGTATATTGTATATATTGGTTTTGCTCAGAGGGAAGATAAAAAGTGAACTACATTCATTCTTCGATGTTTCATTTAAACACACACAGCAAAAGGCTGTAAAGTATGTGGTTCAATATTTCAACCAGAGAGTCAGATCGGTGGGGTCGTCGTTCAAATCCAATCATCGTAATTTATTTCCTTAAGTATACGCTAAGTTTCAAATCCCATTTGAGTGTAAAAAATATTTTATCTAGAGTTATTACGCATTGTTGATTGCCGGCTAGTTTTCGGCGATACGGTCGACGGAAACTAAAACTATATACAACCTAGAGTCAGAACCACGTCAGAACCGGCAGGTGCATACATACCCCTATTTTTTTATTACAAAAAAAATTTAAACATGGTCTCGGTGTCCGTTACTGATCACATTTATGTAGTTAAAACTCAAAAAGAGAAAAAAATTATAACCTAAAAAGGAGACGAGACGAGTCAAACATGGATTTATGATAGCTACTGCGGTTTTACTGACTAAGAATGATACGAGAGCATAGTTTAAATGAGAGTCCGTACGCGATTGTTGTCTGTAGTAGGTACTTATTTGTAGTTTTCATAAAATTTTATTTATTTATTATTATTAGGAAAACCAACAGCGAAATTAACTTAATTAGGTGAATTTATATAAACAGAAAGCCAATTATAGGTTGAGAACCTAGTTTTAGAATTTTGTTTGGTTTTGGTTTGTTTGTTTGGTTCTTCGATGTGATAGTTAATAAAAAAAAACTGACCATGCCATTATCGTTTTCTGCATCTACTGCAACCGTCTGTAAATTTTTTTTGGTAGTCATAAAATAACGGTGTATAATTTTTTTTTTTTTTTAATGCTGGACATTTTCACAGCATCATCTAGCCCCAAACTAAGCAAAGCTTGTACTATGGGAACCAGATAACTGATTATACTACTTATATAATTTTTGTTTGTAAATATATAAATATTATACATAGAAACACCCAGACCCGAGACAAATCTGTATGTCATACAAACATTTGTCCCGCGGCGGGGATCGAACCCGCAACCTTCTGCGTCGCAGGCGGACCTTCGCCCACTGCGCCACAGAGGTCGTCTCTTTAATCGAATTACTTATAAACTGTCGCTGTGGCCCGAAGCTGGTAATTAGTCGACTGTAATAGCTTTTAGTGTAGTAGAGATACTTTTAATCAACTTACGCAACGATAATTTAGACAAATTATTTGTAGAAATGAAACTAATCAAAAGTAGCCAATTAGTTATTATAACTAGGGCTCATAGCCATCTGTCTATAACAATTGGCTTAGAATTTTCCAGCTGGAGCAACGTTACCCTAGCTGGAAACGTTTTTTCCGTTTATTTCAAAAACTACAATATGCACAAATTTTTAATTTCGCGCACATTTATAGCTCACTAGGCACTAATTTTTCCTCATTCTCAAATCTCTCTAGGAGACACTTTCCAGCTAGGGTAACGCACACATGTAAGTATTGTTTTTAAATGTAATGCTCAACTAAAGCTTGCATATTTTTAAAATGCATAAGAGATATTCCTGACATTCTGTATTTATTATTAACCTACCAATCCAATTATTATTCTAAAAGTTTTGAGAAGCACCTAACCTAAGCTTAATAAACGGTCCTAAAATTCATTGTTGTACATTCTAGGATAAATCCACACTGGGCATGTACTAGTTCATAAGATATTTATAAGTACCAATAAAGAAACTTTGAAATTGAAATAGAATTGTCGAATATAAAAATCGGGTAACGTTTAATCACAAAAAACTACAAAGAAAATATTATTAGTAAAACGCTTTATTTCTTTTAATAGTTGTAATTAAATATCACAGATTACAATACAAAATTTACAATCAGCTAATCTACTTACAAATGTTTACAATTTTACAAAACTAAATGCTATACAAGTTAAAATGCTTTCAAAATTGGCAGTATCTATTG
The DNA here is from genome assembly GCA_951394285.1 of Epirrhoe tristata. NCBI lineage: Eukaryota > Metazoa > Arthropoda > Insecta > Lepidoptera > Geometridae > Epirrhoe > Epirrhoe tristata. The sequence continues at coordinate 11,399,582 of OX596141.1, forward strand.
AATTAAATTCAGTCTTTACAATGCAGTAACAAGCATAATAATTTTTATTTATTATTCTATTACCTACAAAGATTTACTTGGGGTTACAATAGCCTACTTACCCAAAAACTTACATACAAATAAATACTTACTGGAGAAGTATACCTATTCGCCAAATGGTGCATCATTCATGCATAAGGTTGGCTATTTAGATACAAGAATATGAATCACTGAAAAACAATAAAAATTGATCACTGTAAAAAAAAGTTTTTAAAAATAGCATCAGCTAGCAGAAATAAAAATAATTAAGTAAAATAGGCAGTTCTACTATTAAGGTTAACTCTAATCTCATATGAGTATATTTTTATACTGTTAAATAATTTCGTTTTATTCTATCCACCCGACTGCGCCACAAAAAAACATTATTAGGTGTAGCCAGTAGGATTATTATGTATACTTAGTTTTTGTTTTAAATTTAATAGTTTCATTGATTTTTTTTATTTATAAGATAAGCTACTTTACAATAGTCAAACATATTCTATCTCGATAACTAGTATCTATATTATTATGTCCTGTAGGTAACGTCACTGCTACGTCCACTTTAGAGACCGAGGTAGGTGATGCTGTGACAAGCTCGGCTAGTTGCGAGGAGCACTCACTCGATCTGGATGTCATTGTTCTTGCTGAGGAATAAATGTCTTATCAGCAGTTTTTAAACTGAAGAGCACAAAGTGAATTAGTAGATTAGTAAAAATGCAAAAATATACATGATCTGTTTTTATTTTATTTTATAATTATACAATCTATCTATCAATTCTTGAAACAAGCCTTAGCTTCTATCATGCATGAAGGACGCGTGATAATAGTGTATATACTCGTATTACATACTATATACAGGGTGTAAAAAGACGTCTACCGAAGCCGAAAGGGGTACAGCATCCCAACACACAACTAAATCCAAAAGGATTTTCCGAAAAAGTCATTATATCCGTAGAAAACCGACCTTGCACAGCTGGTCGAGCGTATATACTGGGCGCGTTTTTATACGTAGATTGCTGGATTTTGAGTTTTAATTGTTTTTTTTTTTATAAATGAAATGATTAGGTAGATATGGTCTTATTATGTAGCAAAAAACTAGAAAATAAAATAAAATGACGTAGCTGCGTTTTTTTTTCGATAAAAATGTTCAGAATCATGGTCTGATTGCAATCCCTCAGTTTTCGGTAGCAGTCTTTTTACACCCTGTATATATAATACTAGCTGACCAGCGCGACTTCGTCTGCGCATGGTTCATTTTTTCCGCGCAATTTTTTAATTTTTTTCTGTCATAAGAACCTTCTGACAATAAGAAACACAACAAAAAAAATTTAGTGAAATCAGTCCAGCCATTCACGCGTGATGGCGTTACCAAGGCAAATAGGGATTCATTTTTATATATAGAGATTATATACGAGTATAATCACACAGTAAGGACTTTGAAACTTAAAATTGATTGAAAATATAGAACAGGGCTTTCAGTTAGAACCACAATTGAATTTAATACCAAAAAAGTCACATCAAATGAGCAAAGTTAACTAAATACTCACAATTAGTATAGCAGCTCGAAGCTGATTCCCCCGAAGGACTGTAAGGCTTCATCTCGTAGTGATTGCTGCCGGCTGACGACTGCTGTCGACTTCTGTTGCCGAAGGGTGATGAATAGCTAAGAATTTAACATGGTCCTTAAATATTATATTAAATAAATAATGCTGGACTTTTCACACAGCATCATCTAGCCCCAAAGTAAGCAGAGCTTGTGTTATGGGTACTAGATGACTGATAAACTACTTATATACTTTTTGTTTGTAAATACATACATATATAAAACACCCAGACCCGAGACAAATATCTGTAGGTCATACAAACATTTGTCCCACGGCGGGGATCGAACCCGCAACCTGCTGCATCGCAGGCGGACCTTCGCCCACTGCGCCACAGAGGGCGTCATATTACATGCTATACAAAACACACATATTTAAAATGTGTAAATCAACAATCTAGCTTTAAAAATACTTTAGTATCAACAAATAAACGGTCACAGTCACAGATGCAAATGCTGTCACGACACTTTTGTGACAACCCTTGCTACAGAGTTTATACATTCAAGCTGCTTTCGGACAAGCTAACAAAGTTTCTTGCTGTACATATGTACATTTTATACCTATATACAGGGTGTAAAACGACTGCTACCGAAAACTGGGGGGTTTCAATCAGACCATGATTCTGAACATATTTAGCGAAAAAAAACGCAAAAAAAAATTTGACTTAGCTACGTCATTTTATTTTATTTTCTAGTTTTTTGCTACTAGTACAACATAATAAGACCATACCTACCTAATCATTTCATTTATAAAAGAAAAAAACAATTAAAACTCAAAATCCAGCAATCTACAGATAAAAACGCGCCCAGTACATACGCTCGAACAGCTGTGCGAGGTCGGTTTTCTCCGGATATAATGATTTTTTTTTTAAATCCTTTTTGATTTGGCTGTATTTTGGGATGCTGTACCTACCCCTTTCGGCTTCGGTAGACGTATTTTTACACCCTGTATTTTAAATAGATTCTTCTCAAGAAATTTTGCAAAGGATTTTGAACTGTACAGATCGGTCGACGTTTTATTTTGCCATCAAATGCTTACTTACCTATCTCTCACATGAGGCATATCGTAATGATTGTCAGGGCCTTGCATCCAGTACTCGTTGCAGGTCCTCGTCAGGTCTGGACCAGTGCTGCCTTTGTCGCTTCTATTTGACTTCGGTATTCCTATTTGAGAAACGTACATCTGAATACCATAAACAAATAGAAACAAACTGTTTGATTGAATTTTCTTCAAAACATATTATTTTTAGCCAATATTATTTCTGTATTAAAACAATAAGTCAAAGTCAAAAGCATTTTTTCAGTAGGACCGCTGGGATCACTTTGTAACGTCTTAAAACTAGGTGATTCTACTCCTGTTCCTTCGCGACCAATAATTATCTCTTACCAGCCCTTCCAGCAGTATATCCAGGTCTAGCACTCCTATATTTGCACCAGACGTACAAAATGGCTGCTCCGGCCGCAAGCATGGCAACCGTGATACCCACTCCAACGTACAGAGTCAGGTTATTGCTGTAGAGTCCTAGGAGAACGGTTGAATTATGTAGCACCAAATTAAGAGTACAATTTTATAGGTAACTAGCTGGTACCCGCGACTTCGTCAGCGAAATAACATACTTATTAGCAAAGCCATTGCATCTATTGCATTTAACTGGAACTACCAACTCCCCATACAAACTTTCAACCCTTATTTCACGCCCTCCATGATTAATATATAGATTTTTTATGTAATAAGAACCTTCTCCTGACAATAACAAACACAACAAAAAAAATTAATGAAATCGGTCCAGCCGTTCACGCGTGATGCCGTGACCAAGGGAAATAGGGATTCATTTTTATATATAGAGACAAAACTGAGTAAGACTGCATTTCCTAGACTGGCTTTGGTAGACCACTCTGATAAGACGAACAGGCATTAACACACCTTGCAGACTTCACCAACGAAATCGCATCTCAAATCAAAAAGCCAACTAAAATCAAAATAGTCTCATTACGATGTCACCTTCGATTTTAAGAGCTCGTTAGTTTTCAGACCTTTTGAGAATGCACCTCATGAGACCAACACGGTTTTGGTCAAAATAACTTCCTTATAACAGCAATTGTGCCATGCTCGGCATCACACTTTTAGATCGAGTCCCCAATACCGAAATTCGCAAGCAGACAAAAGTCCAAGATGTCAGCAAGCGAATATTGGGGCTCAAATGAATTTGGGCAGGACACGTGGCCAGGCGTGGTGATGACAGGTGGAGCAAAGTGCTTACTGAGTGGTGGCCTAGAGAGGGAAAAAGGAGTGTCGGTCGTCCACCTACAAGATGGATCGACGACATCGTTAAATCCGCAGGTCGTGGGCAAGACTGGCTCAGGATAGAGGCGAATGGCGAAAGCGAAGAGAGGCCTATACCTAGCAGTGGGATGACAAAGGCTGATGATGATGATGATGAACAGCAATTTAGGCAATTAAATAGATATTTGTCTTGGGATAAAGATGTTAGGCATAGTCTTAGATCGTTGACGAATAAATTGGTCCTTATTAACCCAATTCGTTAACCTTCATGTTTGTCTTCAAACTTGTAAGAAAGGATGTGGGCCTTTGTGAATAACAAATTAAACATTTCAATTAAGGTCGCTTCCTGATTACTGTGAGAACTTGTTTGCACCTTGTTTGTGATTTAAACGTCATTTACACGATACCTTTCTGGCATACCGTTTTTCTTTTGCTTCCTCAAAGTCAACGGAGCAAGAACTAACTGTGGCAAGAGGCAAGAATTGTATGCCAGAATGGTATCGTGTTAATGGTGCGTTTCGAGGATGCTGTAAATTTTCCTTTGCAAGAATAGGTACGCACATAAAAAAATCTTCCGCAAAAGTATATGCAGCGTTGACAGCATTTCTACACACTTTAATTTACAACACTGAAATCGAGTGCCTAATTCTAATCAAATGAAGCGCTCGTGGTCGTGCTTGCTTAGTCGTTCTTGATAGATCGTCGAAGTTAAGCAACGTTCGAAACGGTCTGTAAGTGGATGGGTGACCGCCAGTGGCATTTTCATCTGAGCGCTTCCGTGCTTCTGAGGGCACGTTAAATTGTTGGTCCCTATTTAAGTCGTTAAGCCATGACGGAGGCCTTAAGGCGGCCTAAAAACTCCGTCACCAGAGTTGGCCACTGACTCATACGAACTTACTTATCAATAGAACAATTGAATCAAATACATTAACTTTCATCAAACATAGGCTAACTAATAATAGTACATTATGGTACTAGTGTGTAACATTGGTGATTACCGCCGAGGTGTTTTTATAAATATAACAGAAAAAAAAACAACTAACTTAATAGCCAGAACTAATAATACTGAATTTTTTTTTTTAATAACATTTATTTTATTAATTTAGATCAACTTGTTTTTTTTATTAATAACGGAACTACAAACAGCTATTATAAGTATTATTAGTTTAAATTAGAATTTGATTAATTTTTTGATTAATTCTTTCTTAAGATAGGTACAGGTTGACACATTTTAGCTATTTCTACTTAGGATGTACTTACTTAATCCATTAGAACAGAGGCCATCAACGCAGCTGGCGTGCTGCAGAGTGGAACCAGAGCAGGACCCGGAGCATTGCCGTCTCCGAACCCTCACGCAGTCTCCGCTGCATGATGACCAGGAACTCCAAGGGGTCCAAGTGCCTGCTGGAGATAGTATGGGTTATGACTTCTAAACTGATGTGAAATCATGCTGAACTGATGAATAGTTGCCACTTTTGTCTTTGTTCTACAAACCGGAAGTATTCCTTAATTCTACCTGGATCAATCCACTGGAGGGAAATAGCCTTCCTATCTCTATTCTCTTATAGTATCTCACTCTCTCTCACTCTTTGTTTACCTATTCGCTTTATTCCTGGTATACGTACCGCTCTGGCACCGCAAACACTCATCATCACTCTGCGCGCTGACTCCTCTACACGGCGCGCCGCCATTGGCTGGAGCTGGTTCAGTACAGGTGCGCGTGCGCCGACGTCCGCTGACGTCACCGTTGCATCGGCATGATGCCCAGGCGGACCATTCTGACCATCCACCGTTTACTGCGAAGAAACGCTTATGATTTATACTTTATACATCCTCCTTCCCTCAACCACTTTTGTCAACTATTACGAGTGCAAAAAATGGTCTCCACGAAAAGCCCTTTTGTGTAACGGAATAATTATTTTTACTTATTTCATTATTCAGCAATAATTATATAATACTAGTTTCTAAAAAGCCGCATAGAATAGGACATACCATACACAGACAATACCGCGACATCCGACTCACGCCGGCCGGCGATATTCTCAGCTATGCACGTATAGTTCGCCATGTCCTAGAACGAAACCAGATGCTAGATCGTGACGAAGAGACATTCGAGGTATTGAAAGGTGAAACACTGGCTTCGTTGGAACAGTAAACGGTTCTACAATAGACGTTATTTAAGATTTGTGATACAACAAACACCTTCATGTTATTGTACTACAAATACCATACTTAGTGAAAATTGCATCAAAATTGGTTTTCGAGATTAACGAGCACAAACGCACAGACAAACATTACATACAGGGTCTTTGCATTTACACGCCTGAACATAGTCACTTTTGATCCATGACATAAGCTCCAAAATAAATTTCATCCAGATTCGTACAGCCGTTTTACCATAAAAATCCATTTATCCAAACATTTGCATCAAGATTTATTATGAAGCTCAAATTGGTAAAATTTACTCAAAGTCAAAAAGCAGAAGGACTGCTTGGAGCACATTTATTCAGTAGGACCGCTGGGATTACATAGTCTTATGAGCTCTTACCTGTAATTCAACCTTCGGCAGCACCAGAGCCTCATCAGTAGCTTCCAGATCCAGGCCGTTCCTGGTCCACCTGATGGTCGGAGCCGGCTCAGCTGGAGGTGGCCTGCATCGGAAGGTGACGCTACCACCTGACTCTACCGTTGTTGATATCGGCTGCAGACCAAACTGCTTTTTTATATCTGTTGCAAAAGACATGAAATCAATATTTATTGATTGAATTATGCCGACTACTGTTCAAAAAAGTATGCACTGTGATGCCAGTACTATCAAACCGTGAAGGAAACCATCCTTGGAAAATCGGTGTTTAGCATGTAAAACCTCAAAAATTCATGTGCACAAAAAGAGCCACCTAAGGTAAGCACATACAATTAATGGTTCAAAGGTTTTGACAAGAAAAGAAGGTAAGACCACTGGGATCATTTTAAATGACTTAGAAGTAAAGTGTTCTAGCCCTGTCTGTACAGAAACTAAACAATTCTAACAACAGTTTCTCTGGATCCCATACCTCATTTCAATTAACACATTGGCTAAACAAAAAATGTGTGACCGCGTCAAACAGTTCAACATCACAATGCTGAGAGAAAATCGTGGTAATACTCGTAAATTCATTCCCACAGCAGAAACATAGGATACACGCCAATTGGATCTAATTCTTTTTTGGTGGAAAATGTTGAAGTGGGCTTATTACGGTGTTGCCGTTCATGTATGTTCTCTGAACTTAAGTTTGAAACCCGACGATGCATCAGTAGATTTTGCCCCTTAAATGTTTACATTTTCAATGTCTTTCTTATGAATAAGGTCTGAGTATGGTTTGGGTGCTGGACAAGCCTATTCCTTAAAGAATATCCCAGGAACTACGCGTATACCAGTTTCGCTTTGAGTGAAGGTATAGTTTGCTTTTCAAACGCTGTATAAATTATCTAGTAAAAGCGATAGATGTAACTCGATAGGCCTCTATCAAGTCTTTCGACAAAAACAGGAAACAGTACCTATTACCTTAAGCAGACGTAAATAATGAACGAACAGCGCTACCTTGATGGCCCTTAAAAAATTATAAATCTTCCCCCAACCCCGCTTAAAGAGTTAACTGAGCATGTCCAAGGAGTTATAGATACAGCACTCATTTCCACAGTGATTCACACCCTTCATTTTAAAATGGTAAGTCGTTTTGATCTTTACATCTTCGGGAACTTTTCTCGATTTATTTGTGCTTTAGGACATTGTTTCTTGCTTTCTTGATTGTAGGTCAAATAAATAAATAAAATCTATCGTGGTGGCCATGTGTGGTCATAGAGCACCAGGAAAAACTACCCCGATGTTCTGATGATATTGTGGCAGCGGAGGCATTGCTCACTGGCCTATGCCAGTGTATGGTCCTATGACCGGAAAAGAGACGTGAGCCTAATTAATAAAAGTAATAAAAGTAGGAAAAATTCACAGCAAACTACTTTGAATTAAACCATTTCTACATTTCACTGAACCCTGAAGTAAACTGGGCATATCGAAAGAGTCAAATATACAGTTGGCTTCTCACTTTCATTCGCTTCCATCACCCCAACAACTGAGATATAAAAAGCTAGTGAGTATTTATCAAAGTGCAAAGTGCTCGACTTAACGAGCGGAAATAATGTTTCCTCTACATAATGGTTCCGTTCTAGGCCACCCCAAAATGAGGGATGAAATAAAAACACCCGTTAAAAATTATGATTTTCTTCCCCATAACGGTATCAATAGCTTGGCTTGAGTTTTATTTGCGCAATTTTGAGATTAGGACTGTTTCAAATTTTCAAGATATTTGAAGATATCGCTTTTGTTCATTTTTAATCGCTTCACAATGTCAAAGTCAAAGTCAAGAAGCATTTATTCATTAGGACCATTGGGATGACTTTGAACAACAATCTTAGAACCTATGAAATAACTATAGGTAGTTATTTCATAGGTTTTTATCAACAAAAACTACTGACCGATTGTTTCAATAGTCGACGTCTATAATCACGATGTTATACATTCATATTTGAAAAAAAGTACGAGTGACATATTATAAGATACTAGCTGACCCGCGCGCGCCTTCATCGGCGCATTGTTTCGTCAACGATCTTTGGAACTGCCTTGCACAACCCCAAAGTGGAGTTTTTCAATTTATACCGATTTTAGAGTGAATCAGATCAAGGAATAAAATTTCCCATATAAACTGGACCACCCTGTACACCATTTTTCTGTCATAAGAACCTTCTCCTGACAATAAAACACAACAAAAAAAAAATAGTGTAATCGGTCCAGCCGTTCACGCGTGATGGCGTGACCAAGGGATATAGGGATTCATTTTTATATAAGTATAGAGATTTCAAATCATTTAACAAACACTATCTACAACAGTTCATAATACCAAAACCTGACTAAGAAACGATTATATTTTTCATCATTGATTTAGGATTGGGATTTATACTCGAAAATTCTAAAATGAACAAACCTTCAACTCCAACTGTCATAGCCACTGTCATGATTCCTTTTATGAGAAGCAAAACGCAGGATGGCGTAGCTAAGGGTGTTATTTTGAGACAATGGGCACCCGTTAATTCTGTGCAGGTTTTTATTTTCGGTCGTGGGGGAGTTGCAGTGACAACTTTATTTTTATTTGTGTTTAGTAGTTACATGAGTTGTTTCTTCAAGGTGATAAATATTTCTTTATTGGTATGACAAAGATGAAACACATGTCATGTTACATCTTTTATGAATAGTTTCTGAGAAATATATTTTCTTAAGAGTAAAAAATACGAAAGCTTTTACTCTCAAGAAAGCTTTTTGAACGGATTTCATTGCTTTAAAAATTCTATGATTACGTAATTTTTTTTCCAAGTAAGTTCAGTCAACTTTATTTCTTTTTCTGATATTATTTTTTGGTTTAATTCACATTAAAATTTATTTTTCCTCAAGGATGTAACAATAATATGATTGATCAATTTGGAAATCATTGATCACAAGAATTGCAACATTCCCGAACATATTAAAAAAAACTTGCATCTGCACATTGTAATGCGAGTAGTCATCTCATACAGTCTGAGCTGCCATATTGTCTTAAAAGTAGCACTTCAATAGACAATGCTCTCAAACAAGTTTTAAAAGCTCTATAAAAAGTTTTAAAAGTTCTTTCCAATGTATTTGTTCAAGTTGTGTGAAGTATGTCTCTCCCGTGAAATTTAATATCTGTGAAGATAGAATCTCTTTTGTCGGCTCCAACGGCTATTAACAAAAGTCATTCAATATTATTCAACATTTTTATCCAACTTCGATTAAACTATGAATTTTAATCACTGTTTAAGACGTCGCTATCTTTGTAAAGTCCGTTAACTGAAATTAAAGTAATGAAGTCGGAACATAAATAAAACTAGCCAAGTGTGAGTAGAGCTTGCGCACGTAGAGTTCCAAAAAGACCCGCATAAAAATTGTGTTTTTGTGTGTTTATAAAAGTGTCAGGAATCAGGATCATAGTAAATTAAAATCTTTTTGTATTCGCCTAGAATACTAAGATTCCTAATTTTATGTAAATCTGTAGGTACTTTGTGGTAAAGTGCTTAACAGTATTATTTTTCAAAAATGACGATCTCGATGCATTCCGGGCTGACTGGTGGGACGAAGCTGGCGACCGCAAGTCTTGGAAAATAATGGGGGAGACCTTTGCCCAGCAGTGGGACGACATAGGTTAGGAAAAAAAAAATGACAGACAGCGTAGCATTACTTTAGGGTCTCATTGTCTACGGAACCCTTGAAACGTTCAAAATAAAAACTGTTTCTCTATAATTAAAGTTTATTTGGTCTGTAATTAATATTTTAATTGCCCTTACTCTGTATTGAACAAGCTTTCTGTAATAAATTACTAGTTTATAAATATTTTATGTATGTAACCAATCTATATTTATTTCACCTGTCGATGTCGGTTCAACCTTTTTATTAGCATTTTTGATATCTTCATTTGGTTTTCATTTTATTTCTTTTACATTTTGTTTATTACTGCGCACATTCATGAATATGGATTTTTTGATAAACGATGCTTCGTCATGCTTCGGTATCTTCTCAAATTCTGGTAATTTAGTATCAACAGAATACAATTTATCTTCAGGCCTTTTATTAATTCACTTAGTATCAATCTATAATTACATAATTATATCTTATATTATTACTAGCTGACCCGCGCGCGCCTTCGTCTGCGCATTGTTTCGTCAACGATCTTTGGAACTGCCTTGTACAACCCCTAAGGGGAGTTTTTAATTTATACAGAGTTTAGAGTGAATCGGATCAAGGAATAAAATTTTCCATATAAACTGGACCACCCTGTATACCATTTTTCTGTCATAAGAACCTTCTCCTGACAATAACAAACACAACAAAAAAAATTTAGTGAAATCGGTCCAGCCGTTCACGCCCGATGGCGTGACCAAGGGATATAGTAATTCATTTTTATAGAGATAATGAGCTCATCCGATTTCAAAAACTATTTCACCATCAACCAATATGAGAAGACTTTCAACATGAACGTTATTTCATGTGGCCGACAACAAAGCTTTTTGCACAAGAAACAAGCTAAAAGTTAGTGGGTATTATTTCACTTTGCACACACGAATACTTAGTATCACTTTCATACGATCGATGTTCTAACCCCTTTCGCGGGGCTTAGCACAATCTAAAAAGACAGTAACATCATTATAGTGTCGTGTCCGGCCCTCGCTAATAGAAATGCAATCCACATCGCCATCTGGCATCACGTTTTGCCAAGTGCTCGGACTAGGGCCTGTGACGTCACAGATTATAGGAATTACATAGTTATATCCTATTTGCCAGACGATTAATAGATTTACAGAAACTAATCGGTACTCGTACTGCATATTTAATTTTATAGATTTTAATAGAAACAAGTACGCTGCTTTAGACAGCTTACTCTATCTATCATTGAGAACGATCTTTTGATAGCTCAACTGATCCAGGTCACTGCCAGTTGAAAAGATTAGCTAAACTAGTAAATTTGGTAATACGTGAACTATTATTTATCAATATAAATAGCTCTAAAAGTAGATTCAAGAAGTCCGGTTACTTACAAGCGAACTGAATGTAGACAGCTTGACTCCGAATCCGGCCCTTGCTGTTCCAAGCATAGCATTCACATCCGTACTTCCTCCCGAAATACTCGTCCAGCTCATTCCTCGTCACATTCAGCTCCGACTCCACCACCCTGACTCCATTCATGGGATCCACATGCTCAAACTGAACTGTCTTTTCTGACCTTACATCGTTACACTTGAAGAAGACTTGCAAAGCGTTCGCTGCTCTGCAGATTAATGTAGCCGGTTTGATTCTGAGCACGTACGAGTCTTTAGGCTCGACTAAGAAAATGGGTAGACCGTCTATGGTCTCATCGTTTTCTGGTAGTGGGATGTAGTCATCTTCTTCTGCTTGTGGCTTGATGTCAGAGAGGTAAGGATCGAAGGTGAGTAGACCGTCTGGATGGATGTATTCCGGTCTGGTTTCTTTCGATGTTGTGTGTTCTGCATCTGCAAAGTCATGGGAATTTCAATACTTTGTATGAAGTATTAGAAACTTTAGATTTTTGGAGCCATCTTTTAGTGTGTGAAATGTTCATTATTTATTAATAAATGACCTAGAAATTCTCTTAAAAAATAATTAAACTTTCAAACGAGAGATTATTCGATGGGTTTCAAATGCCAATCAACTTTTGATAACAAGTTGAACTAGCTACGAGTATGGATACTGCATAACCAGTCTTCGAGCCGTTAAAGCTACTATTAGTTAATCCTGCGCCTTAAGGACAAAATACCCAGTAAAGTGCGAGTCAGATTCACACATGAAGGGTTCCATACTAAAAAAAAACAAACAAACGCTTATTTGAATACTTACTTGTTTTCTCATTCTGTTTTCCTTATCCGTATTATTTTGAGAAAAAAACTTTTGCAATACCAGGATTCAAACCCACGACCTTCGAATTGAAAGTAGATAGAAGCACTATTCCATTAAAAAAACATATTTCTGGCTATTTATTGATGGTCTAATAATAAACCAACTTCCTATAACTTTGACTAATGAAGATGGACTGAGCATAATCTTAAGATTAAAATAAACCCTTGGTATAATCTTATTCGTTGCAGTCAATGATTTAGTACAATTACTGGTGCATTTTAATAGAACTTTATAGAAAGCAGATGTACGTCTATGTTCTTCATAGGTATGAACCAAAAATGTTATGAAACATTCTTAATTTAGACCATCAAGTCGTACAAAACACGAAATTAAAAATATTTACAGAAAATAGAGCCTTTGCTCTATTTGTTCAAAGAAAATGTCGTATCTTTCTGTACATTACACGTTAGAATGCAATTCCACCTAAATCCAAAGCATTTCCCAGCTATTAATGCTGTCAGGCAATAAAGGCTTTCTTTATTTATTGCGTTCCTGTTTGCAAGGCCGGATGAGCGGGTAAATTACGGGTCACGTGACTTACCACAGGTATGAAAGAGGTATAATATCTAACCTAAAATTTAAACCGCTGATAGTGCTTGAAAAATGAGAGCTTGTTAGCTAAAAGAAACAGTAAATTTTTTGTTTTTAATTTGTCTTACCTCCATTCCTTACAAATCCGATCGACATAGCAATAAAAAGCACTATCACAAAACAGTAATTCACGCACATCACTACAATTCTAATTTCAAAACAAAATAAACATTTAAATTTCGAACCGCAATCGAATCAGCTGTGCATTACCAACATTCTGAATTTGAAAAAGAAGGGTGATTCAAAAAGGCGCGAATTGTTTTTTCGTGCACGTGTTCGGAGAGGATGGGATGAGATTCGACACGTGCGCCCGTCATGGGGTCTCGCGGTGCACTGAATGGTGGCTACCCTACAGACGTTTATGGTGTTAACACATTGTTATGTTTTGGTGTCGATCTTGTAACGTATTTTGGTGATTTTGATACATGCATTGGTTTAGCTTGGATTTGTTTTACTTGTTGAACTGAACAGATTATTCGTGAAGATGGTTTTATGGAAAAACCTAATTTTTTATTGATTATTGTAATTAAAAATAAAATTAATAGTTTAATTAATGCTATAATTCTCATGGAATAATGGATACCTAACCTCGTTATACATAACCTACCATTAAAAAAAATACATGATGTATGTACGAAGTTATCAATTATGTTATGTAGGAATTTACATACAGTAGGTAAGTATTTTCTCAAATCTTTTTGATTTAAAATAATAGGTATTACATATTTTATCATCGGAAACCTTGACTTCTGGCGCCACCTCTTAGCAATCAATTTTAGTACACTTTTCTAAAGGTCGTATTCTCTGAGCTTTTTCAGCAAAGCACAATGTGAAATCTAAAGCTCTATCAATCTATTTAGTTCACCTTTAAATGCATAGATGGCAGTGCTCAAATGAGAGAAAGAGATAGTTGCTGTGAGAGGGAGAACAATTTGAAAGCTTTAAAAGCTCCTCTGCAGTTAGTTCACGTATGTTGATCGAGATGGCGCTGACAATTGCACGGTATCTTGTAGCTTGATGTGACTGAAAGATGGCGTTTTAGTCTAGGAAGAGCCTCTTTTGTTTGGTCCCTAGAATGACCCTTGATTTTGAGGATTGTGGTGTAAATGTCCTGAGTTAGTTTGTTAACGATTCAATAGGTGGCAGCTTAGGTTTTATAGGCACAACTTAAATTGAACGATTGCAGTTTATGTATTTTCATGACAACGGTTCAATTGATTTGTTTATTTGTTATTTATGGTACAAACAGTGAGGCCTAAAAAACTGTTTTGCGTTGGAAGGTAATTCACGAGTAGGTAATGTGCATTGTTATTGTGGTAAGCCAATAAAATACGAGTAGGTAATAGAAGGAGATTGTAGTCAAATTAATTCGGGAATTTTCGACCTTCGTTCGACATTTGCACATGGAACGTCTTTGAAATTTGAAATTCAGAGTGATTGATTCCAAATTCAAACGTGGCTAGCAGTGTTGCCAACATTGAATATTGATTGCACAAAAGGCGCTTGGCGCCAAAGCGTATTTTCAATTCAAAATTATTCTTCAAACACCGACTCCTTTTGATGGCGCAAAAATATGTAAGTAGCTGAAATTCCCAGTCACATTTTGATATTCCAAATATCATTTTACATCCCTTTCCTTCGCTGGATAATATATTTTCTATCTCTTTTATAAATTGCGGTACGGAAATTCAAATTTGGCGGGTCGCTCGCCTTTCCGCTGGAGATTTTCAAGTCTAATGAGGTGTGTTAAAGGTTGAACAATCAATATAGCGATAAAAGTGAGGTTTACCTGCAGCCAAACTAATTATTTTGTTGAGAAAAGTCCATAATAAGTACTTGGCGAACCTTTTTTTTTTCATAATACATACATATTTAGCATTGGTTTGGAATGAGGTGTCAAGTCAGCATCTTAATTATTTATGTCATTATGTTTGTTTGTATATGTAGACCATTATCTCCGAAACGATTCATCGAATTCAAAAAATTCATCAATGGTAGAAATCTTCTGCATCTTGAGTGGGATTAGTAAAATTTTATTTTATAAATAACATTTTGACTGGGTGTATTTTAATATGATTATTTTACATCGGAGCCGTGTTGGTCGAATGGGGTTGTGCCTCTTTTCTCTGACTTTCAATCCGAATGTCGTGGGTTCGAATCCCGGCCGTGCATCAATGGATTTTTCGTTTCGTAAAATTTATATGCGCTATAACACGAGCTCTTAACGGTGAAGGAAAAACATCGTAAGGAAACCCGCAACTTAGTCAGCTCCACACGTATTGACGTCGTCTTTTCAGTGGGCGGCTGATTAAGCTGGAGAGGATGGTTTAGGTGCTGGGCAAGCTTATTCCATCTCAAACAATGTCCCAGGCACTACAGCGTCCCGTTAAGTGTAGGCATGGATTGCCTCCTGAATCTGTATAAATCATCTAATATAGATGTAGAATAGAATAGAAGTTTTTATTTTTTATTTTACATCGAATTATGATAAGTAGAAGCCATTGATTGAGCTGTAAAGCTTTTTTCCAGCATTAAAAGTAGGTGTTATCTTATACCGTTAACACCGGGAAACTAAGAACAGACAACAAATAAAGAAAATAGAATGAGCAAAGTTAAGTAAATCCGTATTTGTGGGCACTGCGGATTGCGGACACTTCAGTACGATAAGTTTGCGCTAGCTTACTTGAAGAGGCATGGGCTGTTTAGAACATACGATAC
This sequence comes from Epirrhoe tristata, assembly GCA_951394285.1. Lineage (NCBI taxonomy): Eukaryota > Metazoa > Arthropoda > Insecta > Lepidoptera > Geometridae > Epirrhoe > Epirrhoe tristata. Next base: position 11,415,308 of record OX596141.1, read on the forward strand.
GATCTTCTGCATGTCGTATTGGGCTCTTTTCGGGCATTTGATACGTAACGGTGCAGTCGCCTTACACACAACCCTAAAAGGATAAATACAAGATGCACTTTGTAAAAATTCGTTGCTTTAGATTGTCTGAGAACTGCAAAAAGTAAACTTTGACAATGGTAGGCTTAGGTAGGTACTTGAATAGGCGTGGGTAAGGCATGCGCCAAACATGCGTGATGCGTGACCGATGAACCCAGATGCCAAAAACCAAAGTCTATGCGGCGGATTCTAGGACCACTTGCTCAATCGTCAGACGATATTGTGGGGCAGTAGGAGATCAGAGGTTCTGTCTAGCATAAAACCACAATGAGTGCCAAGATAGAGAAGAATTACTTTCCCAGACTTGTACAAGCTAGTTGCTAGATAATAAAAAGTAGGCGAGTGTCGTGGAACACTGGTTGGAACGAAGCAAAGAGTACTTTTCTGTACTGGGAATATAATAAATTAATTGTCTATCAGGTATCCTAGAAACGCTCTTCCGTCTTTTTTTTTCTTCGATACCATCCGAAAAGGAATATTGTTCCAAAAATCGTGTTTTCTAAAGCGTCCCCTTCAAGTGTCACCTCTACAACCCGCTCACGTCCCACAAACGAGCGGCGAACCCGCACCAATTGTTCGAATCTTGGGGTCTTAACTCGATCAGGCCGTTGCCGGGTGATAAACCGCTTAGAAAGCTTTGGAAAATAATTAGCCACTAATCTTATGGATATTCAGTCGGCCACTTTTGTTATAGCAAAAATCACGAAGAAATATAAGTGATTTACGGTGTCACATCGCGTGGAGTACATAGACTTACTAAGGGATCATTGCTTGTAGCACTCTGCCTCTTTGAGTTCTGATCTGAACAAGAGAAGACACTCGGCCAACACGGCTTGGAACAGAATAAAACATATTCAAATAAAGTTCAATAAATAAATTGATTAATAGATTTTTTATGGAAGAAGGGGCAAAAGAGCAAGTGGCACACCTGATGGTAAGTGATTACCAGCGCCCAGACAAATAGGTACACAGATGGCAAATTAGGTTCTTTTTACATAAAGTTTAGACAACCTATCCCTCGTTTGCAGTTTTCTACGTAGGACACACAACATTAAATTTCTTTCTCTTCGTTTTTAAAATGAAAATAACAAGTTTACTTGTTTTTCATCAACTCATCTGCAGTCTGCAGTTATCAACTTATTTTACGCTGCAATTGAAACAAGTGTTCGCTCCCACCGTTTTTTATTAATATTTTTATCGGAATTAATACCTTTATCTGATTATCTGAGTTCCAATAAAATATTATTACTTTCATTATTTCGCGACGTAAGCTGATGTGGTTTTACGGTGCAGCGCGCATCGTTTTGTGTTTTTTATTCTGTATTTGAACACGTGGATGATATTTTGATGCAGTTTTTTACTGCAAGAAAAATAAAAATAAAAAATAAAAATTGTTTATTTCAGACCTTACATTGATCCATAGGTATTATTTGTTAGTATTTTTACTCTTATAAACTAGATTAGTATTAGCTTAACCTAAAAAACAACAATAATCTCATCACAATCACAAAATTATTGAGACACTAAACAAGTGACTGGCTTCAGTATTGCCAGCCAGTGTCTCATGTAGGATAAAGATCGAGTCGATAAAATGAATATGAATGTTGGAATTGAGACGAAATATTTATAATAGGTACGACTGAACAGCTTACTTTATCAAGAATACTCAATTATTACTTTAAATAACATCGTCAACACCCATGATATAAAATAGGTGCGCGTATTCTTTTGAAAATCAGATAATTATAATAATATAATAAAACTGGACATTTTTCACACAGCATCATCTAGCCCCGAACTAAGCAAAGCTTGTACTATGGGAACCAGATAACCGATATACTACTATATACGTTTTGTTTGTAAATACATACATATTATACATAGAAACACCCAGACCCGAGATAAATGTTTGCAGATCATATAAACATTTATTGAAGAGCCAATCGAATAGTATAATTCGTTTCCTTATTTTCTACACACTAAGCTCTAAATTGCAATATCTTAATCAAAGCTCCGGAATTGTATTGCAGTAAACCACGGCACTTGTGTCGCTCCTGCTCAAACCATCTCGTATGATCCGGATAGAGCTTATAATCTGCGAACATTCGCCTACCCTTTAACCAATACGTGACCACTTTAGAGCTAGGAAACTTTAGATATGACCTTTATATCCATACTTAATATTATAAATGTGAAAGTAACTCTGTCTGTCTGTCTGTTTGTTACGCTTTCACGCCCTAACCGCTGAACAGATAAAGCTGAAATTTGGCATAGTTAAAGGTTGTATCCCAGGGAAGGACATAGGTTTTATCCCGAAAAAATCCCGAGGGTTCGCGGGTCACACCGCGGGAGCGCAGCTAGTTACTGATAAAATCTCAATCTACCTCAGAGTAATCTATCTCAGAGAGTCTTCTATTCCTATATTGTAAGAACATCACTTGGAAATGGTTCAACTGATTTAACAGAATCATTTCTTGTTGGAATGAATAAATGAACACAGTGAGCAGCCCTACACTACCCTCTAAGTTTATCATGTTCTTACGCTAGGAGCCACACGTACACATTCGCCATCTTCATTAATAAAATAACCTGAAGCACTTCGTGCAACTTGCAGTTAGCAGATACTTCAATCTGAAATGAAGCGACGTTTGACGCGGTCGCATCACCAGTGTGTGTGAACACGAAAGCCAACAGACTGCCCGTCAAGATAGTTGACCACAACTCATGAACTTATTGAATCATTTGAGTACAACACTATTCATCATCATTTTATTTTGCCTGCCCTTATCGCACCTGTACGACCGGGTTGGGTCGACATAACATTGGTCTTCTTTCACTCTCCCTTATCGTCAAGCGGTATTCACTCCTTACTTCCATAACATGTTTCATACAATCTTTTAAGGTCAACCCTATAATAACTAATTGTATTAACTAGGAGAAAATACCACGTCCATTCTTCCACCACCGGCTTGCCTCGTGTCGCCACAATCGGCTCAGTGTCCATCGTGGCATAAAATTGTGTTTGACGCGCGCTCGGACGCGCCGGCGGGGGGAGGGGGAATTATCGCAGCTTAGGAGAAAATCTCCGTGTTATGATATTGCGTTGTCGTCAGCTACACTGCATTGCACCTTTGGTTACCTTCAGCTGATGTTTATTCACTTACATTTTTGTGTAAAAAAGATTCACAATTAACCACATCAACATGGACGAAGAAGACCCATTTTATGATTGGTTCATACATGCATCCAATTATAAGTTTGCCAGCAGAGTCAAACGCTGGTGGAAAATATAATGAAGAAACCATGTCATAGAACCTATCAAGTTGGTAAGCTATCTCATTAGATAAGATTATCTCAAACGCTGAAAGAAAACATGGCAAACCGCGTGGAATCTAACATGTTGGTTGGTTAAGGAGTTCCTTTGAAAAAGTCTTAGAGGTTAGTCAGAGACTCTTTTTTTCTTTACAGCACACACCCAAATTTTCCAGAATTTGTTACCATATTAATAACTCTCGGATCGCGAGCCTTAAGTGGAGATGGGCGGGCACTTGGCTAGAAGAGATGACGGCCGGTGGACAAAGGCAGTGACAGAATGGTGGCCAAGAGACGCACATCGACCACGGGGCAGACCACCAGCCCGTTGGTCAGACGACATAGTCAGCGTGGTTGGACGACAATGGATGAGGATAGCACGGAGCCGAGAGGAGTGGCGGGTTAGGGAGACCTACGCCCAGCAGTGGGTATTAATTGATGATGATGATGATTAATAACTCTAAAAACAAGGTTTTTGTACCACAAAATAAACGTATTATATTCTATTCTATTCAATCACTCTATTATCACTCTCACCGGAATCTATACTAAAGATTTTCCTAATAAAACATTATTTTAATGAAAAGTGCTTTGATGTGTGGTGTTGCTCGTTCAGGGATTGCATGGACAGGTGTTTTTTTGTTTCAAGTTTGTTTTGGGTATTTTCGCTGAAAGAAGCTTATCAAATTATGTTTTGATTCGATGATCTCAATAGCGTAGCGGGCGAGTAGACCTACTCTTAGCAAGAGCTGATTTTTAGTTTTTTTGTTAATCTGATTTTTGTTTTGGTGTAATCAGATCAGGGGAAAAAACTAACAATTGGAAGAAGCAAAAATAAGATAGTTTCCAAAGCGTGTTTATTGCACGGGTATGATTGTGAAGTGGTCTTTTTAGATAAACTTTTTTTGATGGATTTAAATGTTATCCTCTGTAAATACTTTCCTTTACTATGTTAAACGAGTTATTAAAATCAGCGCAGCGTAAAAAAATATTTCTCTCCATTTAATTTTAGAAGTATGGATAGCATAGTGTATACTTATATTTAATTTATATTTAATTTACATTTTATAATCATGTATATAATAAATAAACATATATTATTATTAATATAGTTTTTCATTTAAAAACAAATATTATTCACTCTTTAAATTTTTTGTACGCCGACTTTTTTTTTCTAGTAATTTCTGTGCTATCTATACATACGTTAAAAGGAAGAGATCGCTTTAAGCGATAAGGTCACCCTTTGTTACACTTTTTGTTATCAAGGTTTTTATTTTCTGTTTGTAACTTTTTTTTTGGTGTACAATAAAGTTATAATCTATCTATCTATCTATAAAAGTATCGTTCTTAAATGACATCAAAATAGAGTAGCAAAAACCCTTCCCGCATATTCCCAAGTACAGTCTGCAACAGAAACCTCTTGGGAATATAAAAAGCGTCGCTAAAATGTCGGCTCTCATCCGGGAAAATCATATTCTGTTAAACTCGTTACTGTCCGCGCCTTCGCGCTGACCTAGCATGGCGGGAAGTAGTGTGGATAAGGCTTTGCAATTTCATTTTAAACATCAGAACATTACGATACTTAATCATAATCATAATCATAATCATTTATTCGCAGGAATGTAGGTACAATAGGTGCTGCTAAATAGTTGAGTACTTAACTAGATCCTATACATTCTGCCTCGTCTTTTTTTTTTTTTGTTAGCCTATACTGTCCCACTGATGGGCAAAGGCCTCCCCCGTCACCTTCCACACCTCGCGGTTTTTCGCGATTTTCCCCCAATCCTTCCTAAAGGCATCCAGGTCATCGCGCCAGCGCTTTTTAGGCCTGCCTCGGAGTCGCCTGCCATCCACCGGGATCCAACCAGTCACCACTCTGGCCCACCTGTCTGGGTGCATGCGGGTGACATGACCTGTCCACTCCCATTTTAACTTGGCAGCCTTTACGCTCGTCTCGTCGTTAAGGCGTGCAAATTTTAAAAATAAATTAAGTAGGTATAAAGTATTAAGCGAAACTGAACATAAAGGGTTAACTGTATCTTCTACCATATTCTCTCGTTACTTTAGACTTCCAAGATTAAAAATGTATCTAATGATTGGGCTGAAGAATCGGGATTTTGAAAACTATTTGCGTTGTGTGATTGATCAGTGATGCCGTATCATTTGTATAGGATAGAAAAAAGGTAAAAGGAAAAAAGGATGTATTCCTGTGACAGCGTTTAAGCCCATTCGCCGCGTGAAGTGAATAATTAATTAATAATAATTATTATTAAAAGCCCTTAATGTCCCACTGCTGGGCCTCCCCCCACTCTTTCCATTCATCTCTCTCCTGTGCTATTGTGGTCCAGTCGGCACGGAATTTGGCGAGTTCGTCCCTCCATCTTGTTCGCGGTCGTATTTGGGAACCACTCCGTGGCCAGTTTGGCCCACTGGTCTCCCGACCAATTATTGGAAATAATTAATAAATAAAAGATGCTGGACTTTTCACACAGCATCATCTAGCAGAGCTTGTTAATGGATACTAGATGACTGATATACTACTTATATAAATTTTATTACTTCACGTAGAAACGGAACGGATTTGAACGTAATGAGTTCTAAAGCTACTTGCTAGCCTATTGAATAATAGAAAGCTTATCTAAGTATTCAGAATACACTATTCATAAAAGTAAAAAAACTCTAGCAAGTCTTATCCATTTAGTTTAACTCAACCACTTCGCTGCGAAAGCAATACTGTATTGGGTTTTTAGCGCAGGACTCAACTGTCGGGCGATAACGTAAAATATTGGGTAAGAGCTCAGTGCTGATTGATTTTAGATTGAACTGTACTTTTTTATCTTGGGTATAATCAGGTTTGAAAGTGAGATGTATTATTTTTGCTTTATGAGAATAAAAAATGGCTCAGAGGCACGTTCAAATACGTGTAACTAAGCACATAACATTTTTAAACACACAGGTTCACGACTGTATCCCCAAGGTGCGGTAGACATTCTCGCAGATCTTTTTTTTATTCCAGATCCTTTGAAGATGTCTAAGGGAGGTAGTCAGAGGCATGTCCAAATTGTCCAAACACATATTTCATACATGCTCACATCTTGCAGAAGTTAGTATTCCATACGTGACAGGTTGCAAGCCCATCGCCGCCTATAAGAACACTAACTGGTTTCCTCACGATGTTTTCCTTCGCCGTTTAGAGCACGTGTTAAAGCGCATATAAATTTTACGAAACGCAAAATCCATTGATGCACGGCCGGGATTCGAACCCACAACCTATGGATTGAAAGTTGAGGTACAGTTGAGGTACCCCATTAGGCCAACACGGCTTTTTACACATTTTTTTACATTTTTACACTTGCTAAAAAAAAAACGGAAATTTTAAGCATACGTAACGTACTTAATACTTACTTTGTGAATATTTACTTGTCGAATTCATTATGTTTCCCTCTCTTCTTATTTAAGGATTTACTCCTTGTCGGCACAACTGATGAATCACTCTCCATGTATCTCTTTCCAGGGCTGCTTCCTTGACCTCTTTATACGACATGACAGCTACCTTCTCCTTGACTTGGCTCATGTAGCTTATCCTCGGTCTTCCTCTTCTTCCTTCCACTTTCCCTTCTATAATGTTTTCAATGAAACTGTCATGTCATATAAGATGGCCGATCATCTTTCCCCTTCTGTTCTCGACAACTTGCAATAGCGATCTCTCTTCGTCGACTCTACGCAGAACTTCAATGTTCGTTATCTTCTCCGTCCAGCTGATTTTTTCCATTCTACGCCAACACCACATCTCAAACGCCTCCAACTTTTCCCGATCCTTCTTTGTTATTGTCCACGTCTCACACACATAATATAGAGCTATGCTCCAGATATATGTTTTTATAAATTTCTTTTTAACTTTCTTAGATATTTTTGATGTGAAAATGCTTCTTTTATTGTTAAATGCTTGTTTAGGCTATAGTTATTCTTGATTAGATATCTTGTGTGCATCGGGAATCTGAAGTTATTAGGCTGTTAATTTATTATTAATATCATAAACTTTAATCTGTCTTAATAAATTCCCAGCCACTTCAGATTCCAAATTCAATATTCTCACAGGAAAACCAACAACGGTCACCATCTCACCACTTCACGGTACAAATGAAAAAATCTAAAAACAATAAAAACTACAGAATTCAGTGATGCGTTCTTACAATTAGAGTATTTTTTATCCCTAGAGTCAAGTGCCTATCGCATTGCAGGGTTAAAATTTACCACATTCTGAATTCCTATTTTAAAATTTCCTTCGACCCTATTGCTGGGGGATAAGGTTGGAAGTTCAATGGCTGGGTAGAAGGGGTAAGTTGGTTTGGGGGTGTAAGAGGGTATTGGCGAAATGATTTCATACAAAACAGCTTATGAAGAGCCCTCTAAATATTTCTGTAAGAGCTCGGGTGCAAGACAACGCTTTTAGAAATTTATTAAAGTCCACGTTATTATTTGGGGTTTTGTAGGAATATAAGGTCTTTAATTTTAAACACGCTGACACGGTCTCATTTTTGGGTTGTAAATAGACGTTTGACCGTATCAATTTAATTCCTGAAAACTTAGGAACTTAATTTTTTTGAATTGTTGCATAATGATTTTGAAGGAGAACAGACGTTCCACCAATCGCAGCGCATCTACATCACAAATGAGCTAAGTTATACAAGAAGCAACAATCAATTGAAAGGATAGTCTTTATCGATTTTCTCGGGATTTTCATAACAAAACAAAACAAAAATCATTAGGTACTTAGATAAATATTAATTATTTTATTTTTTGAACCCAATTCCTGAATTAAGTTAGTATAAATGTAGTGTTCTGAAATAATATGAAATATACATACCTATTCTAAAGCGAAAGGGCACATTTTTTGCTTAAATTATCAGCATTGCCATCCAGCGTGGTAATGCCGCCAGTGTTTTGGGCACGCTTCCGACTGACAGTGACCTGGATCAGATGAGCTATCTATAGATCGTCCATTTTACCGTCACGACCGTCACAAAATCGTCACAGTGCGAAGTGCGCAGCCGCGAACAGTCCATAGATTGTTACATTGTTAGAACATAATTTATTTGACAAATTTCAAAGTTAAAACCAAGGAGTACCTACCTAGTTTTGGTTGAAAGTTCGTTCCAACGAGTGTTCCACGACACTCACGTAAGTACCTACTTTTTTAAATTGACCGACTGAAAATAAATGGTAGTTCAAAAACCGGTACATACGTTACGCCGATTGAGCGATATTGGTCTTATTGAAATGGACGCCGATTGAGTGATATTGGTCTTATTGAAATGGATGTTTGATTTATCAGTAAAATTGTCAACTTAGACATAGATGCAGTTTAGGTATGTTATCAATAATTGCAGGACCTTCTGCATCAATAAATAAATCACCAAATTGTCATTTCATAAGCTTGATACGATTCCCTATCAACCTTGGAGCCATGCCCTCCATTTGCCAAAGCCGGCACAATATTAATAAGCTACATTTTTTACGAGACAATTTCCCGGTGGTGCGCTATCTCTGCCAGCCACGGCTTGACCGACATATTCGTGGCCTTATGATCTTACATTGGAACAGAAAACCTTTGGAGATTGTTTTTGTTGAGCAAAACGACATGAAGTCAGACAGAAAATTCAAATTAAATTGGTAAGAACTATCACTTATTCTGTTATAAATGTAAACGAGCTGGGCTATTCGCGTTCGTTTGATGAATATTCGGATGCTTCATACTACGAGATACATTGTACCTATTCAGTCGATAAGTTAACGTTAAAACACACCTAGAACCCAATATTCCAAATCGAAAAATTAGCCCTTGAAGTCAAAAATAAGAACGCGAATATGGCCCCTGTTTCTTTTAAGTTCGTCAACCAAACCATGGTAGACATTCTCTCAGAACAAGTCATCACTCTTGATCTGTTGAAGGGGGTCTAAGGGGGTCAGCGACATGTCTGAATACAATATTGGGCACATGCCCACATTTTGCTGAAGTTAACATTACATACTTGACAGGATGCAAGCCTAGGGTCGCTGATGCAGCTGATGACTACGATTTGTCTGCTTTACTAGTACTTAGCACTTTATATTCCTAAATATCTCTTCATGTTTCTTGTTCTAATAAACGAATATATTTTTACGATTCTCGCGCCATCTCACACAATCCGATGAGTTACAGCCACGGCCCGCCCGCGACGTATGCTGTTCTATATTCAAATTGAACGGCGCAAGGAACGATCGCCGCCATTTTGTCGTCAACCGTCTCGAGAAAATGGCGGACTATAAGCCGCTTAGAGGAAAATGTGCTGGGTATTTTGAATTCGCTGAAATATGGTTGGTAATGTTTTGGTGAGCTTTTGATTTTCATACCTATTTAAGACTGTGATGAAGTTGATACTCTCATAAGGTGTGCTATTTATATCATAAACATAATTTATAAATGTATGAAAAAGCTTCAGATTACACAGTTCCTCCATAAAATATTATAAAACCTATCCAACACATTCATGCTTATAAAAAATAGGGTCATTCAGAATCAAAAACATTCGAAATAGACAGTTATTAAGCCTTTGGAATCAAATATAATTCAGCTTAAAGCAGATTCCTATTAAAATAATGAAACTGAATAAGTACCTACTACAAAAATAATAATAATATTTTGGTTTAATACAAAATAATCACGTGCAATGGACTCGTTTCAAAAAAGAACAACAAATGTATTTTAAATTAAAAACCTCAATGGCCACAACCATTTCAAAAAGCTATTCATGTTGAGTCAAGTCGTGCTCAAGTGCCGAACAAAATGTCGTATCGATATAAAATCGAATTAAAATTGATATCGAATCTGTGAGTTTAGAGTTTATTCAACGGACTGTGGCTAATGGCAGTATTATACGAATGTGTTCGACAACTGTTTCGAGTTTCAAAGATTTTCGAATATTAGTTATGATTTAAAATGTGTACTTATTCAACAAACTGTGGGAACTAAATACCGCCTACTAAAGATTTAATCAGATCGTATGTGGATTATACAGGGTGGTACCGTCAGGTGTCGCAGGACATGTGGCTCCCACCGTCTTCCAGTTTACATAAGCCGCTTGCGATGGACTGTCATTGTTTTATATACAGGCTGATTCTAATTTTATCTAAAGATTTTGTGTCAAACTAGTAAGAAAAATTGAGCACGCTTCTTTTTTTAAAGGTAAAAGATTTTCTTAAAAAACAGGACACTAGGCTTTGGCCGATTTGATAATTACCTAAACCTCGTCAGACTATTTTTGCTACCAACGCTCATCCCAGGTTTACATTTTACATTGGCAATAAGCAACAAAAGTCACTTGTGAATAAAATGAGCTTTGAAAATTATACAGGGTGTAAAAAGACTACTACCGAAAACTGAGGGGTTGCAATCAGACCATAATTCTAAACATATTTAGCGAAAAAAAAAGCAAAAAAAAATTTGACTAGCTACGTTATGTTATGTTATTTTCGGTTATTTACTACTAGGACAACATAATAAGACCATACCTACCTAATAATTTAATTTATAAAAGAAAAAAACAATTAAAACTCAAAATCCAGCAATCTACTTAACACAACGCGCCCAGTACATACGCAAACAGTAATCTTCAAACGCTGTTTTCTCCGCATATAATGATTTTTTCGGAAAATCCTTTTGGATTTAGTTGCGTGTTGGGATGCTGTACCTACCCCTTTCGGCTTCGGTAGACGTCTTTTTACACCCTGTATACAGTGCAGTGTTGATATGGGATCCTAATTGTCAATCATCCTGTATATCTAAACACGTATGCGGGGAGGTTTCGGTATACCACCTAAGCTCCATCTACAAGGAAGGTGTTAATTCAATCTGAGATTAACATGTTGAATATTAACTAAGTTTATGACAACTGCATCAGATTTTGATAGTTTACCCAACAGTGGATATGCTTAGAGAGAGTTGATTTTTGAAGTGAAAACTTCTTTAAGCGCGTTGGGCACGAGTAGAATCACCTAGTTTTAAGACGTTTCAAAGTGATCCCAGCGGTCCTACTGAAAAAATGATTTTTGACTTTGACTTTGACTTTGACTTGAGATGCTGATGACGTCATAATGGTGTATCAAATGATATCGCACTTGAGTACGTTGTTGAGTCACAACTATTAATACGGGCCTAAGAGTACCTACAAATACCTAATATCTATAGATAATTTTGTTCGAAAATCTAATTCGTAAAAATTTGCAGGGCATAAAAACATTTTGTGTGAACAATTATTTATTATTTAAAAAAATCAAGCTCGCTCCTATACGACTTTCTTCGTCACGACATGAAAAAATAAACCTTTAAAATTCAATGTTTTTTCAAATGAGCAGAATTATATTTTGAATCTCAGCAATAAATAACATCCGCCCGTCCGGCACTATCTGTTGAGCGCACGCGGACACCTTCCGCGCATCCTCGCGAATACGCGCATGTCGTACCGACAGCAAAACATTCCAAATTAAAAAAAAATACTAGCCTACAAAATTAAATGTTAAAATCTTTGGTCTGTGTCCACCCATTAGAGAAAGAGGCGTAGTTTTATGTATTGTAAACTAAGAATAAGCATGCTGAAATAACTTCATATCACGTTTTATGCTAGGTGGCTAAGACTGTTCAAAGTTGCATGGGACGTGGTCTATGAACCAATAGCGATCTATCTATCTATCTATCTATCTTGTAAACTGCAGTCACACATTTTGAAATAGGTGTTCATTCAGCGAAAAAAAGTGCTGATCATAAGCGCAATTTGAACCAGTAGCAATACTATAATAGTATTTCTGTAGAGATACCTCAACTATTATAATACGTTTTTAGGTAGAAAATCATGTTTACGGTTATTTACATAACATGTACACCACATTTAATTCTTTTACAAAAAAATTAGGTAGATGAAAGGCTATAACTTTTTCCAACGAATCATTATTTTCATCCAAAAATACTCTTAAAATACTCTTCTAACGGTACCCGTCCAGCCGACTATTAATCAAGGTTTATCGAGTGCTAATCCAGGTTTAAATAGATAACTATTCGAGTCGGCCATTGTCACTGGAATAGGGTTGTGCGGGAATTAATCAACATTTGCACATTGTTTGAGCTCTTGACACGTTGTGGGTTAAAGTTTAAGATGGAATGGAAATTAATTTACCTACGTATATCTGCGATGCGTAAGCTAGTGGGTTCAATACCTACCGCAAGATATTGCAAACATTATTTTCTGGTGTTTTCTATGTTTAAAAAATTACCTATGCATTTATAAAAAAAAGTAGTTTTCAGTCATAGTTCACATAAGCTTTCCTTGCTTACTCTGATGACGATGTTTTTCGGTCAAGTAGGATAGAAGTGCCTCGCCTTTCAATAAGAAGATTGTGGGTTCTTTAATCGATAAATTTAATTAATAAGACCTAATATTATATTTTTTTGAAAGAAATCAATCGTCCCAAAGCACGTTGGATACGCAAGAAACCTCAATAGTGTAAGCTGTTCAATATATTAATCACAATAATTCTTGACAACCCTAACGTTTTGCTTGGTAACCTGCTTTTTTTGTTTCGTGTCGTTTTTAGAAAAATAAATGTGGCTCTAAAAATATTATTATTATACTCGTATTCAACAATATTTGAGTTCTCTCTCGCTTACGTATGGACTGTTAACTGACAGTGAATTCCTTAAAAATACCTTTTCCAATATACTCGTATTTGATAGTCCTAGTAATTTTAGAGGATTTTAATTAACCTCGAAATATTGAAGCAATAAGTTAAAAATCGAAGGAGAGAGATGATTGGAGGGATTTGGGGGAGACCTTTGCCCAGCAGTGGGACGAAATAGGTTAATAAAAATAAAAAAGTATTTTAAAAGTATTTTTTTATTTACTTACCTACTAATGATGGGTTGATAGCAAAACGAATGTGCTACATAGCAACAACCACTCAAACTTATTTTTCCGAATCAAATCGTAGCATTTAAACCCTTTGAAATAAATCATATTAAAAAAAAAGCCTATCGGTCTAAACGTTACGCTGAGCGCGATCGAATCTAACAAAACATAAATTTAAATTTTAGAACACCCTTTATACTCTCCCTTCGTGTTTCAGAAATCATCAGAGTAGTGATGAGACTTCATAGTTATATTTCAGTCTTGCTTTCTTTATTTGTATTGTAAGCTCAAGACCAAATCATCATTTCCTAATTACAAAGTTTACAGGAACATAAGTTCTCAATATTGTTTGCATAACTTTACAAAATACATATGAGTTAGTTAAGGGTCGATGATAAAATTTTTCTTAAATTAACTTAAGGTATAAAAAAACTAAAAACCAAACACGTATTTAAGATGTTTTGTTATTCCCTCTATATTTATAGGAGCTTATAAATTTTCTGAAAACATTTGATTTCGGTATTTATTTAGATAGTGCTGTGATAAATTTTTACCATTACCTAACTTTGTAAAAAAATATCGTTAAAAATATGATCTCTACTCCATAATTTTATTGTAAATGAAACTGTTACAACCAATTTCGACTATAAAACTCAGTCCCATCACTAATCGACCAATACTGTGTTCTTCCTTGCTCACCACGATCGCTCTTATTACCTCGAACTTGGGTTTATTTTCCCTTGTCTTAAACAAAAGCTGGTCCAAGCAGTGTTTTTGTAAAAAGAGTTTAATAGAATTTGGCGTATCTTCCTAATGGAACGGTGTGGCATAATGAAATAAGGTACCATTGTAATGGAGAATGTCTGGATTGATTAAAAAATGGCTTTAATTCAATATGCGGAATCGAATCTGTTGATTTATTTCTTCGGTTTGCAAGATTTGTAGCATCATAATTTTGTAATATCATGATTCTTTCAGTTATTTTTTCAGTCCTACCATATTTGTTTCTGACTGAAAACCATGGCACTCCCAGGAGTGCCAAGAGAAGTGAAAATTTGAAAAAAAAATATGCATTTTATTCACCCTTTTAGTTAAAATGAGCTTTTAGAAATGTAAAAATATTACTAGTAATAATAATATTATTAGTAAAAGTTTACCCAGTACAGAACTAGAGATGGCGCTACTGGCAGGTGTCGGGTCGGTGAGCAGTCACGTGACTCGCACGTGACCTTTTCGAGGCGAATCCAAGAAATTATTCTCATCTCAAAAAATGCCCAACGCGACTAAAGAAGTTTTCACTTCAAAAATTCAAGAATATCTGATACTTTACAAGTCAATATGTCATTTGACAAGGCCACACATATTCAAACTGGATCCAAACCCGCAACTTCAGCCTCTCTCACAAAGACATAATATACCTACCTACTGATGATTTAGATTAGATGTATGCCAATATTCATCTCATACAATGTTTAATATTAGTAGGCACCGATCTGTCGTACAATTTCTATCAAAACAATACACTTCAAACAAATAGCCTGCTGTCCTCTACTAATTAAAGGAAATGGTCTAGAAACAAGATTGCGTTATTGTTCTCTCTACCTCACTCGCTATCCTTTTCTAACTCAAGCCTACAACTATAGCCCCGTCTCGCTTCCCCTAAACGTTCTAGAGATGTCACTCATTATGCTAAATATCCCACCCCCGCCCGCAGATCTCTGATAAAAATGTGTTTTTGTGAAACTGTGACCGACTTTTTATGTCCGTAAACAATAGGCATGCCGTGTCTTACGGCTTATGGGCCAAAACTATTACTGAGTAGACACTCAACGACAACGACACTAGTCCAAAATTTGAGATAGCGGTGCAAATATGTATCTACCAGACTAGCCAGCTATAACTTAAGACATAACTTCTTTTTGCCGAAAATGGAATTTGGTGCTGAATCTAAGGACATTTAGTATAATTTCACTCAATGCGATTCAATTTTATTATCTTCACATTTACGAAGCGCTCGTGGTCGTGCTTGCCAAGTCGTTCTTGATAGAAGTTAAGCAACGTTCTAAACGGTCCGTAAGTGGATGGGTGACCGCCAGTGGCATTTTCATCTGAGCGCTGCCGTGCTTCGGAGGGCACGATAAATTGTCGGTCTCGGCTATTTAAGTCGTTAAGCCATGACGGAGGCCTTAAGATTCCGTCACCAGAGTTGGCCACTGACTCATGCAAACGTACTTACTTTTATTATGGACTTGTGACATCATCTGTAATAGATGGATAAAGAGGCCAATGATGATGAATATGATGATATGACATACAAGCTTCAATAACGGTGCCTCAATTCATAAGACGACAACCTCCAGTGCGGGATTTTTTTAGGGTTTTTTCGCGCTCTTTCTTCCTTGACAGTTGGTATATGGAACTGAATTAAGATAATCCAGTCGAGGTGTTTTTATAAGATGTTTAATTATTTTGGGTCCGAGATATTTTCTCTGCTGCGGGAAAATGTGCTGTCTGAGTTATTGAGGTTTTTCTTTATTTTTAGAGATTATAAATCCTTGAAAGGCTTACTGATAAGTGTAGCCTTGGAATTTTCCTTTGTTTTAGCATTTTCTTTTTTTTTTACGTAGAAATTTAGACCAGACTTAAGAGTGTGATTAGAAGAACTACTTTTGTATATTTCTTGGTCTCTATACTTCAGTCTTGGCATCATCTTGAACATTTTTTTAATACTTATCGAATCGTGTTTTACTCCAAAAAAGTAAGTAAGATCAAGTACCTTTGCATATCATTCCAAAACAAATGAAACACAATCCAAATCGTTTTCCTCAGTGTTTTAGTACATGAACATTAAACACAAACGTACAATGCCACAAACAAAACCACATCCATAACAAGCCATCTAATATTGCAGGGTTACCGAATCTTTCCATCGAATTAACCCTTCACAGCTCGGTCGTAAAGACCACGCCAGAGGGCGACATGGCCGTAACGCGAATTGAGACATTTAGTTCTCTCTAAATCTTCCAACGCAAACTGAACTTTACTCCATTGTTATACGATTCAAAGATACAAAATGTATAACTGAAAAAGCTCGAACTTGTCAACGCTGATCGTCATATTTGTTAAAATTATTTTCAACCTAAAGGTTCTTGTTATAAGGTTTAATTTATCGTGCAGGGTAGAGATTTGTTCAAGGGTTGTCAGTGTAACTTGTTTTGTTCTGTGCATTTAGCATTGAATGCCCTGTGTTAATGTTGTACACGATTGTGAATGACACCGTGGGTAATGAATTTAATGCGGAAGTCATTTTGTGAATGATGGGTATGGGTGAAAGGCAAAATCTTGCTAAATGATTTGATGTCTATTTTGAATTGTGAAGTGCTAATAAACATTTGTATTCATGTAACAAAAAAAATAATGACACTGTTTAAAGTTTGTGGTGTTGCTAAATATCTGTCAAGACCAACATGTGCATTGGTGGCAGTCAAAGTGCTTTATTTACTAAAGAAAATTAACGTTAACGAGCTACGTATGTTATTTCTCCTGTTTGTTCACGCATTACCAATGCACTACACTTAATTTTTTGCTTTTGTCTTATCTGTAATCTTTTTACCCTCATTAACACAAACCCAGTGCCATATTCAAAAGTTTCCAAGCCAAAAAATCGGAATTAATTAACTTATTTTATCAATATGCTTCTTTGAGCAGCGCTCTTGGCAAAGGATCTTGGTTGGGGATGAGTTTCACGAGAAAAAAATCAACAAAAAATACTTCATAAATCAAACGGGCCAGACGGACCGACCCACTGGATTCTGAATATGTAATGAGAGCATTCATTTGAGGGTTACGTGCTTTTTTATGATTTCGTGCGGATTTTCTCTTGCGTAATGGGTAATGGTTTGGATATCGATTTACCCGAACATGGATTTATGTAAAGGGCAAATTAGAACTCTATTTCTTGCTAGTATAAGGCATTATTTACAAATATATGACGAATGCATTGCTACATTGGCCTCCATCGTTCAATCCTAGTCAATACAACAAGATCACTGTCTTTAGTAGGCATATTTTACTCAATAAACGTGAATCGATCGCGTAAATTACATTATTTTGTTACCACAAACCGTATAATACCAACTGTAGAATCCACAATTCGTATTTTTTCCTCAAAAGTCATTTCATCATTTTTGTATTTTGCTTCGATATTCTCCAACATTTCCCAAACTTTTCGTATTACGATGTAATAACACCGTAATTTATTAAACAACAACGTGGAAAACTTATCATTTGTAACAATAAAGTAAAGAAAAATACCGTTCCACAAAGAATCTCATAGTACTTATTCATGCGCTGCTTCCTGCCCTGTGTTCTGACGACAATGTACTTTTGTTCTCTGAACTAAACTTTTTTCTGTTCATTTGTTCGGTCGTTTCTTTTTTTGTTCACCTCTGTTCAGGATTTCTTGAACCCATATTTCATATTCATATTGTCTGAATTTGCATCTAGACTCGGATCTCTGCTGTTTATGAGGTTTGTTGTAGAGTATTTTTTAAATTAAGCTTATTTTCTTGTTATTATTTTCTCGAGAAAATATTCTGTCTTCAATATACCTTGCATATTTTTTTCATTTTCAATTTATTAAATAATTTTGGGAGAATATTGTAATTTTAATTCTAGTAGTTATGGGGATATCGATTAGTATTGTTTTCAGTGGCGTAGCTACCGAAGGGCTAGGTGGTGTTGTGCGTACACCGGGGCCCCAAGCTCAAGGGGCCTTTGGACTCTGAGTCTTGTTCTTAGAAAACTAGGTATATTTTGAAAATAAAAACAACGGCATTTTACATTTGTAAAAAAAACTATAGTTTTCTAAGAACAAAATCTTCTAATTCAAAAAAAATAGCTCCCCAAATGTTTTAAATTTTTCTACATTCTGCGCATTTATATTTTGACTTTATAAACCCTAGTTTTATCCTAGTCCTAGTTTTTTTGCACCAGGGCCCTTGGCTGCCACGCCACAGATTGTTTTATAATAATTTATCAATTTATCTCAAAATATTTCAAGCGCTGCAAAGAGAAAATAATGACGAAAAAATGCAAACAAAAAAGTCAAAATACCAATTACGTAGGTACTTGGTTAAATTTTCGGCTTTCTTTAAAATATTTTTTATCCCTAGATCCTAGATATCAAGAATGTGTTTAGATCATCTACGATGAGAGCACCTTTTAAACAACAATACAAAATTCATCTATCCCACATATGCCTAAGTGGGACTTCGCAATTAGAAGCCGCCACTCAACTTGGGGTAACTTAATGCAATTACAGCGAAATTTTTCGCGGCATATGGCAGAATGTTGCTGCAGGGGTGTACGTGGTGTGGTGATGGAGCTACAGAGAATAACTATGAATAGCAATGATAGAGAATGTCTTTATTTAAACGAAAACCAAGGCCACCAAACATTATAAAAAAATGGTTCAGAAGTAGATAAGTGTATTTAGATTACTTGTACCATATAGATACCAAATAAAGAAAAATATTATTTCTCTATAATTAGTATTTCAGTATGTTGTCACATTTTTTTCCTAAACCACTGAATTATCGTATTTTCATACTAGGTACAGATATTTTTTGACATAATTATTCTTCTTCTTCTAGAAAATCAGTTTTCTTGTTCTAAAAATTACTTGCATACATATTCAATCTCTTAATAGATATTAAAACTAATAATATTTGTATATGTAGTTGGTTGATCGATACAAAAATAATTCTTTAACCCATGTAAACTTAGAACCACTACAACACTATCCATTTCTCGCAAAGCCGAGTACTTACCTACTTGCGCCACCAAGGGAGCACCTCCCCAGGGTGCAAAGCCCTAAGTTACATATGGCGTGTAAATGCCCATCGTATTGCCCTCAGCCATCGTTTAAATGGCTTAAAAATACTGATGCGGTTTCTAATATTGACATGTGGTAAGACGATAAAGTTGCAATCGAAAGAGTTAATTTAAAACTTCAGTAACGGTATATGCACAATAATGTGGAGCAATACATAATATTGAACAATGTAGAGTTATCTTCACTTGGAATTGAAAAAATCAGTGCATCCAGCATGGTTTGGGGCCAAGCTTTCTTTTTGATTATTAATTTGTCCCCTGGCCCTTAATCCATACTACTAATATTAAAAATCTGAAAGTAACTCTGTCTGTCTGTCTGTTTGTTACGCTTTCACGCCCAAACCGCTGAACAGATTTAAGATGGAATTTGGCATAGTTAAAGGTTGTATCCCAGAGAAGGACAGGACTTTTATCCCGAAAAAATGAAAAAATCCCGAGGGACCGCGGGTCACACCGCGGAAGCGCAGCTAGTTCATAATACAGCGGAATGCATTCAGTTCGATTGACCGACAGCAACCAATCACAGTGCAGGAATTGATAAGAATTTGACGTTTCTTGCACTGTGATTGATTGCTGTGTCGATTCCGAACCGAATACATACCGCTGTATTATAAATCAAGGCCCTGGAGCTTGACTTTTTTAAGATGAATCTGCTTCTTCATAACGTGTCTCTGGTTCGAAAGAACTGGTGACACGATAAGAAGAATAAAGAAGCTATGAAGCAGTACACCTCATGTCTTCATAATAACTATGAGTTGCGTAAAAAGTATGAGACATTTTATTACATATCAGTATATTTTGAAACTTACTGAGATACCAACCAACAGTGCCATTCTGCTCATTGATTTAGCGTATTTGCACTTCAAAGTAGTGCTCTGATTACACGCAGATAAAGGGGATGGTCGGCGGCCGTTATGTCGCGGTGATCAGATGTTGACGCATATGTTGCGTGCTGGTGGAACAAAACTATCGGTTTTGGTACTTGAAAACTATTCAAGATCTTAAATACTTTGTGGAGCTAGAAAATAGTTATCTAAAAGAACATTTTAAAGTCTGAAACTTCCCTTGATAAAAAAAACTAAATCAAAAAGCATTTATTCAGTACCGCTGGGATCACTTTGAATCGTCTTAAAACTAGGTGATTTTATTCCTGTTCCTTCACGACCAATACCGTGAAGAACTAGGGCAACAAAGACGGTTTGGGGCCTAGCTTTTTAGGTGATCCATCTTAAATTGTATTTTTTTGGAATTGTCATTTTTCAATTTTTATATGTATACTAGCTGACCCGCGGCAAACGTTGTTTTTACATTATATCGCTATTAAAAAATAAGGGTTGATCGTAGAAGGGTGAAAATTGAGGATTGTATGTATTTTTGTATCATAAAAAAATAGAAATTAAAAATTTTGTCTAAAAAATAAAAATAAAAATTTAGGGGTGGACTACCCCTAACATTTAGGGGGATGAAAAATAGATGTTGGCCGATTCTCATAGATACCGGATAAGCACAAAAAATTTCATCAAAATCGGTCAAGCCGTTTTGGAGGAGTATGGCAACGAAAACTGTGACACGAGAATTTTATATATTAAGATTTAATACATTTTTCTCAACGAGTTGGAGCATATTCAGTCCTTAGCTTTTTTGTTATCCAAATAATCTGATATTTTATAATAGGCTGTAGATATAAAATGTATCCTCATTAGAATCGATTTGACACCTCATTAATTAGAATTAAAATAGTTGTTTCCATATTGATTTGGATAATGTAGTATGTTATAGTATCTATCGGAGATATAAATACTGTTATAGCCGCAAAACAGTTTTAATTTTGAACTCCAAAATACACTAATATCTATAGGGCCTAGAAAAGCATCATATCTATCAGGCAGGTCTGTTTATAAGTACAAATTCATCAGCGAGTGTTGTGTATCACACTAACTCAGCATGATCTTTATTGAACCTATATTTTTATTATTCTTAGCCAAGTATCAAAACTATTGCAGCCCTCTGCCCCAAAGCTTTGGCAATACAATACACATTTATTGAATGGCATTGCGCAAATGTTTATGTGCGCACGCGCTCATCGAAAGCATTACCGAGTTGATAAGTAGATGTTATTAACTTGTGTTTGCTAGATGTTTCTTAATAAATGATTTGTTTCACGTCGTATCCGAAATATTTTTTAGTAATTTTGATCAGAAATACAATACCTACTTAGCTATAATCGTTGAAATTTAAGACTTAAAAATCTTTTGAATAACAGTGGCTTGAATAAATATAAATATGTAATATATAAATAAATAGGTATAAGTAAAATAATTATAAATAGTAAATTGTGTTTCACGGCAATATTTCAAGTGCCTATCAAAATTAAAGAGTATTTATCAACCATATTTCAAAGCAGTTGTTTTGACTCGAAAGCAACTTGTCGATCGATCGGTCACAACTTTCAATGTCGCTTAACCCAATATGATTCTCTTGAAAATGCTTTTAACGTGTCCCATATGGTAATAGGGCTATGGGGGTGCATTGTCCGACCGCGGCTTTTACACCATATGGTCCAAAAATTCATAAACAAGTGCTCGCCGAATCCCACTTTAATGCGCGGTTATTCGTTTGAATTAGTTTTTAAATCAGCTGTTTTTAAAACCTTATCACTATTGCAATAAGGTTCTACATGATCAACGGTTTCTAAAGATTGATTAAAATTATACAAAACATAGTTGTAGTCTTTAATAGTAAGCTAATAAGATTCAAAATTGAAGCCACAGAAAAAATTTAGACTACTCAAAGTACCAGTCAGTGCAAGTTAAAAGCGGCGAAACTGCTATAAACGAGCTTGTAAATCAAAATGATAGTACAAAGGATTTTGAAGTCAAATTCGGTAAAGATAAGGTTGCATTTAATGTGAAGGGAGACACAAAAGAAGTTTTGACAATTAATAGGGTGAACGATCTAAAAGAGTGGACTATTGAATGAGTATTGGGGATGATTGCGATTGCCAGGGTCACCATTGTTGTAAATCGCATACCATATGGTAGGTCTGTATTAGTCCCTATTCAGCTGAGGATTAAGCTAAACATATTTTAATAATGGTACAGGTGGTATTGTAATTTATGAGATCAGCTGTTGTTAGAACGAATATGAATGATTGTGGTTCTAATATTAGCTTTGCAACTATGACTATTATTAAGGACTCATAGGCCAAAAACATAATATGAAAGGGATCAACATGGTATTGGTTGTGAAGAGCAGGAGTAGCATCACCTAGTTTAAAATTATTTTTAAAGAGATCAGCGGTCCTACTGAATAAATGCTTTTTGACTTTGACTTTACCTACTAGAATAGTTTCAATTTGCAAGACAGCAACCCGTACAAAACAATATCAAGTCAACAATCCTAATCTACCTTTGCACGATACATCATTGTCACATCCCAATCAAGTGTGTTCCGTTGGGACTCGTCCCGATCACTTACAAACAAAAGAACATTAGCAGGAGGAATGGATAATCTGTCCAGACTTGAGACAGGAGTCCAGTCATAGAATAGGTTTGCATTTGCCAGTGAGAGATTCACTCTAACTGATCTTTGTATATTTAATTTTGAAATATTATTAGCGAAATATAACATAATAGTATTTGTTTTCTGATGTATATGTGCTTGCAGAAAAAGGAATTGAGAAATTGGTTAGAAAACCAATTTTGTGTTTCTTTAATCCCAATTCATCTTAAGCAATCCAAGTTTTTACTTGACTTGGGAAAAGTCTATGCGTTTGGGTTAACTAACGTACAGGACACTCTGAGTACGATCGAGTTAGAATTGTTTGAATACCTAGTTATGTCGAGTTAGTTTTGTTGCAATCTTACAATAACCATGGACCATTTAGGCTGCGAACGCCCAGCCAGGCGGCTAGCTAAGTGCCTAGTGTCAAGCTAGTTGCCTAGCGTGTACCTTAGTAAAACGAACGTTCTAAAATGTTCGCTACCGGCTGCACTACGCGCTTTGTGTCTTGCTAGTCGCTTAGTGTCTAGGTAGTCGCTTAGCGTGTATCCAAGTAAATAAACGTGTAGGTTTTTTTTTCTTTGACCAAAATACCTAGCGACCTACCACGCAGTGCGACCACCATGTATCCTAGATATTAGAATGCAAGCATAGCTACACGCTAGGCGACTAGCTTGACACTAGGCGCTTAGCTAGGCGCCTGGCTGTGCGTTTGCGGTTTAGTTTTTTTTTATTTACATGCAAAAAAAAGAAAAGGGCTTTTTCGATGAGCGACTAGATCGCCCAATCAGTAACATCTTAGCTTAGTAAAGGGCTCTTCTTCTTCTTCTTGGTTTCACTTCAGTTTTTGGTTTCTTCTTCTTCTTTTTAATAATGGCAACTGTTTTACTAAAAAGCTTAAAGTGATAGAGACCTAAGTTCGAGTAGGAGCAATTCTGTGTCTCAAGACGGGAACCAATCAAACTTGCAGATGCGACTTCTGATGTGGTGAGATTGCTTCTTGAAATAGATTGATCTGTGGACATTTTGTTCGATTGCTTTGGGAATAAGAGTATTTTCACTTACGAAGGTACTTTAAACATCAAAACTGCTTTTAAATTAATTAAAAAAAAGTAATTTGTTGTACTTATCAAAAAGGTCTCTTGGTAGGTACCTACTAGGACTGTACTATTTGAAAAAAGCTTCATGAGTGTAATATTGCCAGTCACATATCCCCAAAAACTTTTTAATTTATTTTAATCTTATATTTATATTATGCACTAGCTGACCGCGCGCGCCTTCGTCTGCGCATTGTTTCGTCAACGATCTTTGGAACTGCCTTGCACAACCCCTAAGGAGAGTTTTTCAATTTATACCGAGTTTAGAGTGAATCGGATAATGGAGTAAAATTTTCTATAAGAATTGGACCAACCTATATACAATTTTTCTGTCATAAGAACCTTCTCCTGACAATAACAAACACAACAAAAAAAAGTAGTGAAATCGGTCCAGCCGTTCACGCGTGATGCCGTGACCAAAAAAAGTAGTGAAATCGGTCCCGCCGTTCACGCGTGATGCCGTGACCAAGGGATATGGGGATTCATTTTTATATATAGAGATTTTGGAAATCAATTAAAAGATTCCTGAATCAAACTTTCTACATACATGTTTTTTATAAATATGAACGAACCGAGTAATAAACTTTGTATTGACAAATAGGACATCAAACCCACAAGCCCCTGTTTTATTTAGACTTTGGGCACGTGTGTGAGATGCGGTACACGTGCCTTCAATTACATATCAATGGATTTAGGCGTGGCAGATAAAGGTATTAGTCAACTGATTTGTGACTTTGCTTGTGACTTTTGCTTGCAAAAATAATAAAAGTGGAGAAATACAACGATTAGAAAAGTTGTTGAAAGTACATACATACATACATACATAAAATCGGGAAAGAGGCTTGCTCTTTCCCGAAGGGGTAGGCAGAGACCACGAAAGTGTTTGTTTTAGTGTTATTGAAAGTTTATTAATTTATTCACAAAAAAAGTTTCAGCTCTGTTACTTCCTAGTATTTATTTTATAAAGAAATATAATTAGGAGCATCAATGCTTATCAGTTGGGTGATGCTGATGATGATGAAAATTCAAAGAAAATAGGAACACCTCATTTCACTCTTGTTTGTCGGACGTTTGGAGTAGCATCTTATTATTTTTACCATTGAAATAAAAAATAGTTGCGAGTATAGTTTTCACATGAATTTTTATGTTGCAAATTATGTGTGTTTTTTGTCGATTACGAATCTTTTATCTCTTTATCATCATAAATGAGTCCGAATAACATCCTTTTATTTCTGTTCTTAATGCCTATTACAATAAAACTGAGTAATGAATTGGGAACCAAGGCCATGAAATTCACATCAATAAAATTATTGATATGACAATAGTCAAATATTACTTACATATTATGTAAATATCGTCAAAGGTTTTGCGTTGGAACTTAATCATCATCTCCTTGCTTATCTCACTTTTATGTGAAGTGGACACAATAGATTTTCCTCTTCTACTCTTTTCTATTAGCCGTCATCTTAACATTCGATCCTTATGACAACCTCTATGGCGCAGTGAGTGAAAGTCCGCTTGGGACGCCATAGGTTGCGGGTTCGATCCCCGCCGCGGGATAAATGTTTGTACGAGTATGATCTGCAAATATTTATCTCGGGTCTGGGTGTTTCTAAGTATAATATATTGGACGTATTTACAAACAAAAAGTATATAATTATGTAGTACATCAGTTATCTGGTTCCCATAGAACAAGCTTTGCTTAGTTTGGGGCTTGATGATGCTGTGTGAAAATGTCCAGCATTATTATTACATTATTATTATTATATTCAACAGTTTACAATAAAAACTTATTCTATTCTATTCTTTAATCATACAAATTCCTTTTCTCCAATCTTTTCCTATCATCTTGAGTTGGTATTAAAATATTTACTTAACATATTTTTGTTAACTTTCCTTGCCTTTTCCTTACAAAATGTCCATTAAAATCCATTCCATTTCAATTCACAGTTAGACTTACAATTTATCAGTCAGCAGAACATGGTAGGAACATGTCTGAACATTCGATTTCATTACCCAGCCTCGACATTTGATAGATGAACAGCCCCAGGCAAATCGTATCTAACATGTGAAAAAATCGAATTTATCTCTAATATTTGGTGATTTCGTGTCATTTTAATATGCTTTTGGAACGAAGTTCCTTTTCGGACGGTATCGAAGAAAAAAAAGACTGAGGCTGGAGTAAAATGTTCCATTTTATCGTCACGACACATGTATGTTTAGGTCAAATCGTCACAGTGCGAAATGCGCAGCCGCGACCCAGTCTATAGATTGTTACATTGTTAGTACGGAAGAGCGTTTCTAGGATACCTAATTGACAATTAATTTATTATATTCCCAGTATAGAAAAGTACTCTTTGCTTCGTTTCAACCGAGTGTTCTACGACACTCTTGTACTTTTTTTTCTATTATTGGACTTCTCTTGCAAATACTTGAGTTTCAGATGCATTTTAAATGAAAGAAAACTGAAGATAAAAGTCTTTTCATTTCATGAAGTGGAATTGAAACACAAATCAATATTAAAAATTCTGAACGGTTCCATAATCGAAATTCAAATCTAAATGATTTCACAAAAATATTCGCCTAAACCTCATTAACGCCTCCCGCAAAATAAATGGAACAGATTTTCATTGAGCGCGAACGAATGGCGAAAAAAATGGCTAAAATCTGACAAATGGGTTTCCTTTAACGTCTGCACCCATCTTATTATCGTTACCCACTACCGAACAGAACTCATTCCGGTCTTCTTTTAACTTCACCATAACATTATCATCATTTAAAATTGACTCCTACACAGATTGCTCAGAGTCCAAATTCGCGTGCGATGTTTTCTCTATATTAGCTACTTCAACTGATGTACAATAATCTGCCTTATTATTAGCTGGTTTGAATTCAATTTTGAATGTATCTTTGCTGAGTAGGATATCAATTTGAGAAGAAGCGTCTGTGTTAATAGCATTATACGCAATCTCATCCATACACTCGGGGGTTAGGCCTTCTATGGTTCGAGTATCATTTTTTATGCGACATATAAAACATATTTATTGCAATCATATTCGTTTGAGTTCCTCCAGAGCCATGTTTGGGCGCGATAAATAGAATATAACGAGCGGACAAACTTTTTTATCGAACCATTTTTATTTGAAAGTAGTTAATAGTTTTTACCCACACATTGAAATAGGTACCTACTACTTAAGATGATTTAATGTTAACCTTGAGAGCGTGGGTCAGTTTTTTCAATCCTGCAAAATGATAACTGAATGACAAAGGTACTTTAAAGTTAAAATGAAATATGACCTCCTAAATCATAAACTCAATTGTTTTAAATTCACAAATATAAATCTCGACTCTCTATTTCTCAAAGTCAATTCATCATTTTTGCCAACCATACTGAGCATCGAAATGAAGTACAATTTTCAATATCTCTCAGCGATTGCCAAGCTGACCCTACCAAAACTCAATGCGCTCTCAATTCGCGGCAGTTATTATTATCTTGACCTGGTGATTGAGCTCTCCTGCTCTCTATCGTGTCGAAGCTCCGTCATTGGCTGATAGGTTATCGCACGCCTCCCGCTCGCCGCTGATTGGCCGGGCTCGGCACGCCTCCCAACTTCGAAGCCTCTGCTTCTAGTACTACAAACCCCACTTATATATTTTTCACCCTTATGTTTCCCTCGCATTTGTAGAGCAGCCGTCGCATAGTACGCACGCGTCTTTTCCGTTCAGTCGCGATATAAGTGTAAAAAGTTTCGAAGTTTTATACCGTGTGCGGGAAAATAAATGTAAAAACGATGACAATGGACGTTCAAAACAACTATCAAAATTATAAAGAGACATCTCCTGATTCGAAGGAGACCAATTTGAGCATTGAAAGTGCGAGGACCACGCAGATCACCAAGCCAGGCATGCAGTCCGCTTCGATGAACTCGGGAAAACCTTCTAAAAGATCTTTTGATGTGGCATTCCTGATGATGCCTGATGATAAATCACGCCAGAAGCCTCCAGAAAGGCAGCTCCGTGTATCCAAACAGCTGTTTCATCACGAGGAATGGGAGCAAGCGCCTAAACGTATTCCTGAAATCTACAAACACAGCGAGTACTCCAGTGACGCTGAACAAGAACTAAAAGATCAAGAAGACGAACGTGTGAGAATCAACAATAACATTTCTCCAACTTTTAGTTCCGATATCAACATCGATGTCGGAACGGATGAGTATCCCGGAAAGTCTATGTACTGCAGTGATTCCGAAAATTCGGACAGATCCCGAAGTCGGCCAAACTCGAACGAAAGTGCGGCTAAGCTGCCGAAATTTTTGCCGGAATATAAAAATAAAATTTTTGATGATCCTACTTTGATAAGCATGCAGTCTCGTGCGAGATATGAAAATCGCTTCATGGATAAGCCTTCTGAGATGTCACCGAAGAGTGCTTTTACGAAAGTGTCAAATTATTCGATGAGATCGCCAAATCCGTCTGTTAGTCCCGACAATCTTCTGTATCAGAACTCCGTGAGCCCTCCTTTATCAGCCTCGAGCTCCCCAGCGGGGCCATACAGTAAGTCCCCTGGTTTTAACAACCTGCTGACACCCGCTCATCTTCTCAACAGCGGCAACTTCTTCAAAGGCCACATTCCTTCATCGTCTCCAAACTACCCAGACCCGAGTATGCAGCAACGGGCTGGATTTGCAAAAGGTATGGAGTACCATGAGAAACCAGACCAGAAGACACCACAGATGTCCCCGAATAAAATGAACTTTCTACCGTTTCGACCAGAGATTCCGTATCTACAAGCGGGGTCGTCTTATCCCTTTGGCGTGCAAAACTTCCAGCAACCGAATTCAGATTTTATGAAATTTTCCGGACCTCCTCGAGAGTCGGTCAATCCACTTATAGCCAATCCTGCTGCCGCTATTTTAAGCACACTCTTACCACCGACTCTAGCTGCATTCTCTCTACCAGCGCAAAATGTATGTGCCAAATGCAGCATCAGTTTTCGAATGACGTCGGACCTAGTCTACCATATGCGAACTCACCATAAGAGTGAGACAACAAATGACCCGCATAGGAGGAAAAGAGAGGAGAAGCTGAAGTGTCCAGTTTGCAATGAAAGTTTTCGAGAGCGCCATCATTTGACCAGACACATGACAGCCCATCAGGATAAAGAGGGTGACATGGACGATGTGTCTCGACAGGGGTTCAAAAAAAACAAACAATTCTATCCGCACAACGCCGGGCCCCTCGTCCATAAGTGATGCTCATTATTACTAATGAGCTTCTTTGTAAGTGTTTAATCGATCAAAATTATAGATCCATCAATAGATGTTCAGGTCTCACAATTGTTTGAAATTGTTATTTTGAAGTTCGTTGTTATTGTTATAAATATCCTCTATGTGCAATATTAGTTGTTAAGATTTTCGTAATTGTAAATAAATTAGCTCTAGTAGTGAATCATTAAATTATTTAAGAATCCCATGTTAAAAGTTTTCATTACCTATGCCTTTATATTATTTGATCTTTAACAGGATTAATCTGTTTTAATATAACAAAATTAGCTTTTAAACACTCCAAAGTACTTGGTGCAATTAAATGTAATGAACTGCCAAATTACAGTGGTTAGTATTTTATTTATTTATCAATTTATATTTATGCTTAGTTTACTCGTTTGTCAGTATAAAAATCACAACAGATTAAGCAGTTGATTGAGCCACAAAATAAGTCTTTTAAAATACAAGGCCAAGTTTTTAAGAGCAAGATAGGTAGGTACCCTGAATTCCTGAAACGAATTTTATGCTTCTGTAAAAATTCACGAGTTTTTAATAACCACTTAAATGTAGAGTCGAGAGTAATGCGGATTCGAACTTATTGTGTTATACCCGATGATATTCAATTATTCATTCATTAATCGTATCAATGAGCTCATTTGTTCTCAATATGAAAGTTTGCTCCAATATGAAGCCACCGCTATGCTCTTATCTGTAGCCGCAACAAGGTCTTTCTGGGTGCAGCTGGTTGGGCACAAAAGGCAGGAAAGTAGATGCGACATATTTTGTGTTCTAAAGTAACTTAGTCAAATCGGGTATAGGAGATCTTTTCCAAATCCAGTGTGAGTGCGGAGCCCAATGATATAAATATTTTTTAACATATTAAATTATAAATATACAGGGTGTAAAAAGACTGCTACCGAAAACGGAGGGATTGCAATCAGACCATGATTCTGAACATATTTATCGGAAAAAAACGCAAAACATTTTTTGACTTAGCTACGTCATTTTATTTTATTTTCTAGTTTTTTGCTACTAGTACCACATAATAAGACCATACGTACCTAATCATTTCATTTATAAAAGAAAAAAACAATTAAAACTCAAAATCCAGCAATCTACGTATAAAAACGCGCCCAGTACATACGCTCGACCAGCTGTGCGAGGTCGGTTTATAATGATTTTTTTGGAAAATCCTTTTGGATTTGGCTGTGTTTTGGGATGCTGTACCTACCACCTTCGGCTTCGGTAAACGTCTTTTTACACCCTGTATATAAGATATACCTATGTTTTTTAGACATTAGGTTCTTATTAGAAGATAGCAACATAACACCGAAACAGGCTTTTTGCTGAATTTAATTGCTTATTTTTAGGGATCATAATTTTTTTTTAGCGATGGAAGCCTAAAAACTTGATCATATGAGTTATCTAGTTCTTGGTCATTTAGTTAATTTGTAATTAATCATCACTCAACTTGTCAATTGCCAAAATTACTTATTCCCATAACCCTCAATCACACTGTAATAGTTTTATGTTTGTTACATTCGTTTCTATAACCAGGCATAGCGTATCGAATCCTACAATAAGGGTGGTATAAAGCCATCATGGTCTTTGTTCTGAATAGTGTTATTGTAATTTTAAAATAAAACTACATTACAAATAATTCCCTACAAAATAGGTCAAGAAAATAAGTGTTTGGATACCTACTCTAATTGAAAAGGAACGTAGTAAACAGAGAGTGTGAATTATTACAAATAGAATTGACTTTGTTTTAGTTTTTTTTTTAAAAGCTTTGAACTTAAGTTATCATTATGTAGCACAGTATCGTGCGTCTAAATTCTTTAAAAATATTTACAGATCAGTAATGATCACTAACATGTTTTTTTTCTATTCAATAATTTTAAAGAAACGGTTTTTAGATAATAATCGAACTACCTTTCCTCGACGTTTCGACCGGGTTGCACCGATCGTGGTCATCGTTAAAAACAACAATGAGTTTAAAAAGTGAATTTTAAAGTAGTTTTGATCCCGATCAAATAAAAAAAAAACAAAAATCAGTCTTGTCACATTTTGATTTCATTGTTGTAACTAAATTGATTTTCATTCCGAAAATAAATCGCATCTATCTAATTAGATTACAAATCAGATCTCCCTATGCGTATCGAACGAGCGTAACAAACGTGCTGCGAACATTGTCGTTCCCATGTTAGCGCGGATTGATAACATACCGTGGATACTGGACCAATGGCTCGATGGCTGTGGTGAATTGCTATGGGAATGGGAGCTTTCTGATCAGTTTAATAGAAATTGAAGCTATGAACATATTGGAATAACAGGAAGTAAAAACAAATGAGACAAGTGCAAAGATTTATGCTACTCGCTCTTTCGTTTTTTTCGAAAGTCAAGCCAAAATTTAATTTCAACGGACACTTTGTTCATCACAGAATTGAAGTCGACGAGTACTACGCATCAATTTACTAACTAGTTGGTGTTCGTATCAAAATATTCCGAGAAATGATCTATTTTCCATTTTTATTTTCAAGGCAAAGATTCTCCTATCTCTCCAGCTATCTCTATTATCCCACTAATATAATAAAGCTGAAAGATTGTGAGATTGTTTAGATGTTTGAATGTTTATATGTTTGTGTTTCAATCACGCCTAAACCATTGAACCGATTTGGATGAAACTTGGAATAGGCGTAGATAGTGACCTGGAATAGCATATAGGCTATTCAAAATGTTGGTACCTTGCGAGCGAAGCTGCGCGCAGTAGCTAGTTCAATATAATTCCCACTACTTTCTCTCAAAGTCACTCCAATGTTTTCATGGACGACCACTGATAGACGAAATCTATTTAAAGATATTTCAAGGTAAAACAATAAAAATAAAGTCCACCTTGGACGTATTCCATAAAACTTCGCACCGAATGTGTAAACTTACAGGGTGCTCCTCGAATGTGCACTTACAGGGTGTCTGTAATACGAGGAGAACAATATTTCCGCTGGTGCACCGAACCATGGATAATTCGATAGAAAATATTCATATTGGGGACTGAACTTCTTCTACAGGATGTTCTGTATTGTAAAAAACGGTTTTAATTATTTGTCAGTTTGAAAGTTAAAAGGTAACTATTTCATAATTATGGTTTTAGTTAATTATTATTATGGAAACCGGCATGTCGTAGAACCTATAAAGTTCAAAAACATGTGCCAAGTGCACGAAAAGAGCCTGTTTGAGGCGCACTTAAAATCCTTTCACCACACTGGTTCGAAAAAACTGGTGACACGATAAGATGAAGTTGGTCTTCGTTTATGTTTGAGGACTTAAAAATTAAAATCGGAGTTTTTAATTGAGTACGTACTCCTTATCTAATATATTTTTTTATAAAATAATATGGCAGACTCATATTTTTTTTAATTAGTCTGGGAGTTTCGTGGTAAAATTGAATGATGAATAAGTCAAATTAATTAAGCATTATTGCCAAGAGTAGGTAATGTTCAAACACCCTGTATTTTATATTTTATGACAAATGCGAGCTGTAATACAGAGCGAGCTGCATTTGAATACTGTCGAAGCTTCAAGACTTGGGTTAGTGGACTGAAAAGTAACTTTGAATTTGAGTTATTTGCAACATTCATACCGACAAACATACACATAAACTTACATCATTATCAAAACAATAGAATCACCACTGCATCTTCAAGACGCGTTGGATATTCTCCTAGATTGTTTTAAAAGGTAATTTGATGATGTTTAAGGGGGTAACCAGAGGCACGTCTGAATACATAAGTCTCTGGAACACACGCACATTTTTCAGAAGATAATTTTGCGGCTATGGAGCTTCTAATTAAAATACTTATTGTGATTTTCCTTAGAGCTTGTTTACCATTAGACTCGATGAGATATACAATTCGTAATGGTAAAAGTCTAGCTGTCTAGTCTTACACAACAATGTTTTTTCCAGCACAAAAACAATGTGAGCCTTCTTTAAATTGAATCAGGAACGCCGGAAGTACCGAGGTGATGTAAGCAGTTCAGGCAAATTGAGAATATCAGCAAATTATTCAAATGACCATAAACCAAAATGTCGGCCCAAATTAAATAAACAATCCATCCTTCGACGTTCGAGAAACGCATAATCAATACCAAAATCACAATATTTTCCACTCAAACAGCTCCACAGAAAAATAATAAATATGTATTTTGCTGAACGCATTTACAAGATTACAATATTAGCGAGCGCACGTCCTTCCTCCGCCGCCACGTCATTACAAATGATAAATAGTCGACACACTTCGATAATCAAATTCAAATTTGGAATCTGTTGAACTACCCTCGCTTTTTTTCCTGGCGCTCAGTCATCCTGCCAGTATTGTGAGAAGCTTGTGACTTTATTAAGCGTGAAGGAATGGTCTCTTTAACCGATTCTCTTCGCCGGCACGTGATCCGGAACCGATTTTGGTTCCGTACTCGATTTGTATGTATTTGTATGTAAATTATAGCGTGGGGTGAGGAGATAACCGGGCGTGGTTGATAGGGATCTCTGTTATTGAATTAAGTGACGTTTAGTGACTATTTAGCGACACTGTTGTGCTTACAAAGATAAAGTTTGAATTGAATGTGGGGTAAGATTTCATATTGCAGCTTTTATTTTTCCATATTTATTGCGGCTATCAAAAGTTATGATAAGCCAAATGACTTGTCTCAAACAGTTAGGACTAATTTATTACCAGGGGATGAATGGTTTTATCATTGAAAAATAACGGAATAAGGTATCAAAATAATAAATAATAAACATTTTAAGTAGAGATGGAGGACAAAAGCCAACGCAAAAAATCACAGACAGACCACCTAATGACCAGCCATCTAATGCTTTTCCGTCATCTTTGACGGAAAAGTATTAGATGGCTCAGGAACTAGAGTGGCGTCAAAATAAAAAGGCCTCGGTGGTGTAGGCAAATGAAATTAAAGATGAATTTTGGGATATTTGAAGAAGCACCTTCCTCAGGCATGGTTCTTGAAAGCGAATAGCCCTGGTTCTTCACGGTATTGGTCGCGAAGGAACAGGAGTAGAATCACTTAGTTTTAAGACGTTTCAAAGTGATCCCAGCGGTCCTACTGAATAAATGCTTTTTGACTTTGACTTTGACTTTGAATATTTGTACTAGCTTTAAAAGTGATAGTAGATCACTAAGAACCGGTGGGACCGGTTAAAATTTTGGAGAAATAGACAACAACAGGGTATCGGAATGAAGTTTCTTTTCGGACGGTATTGGATAGGGGCTAGACGAAAAAAAGTGTTCGATTTTTGCGTCACGACACATACATAGGTCAAAACGTCACAGTGCGATGAGCGCAGTCGCAAAACAGTCCATAGATTGTTAAATTGTTAGGAAGAGCGTTTCTAGGATTTTATAATTTATTTGACAAATGCCAAATGTCAAAGTTGAAACTTTGTTCCAACCGAGTGTTCCACGATACTCACGTACTTATTTTAATTCTTAGTTTATTTCATTCAGCAGTTACCAGCACTGCCTATTGTCTGCAGCATCTGTATTAAAATTTAATTTAGTAAGCTAGATTACAATATCCAAGCAGCGGGTGTGACCAATGTTTTCCGTCTGCTGTACCCATCCTTATGTCTCGGGAGGAAGCCAGAGAGGTATCCATTCTGCTGCATTGTTCAACTGTCTCGTAATAATGTCTACTGGACAAACAATAAACAGTGGATTTTGTAGCTGTGTGTAAGAATATGAAGTTATTACATCAGTTCTGTTACTTTTAAGAAAACGATCTCAAATCGATTAAGTAGTAGGCATGCTTTAAAGTGGTCTATGAAGGTGCCTCGACTTTAAATCTGAAGGTTGTGTGTAAATCCCAACCGTGCGTCAAAGGTTTTTTTGGAAAATGTATTGGCGCAGTAAGACTTAGCGCAAGAACAACATAGTAAAAAAAACAATTCTGAGATCCAATTGGTGAAATTTCGGAGAATAGGTAAAAAGTATCCTAAACCAATAAACACGTGAAGAAAATAGATATAATGAGAGTGAATGAGGCAAAATATGTACTCGTATGTCAGTATCGATATGTACGAGTAGGAATAGGAATATGGTACTTTAATATCGATTAAATTAATATCGATTACTAATATAATACTAACTATACAACTACTACTAATAATACTAATACTATCGAGATACGACCTCTGTGGCGCAGTGGGCGAAGGTCATCCTGCGACGCAGAAGGTTGCGGGTTCGATCCCCGCTGCGGGACAAATGTTTGTATGACCTACAGATATTTGTCTCGGGTCTGGGTGTTTCTATGTATGATATGTATGTATTTACAAACAAAAAGTATATAAGTAGTTTATCAGTCATCTAGTACCCATAACACAAGCTCTGCTTACTTTAGGGCTAGATGATGCTGTGTGAAAATGTCCAGCATTACCATAAAACTACTCAATACTTTTTGGAATATGGTCGTGATCCTGCTGTTTTTTTCCAACGCTACTCATCAGCGAAGTAATTTCAAGTAAAAAAATAGGTCCTATATTAGAAAGTAATAAGTTATTCCATAAACAGGTTCGCTCCCGCATACATTCATGGAATTGCAAATGAGAGCCGAACTGGTGCCAGTAAGACGCTGTAATGTATGCCGTGAATATTGTGGAAGGCTGCTTATTATTTTCAACTTACTTAGAGGAAGATTCTCACTGGCTCCAAAGAGACTATAATGTTGTGTAACCTATCATTAGACCCTAGGTCCGTGGGGTTCTGGAGCCCTTCGCGTTTTCAAAATTCTTTCAGGGCGTCTGGTCGAAGCGACGCGTGATCCGAGAGCTCAGCATTGCCATCCAGCGTGGTAATGCCGCCAGTGTTTTTGGCACGCTTCCGACTGACAGTGACCTGGATCAGTTGAGCTATCTATAGATCGTTTCTAACGATCCTTAGATAGCTTGACTAACCCTGTTGTATTTTGTAAATAATATGTAGTAGCTTAATTTCTGTACATAAATTTACTTGTATCAGCCATATTATCCAAGTACTTTCAACTTTCGAAGGTTATACATAGTTGTTCAAATGCTCACGCTTTTAAATTTTCTTTTTCGAAAAAACAGACTTAATCCTCATCTTAGTAATATTCTTCATTGAGTTATCATCTCAGTAGTCTCTCCTAAAAAAATTGTGACGCTGATTTTTGCCTGCTTTTTTTATAAAAAAAAAACAGTAACAACTATGGGAAGGTTCATGTTCAAGTGTATTGTTTTGATGTATTTATTTCTTATTTTTCATTTATTTAGATGGTCCTAAACGAAACAAACTTTTCAGCGCCGTTCATGGCATATATCCATATTAATTTAAACCATATTTCACTGTTTTAATTCATATGCTAAACAGATACGGGTTTTGTCAACCGTGTTCTATTTGTATGGCAGTTTATTAGTTTAAAATTGAGGAACAATTATTGTTAGTTTTGTGCGTTATTTTACTCATTTGATTCAATGATAGCTTGATTTACTACACAATCGAAATTGTTTGTAAAAAAAGTTGTTAAATAAAATAAAATAAAAATAAAATAAGTATTCTTAGTAAAATAATTTTTGGAACGAAGTTCCTTTTCGGACGGTATCGAAGAAAAAAAAGGCTGAGGCTGGAAAAAAAATGTTGTTCCATTTTACCGTCACGACACATGTATATGTGAAATCGTCACAGTGCGAAATGAGCAGCCGCGACACAGTCCATAGATTATTACATAGTTAGTAGTAGAAGAGCGTTTCTAGGATACCTAATTGACAATTATTTTTTAATTTCCCAGTATACAGGGTGGACCACTCAGTGACGTCAAAATAAAAAAAACAAGTTCATCCAGGGCGATTTTTTGTAGTTTTCGAGTTATAAGCATTCAAAGCTATTTATTGAGAATGTCCGAACGGAACGGTATAAAGTGATGCCAAAATAAATAGAAAAGTACTCATTGCTTCGTTCCAACCGAGTGTTCACGACACACGTACTTTTTTTATGTGATAAATTAAGTTATTTTTATTAGTATTTTTGTTTATTTAGAAAGGAAATCTCTAAGATCAGACTAGTCTTAAACCTAAATTAAAACCTGTTCCTCTGCGACCAATACCGTGAACAATGAATATTATGTAGTTTGAGGCCTAGCTTTCTTTTATCCACCATCTTATATCGAAACAGTCAATTGGGGAGTTAATCAAACAAAGAGAGGCTCGTCAAGGTTTCTTTTAGTAAAATAATTTCAAAACAAAGTAAGTAACTTACTTATTTCAAAACAAAGACTTTACTAACCTTTGTTTTTTATACTTTTACTCAACGGTGACCAAGAAAAAACAATAGCCAAGCTCATCTATTGTAACAAAACTAATAAAGCTTGAATAAACAAAGCGAACGGAAAGGTAACAAATATTTTAGTGTATACAGTGTGTACCTACACATGATTGTATACAGGGTGGGTACACATGATTGTATACAGGGTGGGTACACATGATTGTATACAGGGTGTATCCAGTTAGTTTGTGTCACACCGGATGTGGCGGATGTGCGTTAGTTTTGAATTGTTTGGAGGCTTTTGTGGCTTATCTCGAAAGGGTTAAAATATATTTGACTACTGAAATAAAGATTTCAGAAACTATTGTATATTAGAGATCCTTATGTGTTAATATAAAAATATTATCTTTCTTGTTCAGAAAGTCTTTGTAAATTATCTACCTAATCTTCACAAAGATAGCAAACTTGAAAAATGTTTCGATTCACACTTATTCGAGAGTTTCATCTTTAAAATAGAGTTCATCCATTAGCCTTCGAGGCATAAATCGAACTTCACATTAGCTTGATGTATGGAGTGACGCCGCGGTATAGCATTAGTGCAATCTTTTAAGGAGATGTTTTCACGCTACACACTTATTCCTCAGCATTTTAACTTGTGTGAGATAAGAAACTACATTTTTTTCATAAAACCTCAGATCAAAATCAATTAAAATTATTGTTCAGACTTTTCTCAGTATGTTTAATTTTTTTTCGTGATCTCTTTTCCGTTCTTTATCGTTTTATGATTCTGCAAACCTACTCTATTTATTTCTAAGGCACTAAAGCTACTTTATCATCACTTCACACACACATTCTCTCGATCACTTCTCTTACCAGTCTTCGACCATCTTAGAAAGGGCTCCTAACCAAACAGACAGACAACGGAAATAAAAGATCTCCCCTTAAACAAAAATATGATTACTCCACGTCTGATCGCTGATATATAGATGAACGAGAATGTGCTCTACTTGATTGTTAGTTTGATGTAGAGCCCACTTTTAAGCGTTTGTGCTCAAAGTATGTAGTATTTATTAGCGCAGATCAACCATAAACTTAAGATTTACTTTCTTTGAGCTAACAATGTTACAATGCTAAGTATATTTCAAATCACACGAGATTGTAATCAAGAAACCTAGATTTTTCTTGCCAAAATAGAAAGGTATTTAATTTTTAATAAAATATAATAATGTCTATGAAAAATATTCAGATTACAGGTAACTAGCAAAGAAAGGACATGGTCGTTCGTTCAGACTTACCAAATACTTAGAACCCCTAGCTTACCTACCTCTCTCTGGCACCTAAATATATTGAATGTCCGATCATCTCAATGCGAATATACCGTAGGTATACATTTGGAAAACTACTATAAACACAAAAATAAGCCGTGTCTGTTTCAATGTATCAGCGCGACGTCCACAAAAACTTAATATTTCCTGTAAACTTCCGACCGCATATTCAAACAACAAATTGTCGGAATTTATTGGAATATCTTCCGTTTTCGGAACAAAGAGCATTATGTCGCCGCCAATAAAATATTGCCGATTTGTTTACACAAATATTGTTTAGATTGTGTGAAATATGCGAGAGAGCGATAAGGATTCGGATGGATAATGTTAGATTGATAAATGAAGACTATATTTTGATGATATTATGTTAGATACGAGTATGTGCGTGGTATGGGCATGTCATGAGGAGGGATGAGAGTCATATAACACGACGAGTGATGAGTATGAATGTGGATGGATATCCCGGTAGGGGTAGCCTAAGAAAAGATGGAGGGACTGTGTGGATGCGGATATGTTTGTGAAAGGAGTGAGTAGTATATGACGGGTGATAGAGGGAAATGGAAGAGAGAAACATGTTGTGCCGATCCCACTTAAGTGGGATAAGGGCAGGAAGAAGAAGAAGGTTTGCGTATCATCACTTCACAAGTCTAACAAAATATCCGAGAGTAGTTATTGAAAACCAAAAAAAACCGTGGCCATTTGACACAGCATCATCTGATCCCAAAGTAAGTACAGCTTGTGTTGGTAAGTTCGTATGAGTCAGTGGCCAACTCTGGTGACGGAGTTTTTAGGCCGCTTTAAGGCCTCCGTCATGGCTTAAGGACTTTAATAGCCGGGACCGACAATTTAACGTGCCCTCCGAAGCACGGAAGCGCTCAGATGTAATACCACTGGCGGTCACCCATCCACTTACGGACCGTTTTGAACGTTGCTTAACTTCGACGATCTATCAAGAACCACTAAGCAAGCACGACCACGAGACGACAACGAGACTTAAGTATATAATTTCTTCATTTTCATTACTACACTATGAAAGCTATATTCAAACAAACATGCTAAAAATGGAACAGTGAAAAGGTACATTCGCATACACAAATAAACCCGTAACAAAACCGATACAGTCGCGTAAAAAACCATCAATCTCTCGCACAAAGGACCAAACAGTGTTGTACTGAAATCTTTTTTCAAATTTTGCCGGATGCGAGCCGCCGGAAGCTAGTAACCATGGCAACTGTGTTTTTGGGTTCTTCATTGCGAAATTGTAAACGAAACCCGTGAAAATTGTAGGTTAATTTATGGTTTTACCTAAACATTTTCAATACTTTCAAGTTTTCTTATAGAAGCAAAATAAAGCCAATAATTTTGAGACCAAACGAGTACCTACATTCAATTTTACAAGTCTTATTTGGTTTATTCTTAACGACCCCACGTCTAGCCTTCCCACTAGTTGGGTAGTTGGGAATAAAAAGTCCCAACTACCCCACTGCTCAAGTAATTGGGGTCGTTTTGCACTACAAATAAAAATAACCTGTCTATCTTAAACAATGATCCACTTCCATACTAATATTATAAATGTGAAAGTAACTCTGTCTGTCTGTCTGTCTATCTGTCTGTCTGTCTGTCTGTTTGTTACCCTTACACGCCCAAACCGCTGAACAGATTAAGCTGAAATTTGGCATAGTTAAAGGTTGTATCCCGGGGAAGGACATAGGCTACCCTTTATCCCGAAAAAATGAAAAAATCCCGAGGGTTTGCGGGTCACACCGCGGGAGCGCAGCTAGTAAAAAATGTTAATTTTTACACACGGTACGGTACGGTACACATTATTTTAAGAAATAATAATTTACCGCGAAACCACACGACAAGACTAACTCTTACTTGCCCGTGTTTTTTTATTACTTAAAATCAGCGAATACTTCTCTCTCGCTCATTCCCGAAGTGTTAGAGCGCGAGGGCAGTTTCAGCGAGGATTGAATGTGGTCCCACTGAATGGTGGGCACAGGAAACAATACTCGATTCTGTGGAATTAATGACAGCAAAGTCAGGGGTGCGTAGACGTTGGCGTTGATACAAAACATTGTGTCCTTATCTACTGATTCTCTTGCTGTTTTTTTTTGCTGTATTTGCGAAGTGGTGATACAATACGTAAACAATAAGATACCTGCCAATGTAGTTTCAATGATAGTTTAACTTACTTTTTTTATTTACCTAGCTCTTATGACTTTAAGAAGTGCCTCCCCATTTTTCGGTCCCATCGGTCTTACTGAATAGGTATACTTGAAATAGTAGGTTAAAGAAAGGAAGGCCATACAATAATAGAAAAATTTCATCATCATCAACTCAGCTACATACGTCCACTTGAACATGGGGTTCCCCCATCGTCCAAAAATCAATCTTTGTTTAGAAAAGCATTAAAAGTACATTTCTTGTTTGTTCCAACAGTTG
Source organism: Epirrhoe tristata (assembly GCA_951394285.1). Taxonomy (NCBI): domain Eukaryota; kingdom Metazoa; phylum Arthropoda; class Insecta; order Lepidoptera; family Geometridae; genus Epirrhoe; species Epirrhoe tristata. Next base: position 11,456,448 of record OX596141.1, read on the forward strand.
ATCACCTCTGCAGTTAGCAATATTTCAGTAGAACAATAGCCAGTGTAACTGCGGGTTCGTTCAGATTTCACCTGCGGATATTTGTTGATGACCTCTGCTTTGTGATCCATAGGCCAAGTGGGTCAGGATTCGATTCTTGGCATGGACTAGAAAAATATTGGTACTTTTTTTTAATTTCAAAAATGTCTTGTAAGTTTTAAACTAAGTAGTCGTAATAGTATTAAAACATAATATTGTGCACGTTGAATTACAACAAAAACTTTTAAACTGACGACCTCTGTGGCGCAGTGGGCGAATGCCCGCCGGCGACGCAAAAGGTTGCGGGTTCGATCCCCGCGGCGGGACCAATATTTGTATGATCTACAAATATTTGTCTCGGGTCTGGGTGTTTCTATGTATAATATGTATGTATTTACAAACAAAAAGTATATAAGTAGTATATCAGTCATGTAGTACCCATAACACAAGCTCTGCTTACTTTGGGGCTAGGTGATGCTGTGTGAAAAATTCCAGCATTATTTATTTATTTATTTAAACTTGATTTTGACTAACCTGTTGACTTCTTTTTAAAATGTAGAGTGATTTAAAGTTTAACCTACCCTACTTTTATATGTGTACTTTATTTAAGTTTTTATCACCCTTTCTATATTTTTTATACATCTTTAGATCTTAGTCAGCTCCACACGTATAATTAACGTCGTCTTTCCTGTGAGCCAGTCTGATTAAGCTGAGAGGATGGTTTAGGTGCTGGGCAAGCCTATTCCATCTCAAACAATGTCCCAGGCACTGCAACGTCCCGTTAAGTGTAGGCATAGGTTGCCTCCTGAGGCTGTATAAATCATCTAATATAGATGTAAAGGCCTAAGATCTGATATTGCATCGCATATCCTTTGATACTCAACACCTTCAAAGTTTTATATTCTAGCAAAGTAAAGCTCCCTTTGCCCAAAACCATGATTACGTCGCGCGTCCGGCCCGGCCTTACTTCCGGGCCGACTTTCCGATCCGATCGTCGGGCCGGTTCCGATTCTAATTAGCCGATTTGATTTAGCGTTTTGTTGTTTAGAAAGTCTAATTGTTGTGCTTGAATGAGGTAGTGATGAAAATTTTGTACGAGTATACAGGTTGTAAAAAGACTACTACCGAAAACTGAGGGGTTGCAATCAGAACATTATTCTAAACATATTTAGCGAAAAAAAATCATTCTAAACATTTTTTTTTTGACTTAGCTACGTCATTTTATGTTATTTCCGGTTATTTACTACTAGTATAACATAATAAGACCATACCTACCTAATAATTTCATTTATAAAAGGAAAAAACAGTTAAAACTCAAAATCCAGTAATCTACATAAAACAACGCGCCCAGTACATACGCAAACAGTAATCTTCAAACGCTGTTTTCTCCGGATATAATGATTTTTTCGGAAAATCCTTTTGGATTTGGTTGTGTGTTTGGATGCTGTACCTACCCCTTTTGGCTTCGGTAGACGTCTTTTTACACCCTGTATAGGGTCTTAGATTTAGGTCTAGGTGGGATAGACAAAGGAATTACAATGGAATTGGTATTTTAATTGACTATTGAATTGAAATTTTAATATTAGACGTCTGATTTTTTTTATTAAAATAGGTCAGCATTTGACCTCACTCTGCCTGATGTTAAGCAAAAGTGAGGTCTAAGATGGAGCATGCTTTCCTAGAAGGACCCTATTTACTCTTGATTTGAAGACCCTATGAAAACAACTAATTATGAAAACATTATGCCGAGCTCTGTGGCGCAGTGGGTGAAAGCCCGCTTGGGACGCAGAAGGTTGCGGGTTCGATCCCCGCTGCGGGATAAATGTTTGTTAGTATGATCTGCAAATATTTATCTCGGGTCTCGGTTCGAAATAATGAGATAATAACGAGAATTGAAATGCGAATTTAATCACACCTTAAGGGTAATTAGCAAAAGCAAACGGGAAAGTTGGAGGTTCATTCGAAAATGATGTTTTTATCTCGTTCAGAAATGATTTGTAGCTGAAGTCTATTTAGTTCCAGGGTTTTATGTAACGTTGACCGGAATATAACGGACGTGAGTTGTATCAGATGGCTGTCTTGTTGTCGTGTAACTAGTTCAAAGTGCAGAGGTAAGGATAGCATCTGAATATAATGGTATCTGCTCCGAAAATACTGACGTTGCCTTTTCTGTAGATAAATAAGGCTGATTAAGCTGAGAGATCATAGTTTAAATTGCTTGGCACAATAATTTTGCTCGGAGTTTCTAGGAAGGATAGAATCCGCAACGAGACTATCCGACATTGAACTAAAGTTGTCGACATAGCTCAGAGAATCAGCAAACTGAAGTGGCAGTGGGCTGGCCATATCTGCCGAAGAACCGATAACCGTTGGGGTAAACGAGTTCTTGAGTGGAGACCGCGACTCGGCAAACGTAGTGTAGGACGCCCTCCGGCCAGGTGGAGTGACGATCTGCGAAAGGCTGCCGGCAGAAGCTGGATGCGTCGAGCTGAGGACAGGGCGCAATGGCGCGCACTAGGGGAGGCCTATGTCCAGCAGTGGACTGCCATAGGTAAATGATGATGATGATGATGAATTATTTTATCTCAAACAATGTCTCAGGCACTACAACGTTCTATAGGTAACCTCCTGACGCTGTATAAATCATATACCAAGTAGATGTAAAGGTCTAAGTTTGTAATTGTTACGATGACCCTGCTTTAGAGAACCGAAGCTTAAATAAAATATCATCATAATTACGTTTTAATACTAAAAAGAAAACCGACTTCAATGTTTGACTCGAAACGCGGTGTGACTCAGGGCGTCAAGCTGTCGATTCGATTTCTATTTGTGACATGGAGGGAAGGTGTTTAGAGTTTTACGGGGTAACCATCAATCCCTCAGGAATAAAATTTATATGGGACAACCTCTGGAGTATACCCTTTCAAACATAAAAAGAATTTTGCAAATCGGTCAACACATGGCGGAACAATCGCGTAACAAGATACAAAAAAAAAACATCCAGACGAATTGAGAACCTCCTTTTTTGAAGTCGGTTGAAAATGAAAGACCCTATATACCACGTAGATGTAATTGTTACGATGACCCCGCTTTGGAGAACCGAAGCTTAAATAAAATATCATCAAAAGTAGAAGGTGTTGAACCAAAACTATTTCTGGAGCGGAATCGTTTATTCGGCAGTTATCTTATCACTCGCGAACGAATCAGTGGGCAGAGGAGTTACGAACGAACTTCTCAGCAACGTTTCAGAACTCCAACTTGGGTAGGGATAAGGTTCATTCATTATTTAAATGGTTTGTATTGAGATTGGGAAAGAAAGGAGTGGTTTCCTTTTACATGGAGCTTATTATAGATCTGGAAGTTTTTGAGTATGTTTGGATGTTTGTTACAGACTAGTAATTCTGAGATCTTTTGCTTCGTTCTTTGGTTTGCTCACATGTTACAAGTAGTCAACCAACTAGACCAAGCAACCAGTTAAAATTCATTCTATGGACGGTTTGCAATCTCATCTTTGAAATAAAACCATTTCCAGAGTAGGATACAAGTAAGTATCAACATAAGTAAGTACAATAATATTTTTTATTCGACCTCTGTGGCGCAGTGAGCGAAGGTCCGCCTGCGATGCAGAAGGTTGCGGGTTCGATCCCCGCCGCGGGACAAATGTTTGTATGACCTACAGATATTTGTCGCGGGTCTGGGTGTTTCTATGTATAATATGTATGTATTTACAAACAAAAAAGTATATATTAAGTAGTTTATCAGTCATCTAGTACCCATAATACAAGCTCAAGCTTACTTTGGGGCTAGATGATGCTTTGTGAAAAGTCCAGCATTATTTATTTATTTATTTATTTTATTTCCCCGAGTAAAACAAAGAAATATACAGGTGATTGGACAAATTCGGTAGCAAACACCGATAACGTAACGTCTACAAACATTGCAAATGGCTAATACATACCTTCGGCAAATGGCATGGAAGACATGATATTTCAAACGGGGTATACGACGCAATTGAAGATTCAAACCCATTAAAAAGGAATCAGGAGCATTTGGATATTCAGTTACTTGAATAGAAAATACTTAGATATGTAACAAAATTCTTGTAACGAAATAGAATCACGAAGTGGTTCTCATACACATTCTCTCAGATCAAAATCCTTTAAATATGTAAATTGAGAAAGGCATCTGTAGAATCTGGCTATCCTTACAAAAAGAAATGCGATTTTATTAATTTTCAAGATCGAATTATGAACTAATTGATAACTTATCAACCATTCGCATTTTCTATAATATGACGACCTCTGTGGCACAGTGGGTGAAAGCTCGCTTGGGACGCAGAAAGTTGCGGGTTCGATCCCCGCCGCGGGATAAATGTTTGTATGATCTGCAAATATTTATCTCGGGTCTGGGTGTTTCTATGTATAATATGTATGTATTTACAAACAAGAAGTATATAAGTATCAGTTATCTGGTTCCCATAGTACAAGCTTTGCTTAATTTGGGGCTAGATGATGCTGTGTGAAATGTCCAGCACTATTTATTATTTATTTAATTAATTACCTATTTACTGAACAATTTAGTAACCATTAAACAACTCTAAGATTTTCTGCACGTTTTTTTTCATGTTATTTTTCAAGGAACGAATTAAATTATCACTTAGCAACTTTGAGTGTGGCTTCGCTTACTTTATTTGTCTACATTTCGATCCATGCTTGTTTCTATTGTTTTCGACGCTGTAACCGCATTCTCTTACCCCAGTCTGTAAATCAGTTAGCGAAGATTGTTCGCGAAGATGACTCTGTAACTCGGTTTGCGCGGATACGCTACTGTTTAGCACCCGTTCCTCGCTAGGGCTGGCAACATACTCACATAAAACGCCTTATTTGTCGGCTTGAATCGTAGGCTATTAATTAGAAAAAAAAATGATACATTATAGTTATTAGGATTTGGAGGAGGCCTATGCCAAGGGTCATACAGACTAACAAATAGCATAGATAAGAATAAGTTATAAAACTACTAATTTATAAGTCTGAATAAAGGGTTATAATAATTAATAATATAATTATAAGCATTGCGTGAGTTATAAATAAATAATAATAAATATATAATGCTGGACTTTTTCACACAGCATCATCTAGCCCCAAAGTAAGCAGAGCTTGTGTTATGGGTACTAGATGACTGATATACTTTTTGTTTGTAAAAACATACATATTATACTTACATAGAAACACCCAGACCCGAGACAAATATCTGTACTTAGATCATACAAACATTTGTCCCGCGGCGGGGATCGAACCCGCAACCTTCTGCGTCGCAGGCGGACCTTAGCCCACTGCGCTACAGAGGTCGTCTAAATTGATTGATCGATCGGGAGACTGTTCAAAAGCGGTCTATGAACCAATAGCGATACTATAATGGTATTTGTGTAGGGATGGCTCATTTACATATTTGTGCAAAGGGGCATCAAAATCTGACCCTTTAGTTTTGAGATATACAGGGTGGATTTTTAATCATTATAGTTACAGGAAAACGTTTTTAGGAGACCATGTATAACTTTTTGAGGTATTCTAAACTGCACTAACTCATTTTGGAAAAAGTGTACAGTCAGCGAAAAAAGTGCTGACCATAAGCGGTCTTTGAACCAATAGCGATACTGTAATAGTATTTTTGTACAAATACCTCAACTACATCCATATGCAAAGGGGCATTAAAATCTGACCCTACCGTTTTGAGATATACAGGTTGGAATTTCGAGACTAGCTCATAGGTCAGGTACCTTAACCGTTCTAGTTACAGGAAAACGTTCCTAGGAAACCATCCATAACTTTTTGTGATATTTTAAACTGCATTCACACATTTTGTAAAAAAGTGTACAGTTAGCTAAAAAAGTACTGACCATAAGCGGAATTTGAACCAATAGCAATACTGTAATAGTATTTCTGTATAGATACTTCAACTTCATCCATATGCAAAGGGGCATCTAAATCTGACCCGGCAGTTTTGAGATATACAGGGTGGAATTTCGAGACTAGCTCATAGGTCAGGTGCCTTAACCGTTCTAGTTACAGGAAAACATTTGTAGGAGGCTATTTATAACCTTTTGAGATATTCAAAACTGCATTTACACATTTTGGAAAAACAGTACAGTCAGCGAAACAAATGCTAAAATCCCAAAAAAATGTTTCAAAGATTTAGGACGTGGTTTTTCAACCAATTTTGATGCCCCTTTGCATATGGATAAAGTTGAGGTATTTCTACATAAATACCATTACAGTATAGCTAATGGTTCAAAGACCGCTTTTGGTCAGCACTTTTTTCGCTGACTGTACACTTTTTCCTAAATGAGTTAGTGCAGTTTAGAATACCTCAAAAAGTTATGCATGGTCTTCTAAAAACGGTTTCCTGTAACTATAATGATTAAAAATCCAGCCTGTATATCTCAACTCTGCAGGGTCAGATTTTGATGCCCCTTTGCACAAATATGTAGATGAGGCATCCCTACACAAATACCATTACAGTATCGCTATTGGTTCAAAGACCGCTTTAGATGAGCACTTTTTTCGCTGACTGTACACTTTTTCCAAAATAAGTTAGTGCAGTTTAGAATACCTCAAAAAGTTATGCATGGTCTTCTAAAAAAGTTTTCCTGTAACTATAACTATTAAAAATCCAGCCTGTATATCTCAACTCTGCAGATTTAGATTTTGATGCCCCTTTGCACAAATATGTAGATGAGACATCCCTACACAAATACCATTACAGTATCGCTATTGGTTCAAAGACCGCTTTTGGTGAGCACTTTTTTCGCTGACTGTACACTTTTTCCAAAATAAGTTAGTGCAGTTTAGAATACTTTAAAAAGTTATGCATGGTTTCCTAAAAACGTTTTCCTGTAACTATAATGATTAAAAATCCACCCTGTATATTAGGGTGGATCGAAATTCACTTTTTTTGAAAATGGTTTGCTAATAGCAAAAAAAGGGTGTCTTATGGGCTCAAAATAAAGTGTGCAAAATATTATTAGGATCAAGAAAAGGTAAGTGCCGCCGCAAGGTCATTGAACTTTTGCAATATAGGTAATTTTTCATCATTTTGTAGAGCATCTATGATCATCGCATTTTAAGTTTAATTTGTTTTTAAGTACACTGTTCTCTAGATGTTGAGTAGAACAATGAATAAGAACTAAAGTTTTCACCGCAGAAGTCAAACATATCCGTAATACATCGATACAAAGTGCGAAGAGAAAACTCGTGAAAATGTTCCCAAAGACGCATGTTTCGAACTTATTCGCACTATTGTTCTTTGACGGAAAAGAAGTCAGGACGATGCAAATACCGAAAAATAATAAACGGAACTACCAGTAGATTATGGTGGAGGATCACATTTCAATAATAGAAGAGCCTGGATCTGTCTATTTGGGTCATAAACCACCGCATAATGGCAGATACTGCTAAGTTATTAGAGAAAGTAGTCAGTCAGATCTTTATTATAAAAATATCGTCAAAAAGCAGCCTATAGTCATAGAATGTGATGGAACTAACGAAGAACTAACTTAATGCGGCGGTGGCATCATTCGGTTGCTTGAAAAACGAACTGGAAGACCAATGCAGGGGATAATTTGCCTGTTACTATGAACGAGTTGCCCCTTTGTCCCTTTACCATGATGGTTTAACTTTAGGACCACAATCTTACGTGGAAATGATGGGCAAAGCACTTCAAAACTAGAAGCTGTTATTATTATATAAATCTTTATTATTATAAATCCTTTCAGAGTATAAGTGATGCCTTGCCTGAAAGTACAGATGATCTGTGTTGAGTGCTGATCAATTTGTTTACACAGAATATTTTTTCTGCGATTAGCTATGTTGCAGACGATTTAGCAAAGTAATATATCTCCTGAAAGGCTGTCACACGCATGGTAGCACTATGCTATTCCTATAGGTATTACGATTTTACATTTTCACGGAGATATCGCACCAAAATTTCAAAATTATTAGTAAAACTTTACGCACCGAGCCGTGGTTCCTATAAAAAACACTCTTCGTGTAATAATGGGCCCAACATCTCTGTTTCAGCAATTGTTAAACTCTAAATACCTCCCACCAAATCTAAAGAAGATAGTAGACCAGTAATCCAGAGGAATAGCTACTTCGCTCATCCTGAAAAACTTCGATAACGGATGAGCGGCGTACGTCCGAAAATTATCAGCTAAATGTTTATTAAGGGTCTTTTTCAAGTCTACCTTGCCAAATACAAGCTGTTGAATGAGTTTTTACTAATTGTAATAAAAGCTCTATGTTCTGTCTGCTCATCATAAGCTACAAAAAGCTTGATTCAAACAAAATAAGAATCTCGCAAAGCCATGGCACAGTTTGATAAAAAGAGAGATTTTAGGTCAAACTTAGCTCTGTAGTTTTAGTAGTTTCATAGATGTTTTATCTATTTTTTTTATTAATTATTTAAATATACAGTTTATATTTGTATTTTATAACAAAATTTATAAAAATATCATATTCAAAATAACAATTTCAATGTTAGAGAGTAAGGCAAATTTTCAGTAAAAAAAAATTTTTCAACTTCAATGCGGCAGCATTAGATGTTACTTTAAAAATCTGAAAAAAATCACAGTTTCTATGCTTACTATAATACAACTTTCCCCCACTATTAGCAAACGATTGTCGAAAAAAAAATTTTTTTCATACATTGTCGATCCACCCTACTGTATATCTCAAAACTGCATGGTCAGATTTTGATGCCCCTTTGCAAAATTATGTAGATAAAGCATCCCTACACAAATACCATTACAGTATTGCTATTGGTTCAAAAACCACGTCCTAAATCTTTTAAACATTTTTTTGGGATTTTAGCATTTGTTTCGCTGACTGTACTTTTTTTCCAAAATGTGTAAATGCAGTTTTGAATATCTCAAAAAGTTATAAATAGCCTTCTACAAATGTTTTCCTGTAACTAGAACGGTTAAGGCACCTGACCTATGAGCTAGTCTCGAAATTCCACCCTGTATATCTCAAAACTGCCGGGTCAGATTTTGATGCCCCTTTGCATATGGATGAAGTTGAAGTATCTATACAGAAATACTATTATAGTATTGCTATTGGTTCAAATTCCGCTTATGTGTCAGCACTTTTTTCGCTGATTGTACATTTTTTCCAAAATGTGTGAATGCAGTTTAAAATATCACAAAAAGTTATGGATGGTTTCCTAGGAACGTTTTCCTGTAACTAGAACGGTTAAGGTACCTGACCTATGAGCTAGTCTCGAAATTCCAACCTGTATATCTCAAAACTGTAGGGTCAGATTTTAATGCCCCTTTGCATATGGATGGATGTAGTTGAGGTATTTGTACAAAAATACTATTACAGTATCACTATTGGTTCAAAGACCGCTTATGGTCAGCACTTTTTTCGCTGACTGTACACTTTTTCCAAAATGAGTTAGTGCAGTTTAGAATACATCAAAAAGTTATGCATGGTCTCCTAAAAACGTTTTCCTGTAACTATAATGATTAAAAATCCAACCTGTATATCTCAACTCTGCAGGGTCAGATTTTGATGCCCCTTTGCACAAATATGTAGATGAGGCATCCCTACACAAATACCATTACAGTATCGCTATTGGTTCATAGACCACGTCCCATACAACTTTGAACAGTCTTGTTTATCAGTGTCTTGTTTTCAACTGGATTTATAAAGAAAGCACACACAAACACACCAATCAATAATATTTTTTTTTTGTTTTGGATAATTATTTTTGACTCGAAATAGTTTGCATTCAGTATTATGATAGGTAGGTAGGTACTTCTAATTAGCTCCCATGCGGGATTTGAACCCACGACCTTGCCGATCCGTGGCATCGCTCTAACCAACTGAGCTAACGGGCAACCGACGCATGAGTTGAAATTTATTGGGAGTACATAGTATACAACTACTATACTAAGTGTGCGGTTAACACTATAAAAATATAATCCTTAAGTCAATAAATGGTCAAATAGAAAGTGCCAGCCCTATCCCCTAGCGGGTAGCCTAAAGGGTTTCGTTCCCCGTCAAATTGTCGTTTAAAAACAACGTTATTAAACAAACCGCACTCTGATGCGTTTTGTGAACTCATAAATATTAAACAGACACCGTTTTAGTGTTTATGGACGGAAAAATGGCTTCGATGATGTTTTAAGAAGTTTTTTTAATAATTTAAACATAAAAAAACATAATCACGACTGTATCCCCAAGGTGCAGTAGACATTCTCTAACTATATGCTATTTTATGTTACTTATTCCAGATCATTTCTTTTTTTTTTTGGAATTTATAGATAGATATCTATATCTATCTATAGAAGATCTTTATTTGGCAACAAATTATGACAGCGAATCCTATTATCCTCTCCATTCCATTGTCAATGCAAAAATGTATGATTGATAGTTATATAGTTAGCCATAATGGTGGCCATAATGGTGGTCGCAGTTTTATCCGCTGTCAATTCAATATACCTTCTCTTTGTATACCACATTGAAGCGAATAAATGAATTATGAATAGAAGAAATGCTGAGACGTCAGAAGCCAGCCGCATTTTCTGACATCATCAGCATTTTTTGAATAGAAAAATGACTGCGGCGCGTACGACGCGGCCAAATGTGCGATCAGGTTAATTAGCTGTCTGAAGTTAGGTGCACTAAACGATTGCGCAGGTTTACGCGAGGCGAGATAGGACGATGCAACAAACTAAGCGAGTGAGCGAGGCAGTTATACAACGCGTCATCAAAAATGGGTTCTGCGCAGCTACTTCAGAGAGCTAAAGATTGGTTGTGCGTACTGTACTGTACCAATTTTTATGCTGCCTTTTTTGGTGTTCGTACCAACATTTCCTATAGCTACAGTAGCTACCAGCTAATCTGTGTCTCGCCGGGGGCTACCCGAGATTGGAATGCTAATACCAGACCGGATTTTAACTTCGACAACTGCTGTGATGGTATACAGGGGAAATAATGGGTTTAAACACTATTTGGTTAAACAACATTGAAATAATTCATATTTAGAGGTAAAAATAATTACAAAATGCAACCACATACACGCACAAGGGTGCTTCAAGAAGCACCCATGAGGGTGAATCCACCTTGCCTATCTGTGGAAGTGCTGGAAGTGTGAAATTATAATTTTTTAAGGGCATACATTTTCCAAATATGTAGTTTCATCAAAAGCACACTTAGATACGCAGAAGATTCTGAAATGGCTAAAGGTTGCGTCGTGGTGCAAATAATAATAGGCTACATTACAAATATAACCAAACATAGAAACAAAAGTAGGTGTACACCACGTTCAAAATCACCTCAACAACCCGGATCACTCTCTGTAGGGCGGCGATTGGAGAGCCAGCAATTAAACAGATTAACATCCTTTTACGTGCCATTATGGTGGTTGGAATTAGCATGAAAATGCCTGAACGCACCTCTTTGTTGTATTGATAGGTTTATGTAAAACATACATACACCATTAAAAACATTGTAGTATTCACAAATTTACAATATTTTATGTGTGTTTGCGGGCAAAATATTGTCATAATCGAGAACCAAAATATTTTGTTAATAATGTAATTACACAGGATGCGAGTAGCACAGAGAGCCATGGAGCGTGCCATGCTCGGCATCATACTTTTAGATCGAGTCCCCAATACCGAAATTCGCAAGCAGACAAAAGTCCAAGATGTCAGCAAGCGAATATTGGGGCTCAAATGGAGTTGGGCAGGACACGTGGCCAGGCGTGATGATGACAGGTGGAGCAAAGTGCTTACTGAGTGGTGGCCTAGAGATGGATAAAGGGGTGTCGGTCGTCCACCTACAAGATGGGTCGACGACATCGTGAAATCCGCAGGGCGTACATGGGCAAGACTGGCTCAGGATAGAGGCGAATGGCGAAAGCGAAGAGAGGCCTATACCCAGCAGTGGGATGACAAAGGCGGATGATGATGATGATGAATGTAATTACATATCTAATGAATTAGATTTTTTCAAAAGTTTATATTTACTACAAAGCGTTTATATATGATGCCGGCACACTGTCAAAATGATTAGATATTTTCCAATTACTTATTTAAGTACCTATATTTTTTATTTATTTTATAAATTAGATAAGTAGCTGACTAATTCCATTGTATTTTGTAATTTTATATACCTACTAATGTAGCTTAGTTTCTGTAAATAAATGTAAGTACTATATTTTCAGAAGAAAAAAAATTCTAAAACTCACAGAAGCTCAGCCCAAAACCTTATTACCAATAAAAAAAACTAAACATATTTTAATTGTCTTTTATCCACTAAACATCTTTTCCGTCTCGATGGACACGCGCTGAATCATATTTAGTTATATAATGAAATGCGTCGAGCGACTGTAATGTTGTTACTCACTGTATTCTGAAAACGCTAAGATTTGTAAAATGAACGAAGCTATCCTTTTAAAATTTTTTCAGTGCCATCTTACTACTTTTTTTTAGCAAATAGTGATTTTTTTTATTAATAAGTTGCTGATAATCACCAACACAACATAATTAAAGGTTGCCTGGAAGAAATCGCTTTTAGCGATAAGGCCGCCCATTGTACTAATTTTGAACTTGTTTTATTTATGTGTTGTTTTGTTATTAATTGGTGTACAATAAAGTGTTCATTCATTCATTCATTCATTCATTCATTCATTCATTCATTCATTCATTACAGTAAGTTTAACAATTATTTTTATTGATTGAGTATGATAGATACATCATGGAAGTTTGTGATTTTTTAATTATTCGTTTTCGCTCAATGTTTTTCTTTTACATACTTAAATACCTACTTGTTTTTATTATCATTAAGTAAGAACATTATTGTTTCTTTTTGGTGTGCAATCAAATATTTTCTTTTCTTCGGTTGTTTGATTTTGATGAAGCTACGTTTTATAGAGCAGTGCGTATTCCCCACCATTAGCGGATGACGCGCAACCGCATCAATCATAGTCCAGCCAATTCATTACCGCCACTCGACGCAGATTGAAAACTGTATGGGAGGCTACTAAATACTATCTATACTATTTTTATATTGATACAAAATTATTATTATCTGACCCTTAGACATCTTCAAAGGATCTGGAATAAGTAACATAAAAAGATCTGAGAGAATGTCTACCGCACCTTGGGGAAACAGTCGTGAACCTGTTGTCCCACCGATGCGAGCACAAATAGTTGAAAAAGTTTTACTTAATAGGTTTTAAAAATATTTATATACTTACCGATAATCAAGGCTTTATGTTAATTTTCTAAACATATTTCGCTTGTAGAACAAAATAAGCTTATATCTTTGTATTAAAACAAATTCATCTAATGAAGCTAAGCACAATATTGGTCGCATCCGTCACGTGTGCAAATATTTGGCACATTGTGTTCGAACTCCGACACTGTCCGCATATGTGACAGCTTTGTGTCGTCAGTGTAATCCACTTAATGGTGACCAGAAGGTACGAAGAATGAAAGCTTAAAATTACAAAATTACGCCTTTACATGAAATAAAAGCTTTAATAGATGATTTATAGAGCGTCAGGAGGCAACTTAAGCTTCATACAGATGCTGTAATGCCTGGATCATTAGTTGAAATTGGTTTACTAAAAATAGAATAGTGTTGCCCAGTTTTGTCAAAGGATTCTTTAATAAATCACAGAGAAAAATCTACTTAAATGTATCTCTGACAGCCTTATAATTTGAAGTCACTTTGAATTATGTCATAATCAAGGTCAATTATGTCAATAGGTTCCACCAACCACTATAAAGGAGTCGACTTCGTCTCTCCAGCCCCCTTAGCATGGCGATTGTCTAGGTACCGGAGAATAGATAAAAGTGACATTAATGACATTAGAGTGTAGATAAAAGTAACTTTTATCCACATTCTTCCCGTTTTATCCACACTCTAATGTCATTACTGTCATTTATATCTATTCTCCGATACCTAGACAAACGCCATGCTAAGGGGGCAGCTACCTTCGCCGACCGCGGCGTTGCCTTTTTCGCTGTAGATCACTCCCTTACCACGGTGTTTGTCTAGGTACCGGAGAATAGATATAATTGACAGTAGGTAATGACAATAGAGTGTAGATAGAAGTAAGTTTTATTCACATTCTTCCCGTTTTACAGAATACCAGCTCTGCAGCATCTCTAAGTTGCTGCAGCACACGCTGAGTGGTGTCCATTTTTGTGTCTAGTATTAAATGTTAGTATAGTTCCTAATTGTATTTTATGCTTTATGAAACACAAAATAAATGTTTTTCTATTCTATTCTCTTATCTACACTCTAATGTCATTATTGTCATTTGTTCTCCGGTACCTAGGCAATCGCCATGCTAAGAAGGCAGGACTTATCTAATCAAAACCTTATAAAACTTGGGGTATGATTTCAACTAGATGATAGTGTCTTCTCCATAAATACTCTGCCAATATTTCGTAGCTTCACAGCACATCGGGCAGTATGACAGTCCTACTGCATAGCGTTGTCCAATTTAATTATATCTGCCAAGTTTTTAGCAATTTTAATATCTCATGGCAGAGGTTTTACGTGATTGCAACTCTGAAATGTTTGTAGCAGTGTTTCAGGGATTCGTGCAATCTTAGACGATTCCAATAAAAATGCTACAATTGATATTATGCAACAATTCAGTCAGACTTAGGCTCTCAAGTGACCTAAAACCTCCACATAGTAAGTGACTCATACAAACTTAGTCGATTTAAGAAACTACAGTATGATTTTATTTTATCCTTTATCGACGACTTCGGACAACTTCATATCGTCTTTAAATTCCATTTATAGGAAGTCATAGCTGTGTGCTTGCTATTCATATAAATATACATGAACTGAATGCTAGTTCGCCATTTAATCACTAAAGTGGCTTATTGTAACATTGTTACCCTCTACACAATAAAGCAGTAAATTTCAATCAAAATGATGGAAGCAGCCGGACGGATGGAGAGCACTACTCTGATAAAGCGATGTTGATTCGATTGTAAATCGAGATGAGTTTGCATGTAAACTATCCTCATCATCATCATCATCATCATTCTCCCTATTTTGTCCTATTCAAAGTCGAAGTCAAAGTCAAAAAGCATTTATTCAGTACCACTGGGATCACGTAGAATAGTTTAACAAATTTTACTAATGTTCTTTTGCGATTTCTAAGTAGGTAGTAGTACTTTCTCCTGTAGTAATATTGTAATACTAATTAATACACAACATTCTAATGAGTATGTATTATTCAGTGGCTAAATTATAATGACTTGTAATAAATATTATATATTTATCTTTGTAATTATTGGACAGTATTGGTCAGTTGCAAAGGTGTCTCGAGCAAATATTGACGTACAGTTTTTTACTGTGTGTGTAACTTTACATTATGAACTTATAGAGACTTGGAAACCAATTTTACATAGGTTTTTGTAGTGGGATAATGTGCAGTAAAAGCATAGTCACATCCCAACAGTTCCAGAATATCCGGCCGGATGAAAATGAGCGAACCAGAGACTACACGACACGACACTTTAAAATATTAACCCCCTGTATCTATATCGCTTTGTTATTATTAACAGCATGCTCTAAATTTATCTCATCACCTTGAGTTTTATCCTAATATTTTTAAGTCGGAATTGTGTAAAAAAAAACTGTTTTTAAGTTGGAAATTTGTAAAAATTTATGCGCAATTAAATGAAGAGAACGTTTCCAAAAACAACGTATCTAAGTTTCATTTTCCAGTAGGTATTAAAAAAATCCCAATTATGGTTTAAACTGGAAAACCATTCCTTATTGTGAGCTGTTACTTAAAATCTTAAATGAAACCTACCCTATCCATTCAATTGTAATATAAGATTTATTTTGAGTTATAATTTAAGATTAATATTGCTACCATAAAAATATTATCAACTAACATCTTAAACAATCAAGTGAAACCGATAAGTTAAACACAAGTTTTCAGCATCACCACACATTATTGAGTTTGTTCGCAACAAAACGAACCGACAATAACTTTAACAGTTTCACTTAGAGTGGCAGGCGACAATATGACGATTGAACATGGAGTATTGAAAAGTCGGGGCGTGGATATGTTAAAAACCAGGGACATTATCATACAAACGATTTCTAACTCTAAGTACCTACTCTCTTTAGTGTCAAAAAAGATTCAATATATGGGTAGGTACACTAGCTGTGCATATTTATCTGAACCCCGTGTTACCCGCGTTCCCTCAGAAATAATTATATGCGTTAATCCAGTGTAAAAACCACAACCACAACAAGTTTTAACTAAATTCGTTCAGCGTGAAGGACCATCACATTTATATAATAGATGTTATGAGTATCAACACGAGTTTCTCTTTCGTATGATTCATATACATATTATTTTTCGTGGCTCTAGTTTATTCGTTTTGGCAATATGCGCATTCAATTCCACGTAAAAGCCCAGACGTATGGTCAGATATGCGCATAAAAATACCCTTGTAAGCGACAAAACGTATTTTAGTGACGCTTTAAGTAATTGAAACAAATAAAATAAGGTATGGTAAGTGAGATATTCCTGGGAGATTTTGGCAAGACTTGGAGACCGATCTGCACATACAACAACGTTAGTTTAGGTATGATAAGAAGGCAATTCTTACAACCACTGCATAATTATGATTTCAGGAGTTTTAATTCGAATATTCTTAGATTATTTCAATTCCAATAACCACTGAGTGAAGCCCTGAGACAGTTGGATGACAAAAAAGCTTGGGACTGAATATGCTCCAACTCGTTTTAACATAATTAATATAAAAATGTATTATAATTATAAACAAATTGAAAAGTGACGATTCTAAACAATCCAAAGTGATTTCAATGAATAAACTAATTTTGAGTTTGAGCTTGAGTGAGACGACGCGTTTTTATACCAAAAAAATGAATTATTTCTAAAGACCTATATAAGTAGTATATCAGTCATGCAGTACCCATAACACAAGCTTTGCTTACTTTGGGGCTAGATGATGCTGTGTGGAAAGTCCGGCATTATTTATTTTCCCACCTTTTACGATATTACATTTTAATTTCAAAGCTTGTCCTCCAATCTCAGGCCCTTGCCAAGAGCTTATTTCCCATTACCTTTGGGGAAATGGAACGTCTCTCAATATGCCGACGGCCGCGACCTGCCAATATGGATATTGCATATTTTATACCGGACCTCATATTTTTTGTATCGTACACCGGGGTAAAGATATATGGATGTTTCTAGATGGGTTAATAAGTTTCACAAGATTTGATACGAAGGAGTAAAAAGAACATTTACCGCGCCGTTGATACGAGTATAGGTAGTTACTGTAGTGATCTTGTTTGTTCTGTATTTTATTAAAAAATATACCTACAAACACCTTTTTGCAAGCTCGTCCTATTAATCAGGCTTGAAATACCTAAACTAAGTACCAAATGTTGCAGTGCCCCAGCGGGGCTCATGTTATGAAACACAATTTTATTTTAAGATCTATTTACTAACATGAAGCAATAAACGTTTTGAATTGAATTGAATTGAATTGACCAATGGACCGGTTTAGATGATACTTTACTCAATATCATTATGTCTTTACTGAATCATAAATTATTGTGATGTATCCGGTGTACTCTGTGTTGGAGAACTTATATTTTGGTGTTCACTTACGACACGAGCAAAATAGCGGGCTGAAGCTAATAAGATATAGAACTAGTGCGAACAATTTTCAAAAATCTTACTTTTTATCATTCTTTGATTACTTATAGTAATTCCACCGTTTGTTCCAGAAAAAACGTATCTGTGTAAAATGTAGTCGTTTCCACTTCGCCCCGGGCCGTAAGGTAATAGGTAGGCGTGGTCGGGGCGTAAAGCTATACTACGGAGGTTCATTCGTTGCTACTTCATGGCCGTAACATATTCCTGTTTTACAAAGTTTTAGTAAAAGAAATTCTAATATTTACCAAAAATGTATGAAACTAATTTTAGAGATTGTGGACTGTAAAATAAGCTATGCAAACTGCTGGTACCGAGGCAAAAGCAATCAGAATCACGACCGTAACCGAAAAGCGCAAACACTGAAAGTAAATTTTTTTGAAGTGTCTTAGGGGGATGGTCTGAGGCAATGTTTTTCAGCGATGGGCTTGCAGTCACGTATGGAGTTCCTACTCCTGCAATATTATTAGATAAGCCTAATCCTTAGTTATGTAAGTTACAGTTGAAAGAATATCGATTTGAAATAATCGAATTCTGCAGATAACTCTACCTAAAAGTCATATTTTTTGTTCCCTTATTGGCCTGTGTACCTGTGAACAACCTTGATAGTTCAAAAAATAAGAATACATCAAAAAGTTTACCTTTTAAATCTCTGAAGAAGCTATAAACAAAGCATTATCTGGAACTAGCGAATATGCAAAGCGTATTAGGTCCCGTACAGACAAACAAACAGTTGTTCGCCGGAGTTACTCAGGAAGGGGGGTCGCGCACGCTGTCTTATGTTCAACCGACTGGATTTACAGAGAGGCATGAATATTGGAGAAGCCATCGGCAGTCATCCATACTAATACTTACTAATACTTAATATTATAAATGTAAAAGTAACTCTGTCTGTCTGTTTGTTACGCTTTCACGCCCAAACCGCTGAACAGATTAAGCTGAAATTTGGCATAAGTAGTTAAAGGTTGTATCCCAGGAAAGGACATGGGCTACCTTTTATCCCGAAAAAATGAAATAATCCCGAGGGATCGCGGGTCACACCGCGGGAGCGCATCTAGTAAAGTGATAAAAACTGGGACTTTATAATCTACACAAGATGATTTATACGTCATCATCAGGCACACTTGCCTACACTCAACGGGACGATGTATGACCGGGACACTGTTTAAGAATGGAAATGGTTGGCCCAGCACCTAAACCTCTACCTTGAGCGCTCGTGGTCGTGCATGCTTAGTCGTTCTTGATAGATCGTCAAATTTAAGCAACGTTCGAAACGGTCTGTAAGTGGATGGGTGACCGCCAGTGGCATTTTCACCTAAGCGTTTCCGTGCTTCGGAGGGCACGTTAAATTGTCGGTCCCGGCTATATAAAACTCCATCACCAGAGTTGGCCTCTGACTCATACGAACTTACTTACATAGGAAAGATCTCGTCAATACGTGTGAAGCTGACTAAACTGCCGATTTCTTTGCTAAGCTTTGCGGCTGAGCAAGCGTCGGCGTATTGCAGCCAATGACTATTTACACGTAAAAAAATGCAGTGCGATATCGTTTCGGTGGAAATTCTTCTGTGTAAATATTTTAAATTATTTCGCCTTCTCCATTCGAATAGTAGATGAATGTCTCATTTCCGCGACACCGCCCCACTACCCATAACTCGGTTCACATTCGAGTTATGCAGATTCTCTATATTTATCGTCAAACTTCTGATACGAGACAAGAGAAATCTGATTCCGTTTGCTATATACACGATTTATTCACTATATACGATCTAATGTGGCGATATACATGCTTATACGAGTGTACTTAGGTATTGTGAAGGGTTGTACGTATTTATTCGTAAAAACAAAGGTTATGTATTTGTGGCGAGGGGTATTCTATGAGTTCTTGGTACTCAGTGAGGTATGATGAGTATTATAAAACCAGGTTTTTGAAATTAGAGCTCGCTATACTGTTTTATATCAACCATCTGATTCAAAATAGTCGTTACATCTTATCGGTGAAAGAGTTATTTTACTCCGCTACGTTTATCTGCCAGTTTTGTATTCAGAAGGTGTTCTTAGTCATTACTCGAGACAATATAGATGCTAAGGAACGCTTAATATTTTATTAGAGTAAGTTCGCGGTGGTAGGGTTGCCGAAAACCAAAATGGTCATAATATTTTTGACGACCTCTGTGGCGCAGTGGGCGAAGGTCCGCCTGCGATGCAGAAGGTTGCGGGTTCGATCCTCGCCGCGGGACAAATGTTTGTATGACCTACAGATATTTGTCTCTGGTCTGGGTGTTTCTATGTATATAATATGTATGTATTTACAAACAAAAACTATATAAGTAGTTTATCAGTCATCTAGTACCCATACCACAAGCTCAAGCTTACTTTGGGGCTAGATGATGCTGTGTGAAAAGTCCAGCATTATTTATTTATTTATTATTGGTCTTTTAGCGAACTAGTCATACGGGTGGTCGCAGACCTATCCGCGCCGAACTGTCAATAGAAGAAATGCTGAGACGTCAGAAGCCAGCCGCATTTTTTGACGTCGTCAGCATTTTGTATAGAAAAAGGCCATGACCGGCCAAATGTGCGATCGGGTTACTTACTACACTCAAAAAAAAATATTAACGCGGTGACAAAAATCCCTTAACAAATAGGAGATTACTAGGGAACTTGATCACTCCGACTGAGCCTTTTTTGTCGTATCCAGAGATCAATGACGAAGGAACTTAGAGACGGATTTTTGTTGCCACATATGCGCAACTCTGTCACAAACATTGTAGATTAGCCTCTGCTAAATTGTCCCTACGTCAAAGTTGATAAGTCCATAATACCACTACGTTCATGTCATATTAACAATTCGACATCGTTGCGTTGGCTTCGCGTTATAAGGCGATGTCTTTTTGACACGGTAAATTGTCACTGTGGCAGTGTACTTCTGTCCCTATGTCTACTGTGCTTTGTCATTATGACAATGTACTGCTGTTCCTATGTCTACGGTGAATTGTCACTGTGACAGTGTACAGCTGTCACTGTGGCAATGTACTTATGTCCCTATGTTTACTGTGCTTTGTCATTATGACAATGTACGGCTGTTCCTATGCCTACGAAAAATTGTCACTGTGGCAGTGTACTTCTGTCCCTATGTCTACTGTGCTTTGTCATTATGACAATGTACTGCTGTTCCTATGTCTACGGTGAATTGTCACTGTGACAGTGTACAGCTGTCACTGTGGCAATGTACTTATGTCCCTATGTTTACTGTGCTTTGTCATTATGACAATGTACTTATGTCCCTATGTTTACTGTGCTTTGTCATTATGACAATGTACGGCTGTTCCTATGCCTACGGTAAATTGTCACTGTGGCAGTGTACTTCTGTCCCTATGTCTACTGTGCTTTGTGATTATGACAATGTACTGCTGTCCCTACGTCTACAGTAAATTGTCACTGTGACAGTATACTATTGTCCCTGCGTCTACCAGTGTATTGTCACAGAGGCAATGTTCTGCTGTCCCTACGTCTAGGTTGTGTTGTCACAGTGACAGTGTATTGCTGTGCCCACGTGATAGGTGATATGTCTCTGCCACGCATTTTCCTCAACTATTTTATAGCGACAGTATAAGTGACGCCCTCCCCCTCATATACCTGGGAGAGATGTAGGTATGTGAGGGGGAGGGCGTCACTTATACTGTTGCTATAAAATAGTTGAGGAAAATGCGTGGCAGAGAAGGTATTTTTTCTTAAGCGTTTCTTCAAATTATATTAAAGCGACATATTCAGAAACCCCTCCCACACAATCAAAATCCTCTGAGGTGGGGTATTCGATGTAAGTAGCTATCCAATAAACACAGAAAGCTGTTGAGCTCTGTGAGCTTTAAGGAGCCTCCTTTAGCCTCCAAAGCTTTATTGCTTTATTGCCCTTTTGCATTTTTGCCCTTTTGTATGATAGCTTTATTGGCCTATTATATAACTATCATAATATATCATGGGCCAATAAAACTATCCTATAAAAGGGGAGGAGGCTCCTTAAAGCTCACAGAGCTCAACAGCTCTCTGTGTTAATTGGACAGCTACTTACATCGAATACCCCACCTCAGAGGATTTTGATTGTGTGGGAGGGGTTCCTGAATATGTCGCTATAATATAATTTGAAGAAACGCTTAAGAAAACATACCTTTGAGACATATCACCTTAACGTTGCCACACTAGCCACTGTCACGATGACTCCAAGGAGTGTAGATCAATTAAACTAAAAAAAGATTAAAATAAACACTTTTATTAATCAAAAAGCTGTAACCAGAGTAACATCCATACAAACAAACCAACTATTAGCTATGAGGTATACAGAGTTAGTTTTGTCGAGCGCCCTCTGAGGGGAAAATGCAAACGGCTATAGTTATGGAAAAATGTTGTTAATAGTCACGGGCTCAATTTTGATAAAATTAAGATTGATAAAATTAAAATTATAACTTATATTTTTGCTGAATAAATTAATATTAATAATCTTTTTAAATGCAGTTCTTAATTTTATCAAAATCGAGCCCCAGACTCCTATCAGAGGGTGCTAGACAAAACTCACCCTGTATAAGATAACATAAAACGTCAAAAACTGTACCGGCGAAGCCAAATCAAAAAAATATTTTCTTATTATTTTTATATATTTTATTTGTTAAAGAGGTTTCCTCAAAATGACATAACTTTCAGGAGGAGTACCATAGCCAATAACGACAAAATTACATGGAGAGTGATGCTGAAGATCCTCATACTTAATATATATTATTGCTAACTCATAGTCAGGAACATTAACTTGGTATGCATAATAATGGTCATCAAATCCAATAGTGTCTAATTGTTGTGCTTTAAAGGCTAATTGTTTACGATCGTATACGTACAAGGTGCGTATACGTGCAAAGTGAACATTATCTGATTCTACTTTATTAACAATAATAAAACTTTCTTTATAGCGAGCGGAAGATGCTGTAGCCCATGATACTTTTTTAATCTTGCCTAAATCACTCCAGCCAAATTCTTGACTGCCCGCTGCAAGAACACCCAACACAGGGCAGCATCACCAGCATATTCAATATCAAGAGCAAAATAAATTTTGAAGGCAGTGGTGAGCGCGGTTGTTACATCACTAAACTGGTACCTCACGTTTTTCGTTACCACAACTTCATATTGATATATAGTTGACCAGGAGGTTCCCACCGCTATTATATATGGTCCAAAGGTAATACCTCTATCACGTGCTAAGGTCAGGCGATCATCAATGCACGTTTGAATGTCTCCCGGTGAACAAACATGGCCAATGAACGCCTGTGACACTTCAATGCGTGCAGGCTTCCACTGTTTTCCTTTAACCTTTCTTGATACGGGGGGCACTTGTTTAACCAAATACGGAATGCACCTCAGCGCAGCAACACTTCCTTGCTCCTCTCCTTCTGTTTAGAATAAACCAAAGTATATTTAAGACGTGTTATGGCCAGGCAAAAATAAAATACATTATCCTATCCTACTATTCTACTATTTCTACTAATATAATAAAGCTGGAAGTTTGTGACTATGTTTGTATATTTGTGTTACAATCACGCCTAAGCCAGTGAACCGATTTAGATGAAACTTGGAATAGACGTAGATAGTGACCTGGAATAGCATATAGGCTATTCAAAATGTTGGTACCACGCGGGCGAAGCCGCGCGCAGTAGCAAGTGTAATCTAAAATCAAACCTAAAGTTGCAAAGCCTCCTCTACTGATATTATGAGATATAGAGGCTTCACATAATACATCCATCTCATTATAAATAGGAAAAGTCCCGACTGACTGACTGACTAATAGACAATGCACAGCCTAAACCACTGGTCCTGGCGACTTGAAATTTAAGATTAAATAAATAGAACTTACCAGTTGCCAAGTCCAGTAGTTCGGTGACCGCTGACTCAGCTCTTATATGTGACCCATTATTCACCAGTAGCTCTAGTAGTCTTTTTTTTATCAATGGAAAATGTTCAATGAGTGTTACTGATCCCAGGGGATAATTTTTATCGAAATCGCTTTCCAACTAGAACAAAGAAAACATTCTTTACATTTTGGAGAACAATGATGGTAACACACAACTCTAAACGCATATTAAACAGAATGTAGTTCTATGGACGACATTAAATTAAAACATGTCATTGACTCTCTCTGTGGCGCAGTGGGCGAAGGCCCGCCTGCTACGCAAAGGGTTCGATCCCCGCGGCGGGACCAATGTTTGTATAATCTACAAATATTTGTCTCGGGTCTGGATGTTTCTATGATTAATAATATGTATGTATTTACAAACAAAAAAGTATATAGTTAATATGTCAGTCATCTAGTACCCATAACACAAGCTCTGCTTACTTTGGGGATATAGCACCAAACTGTGTGAAAAATTCCAGCATTATTATTATTATATTTGAGAGATTATACCACACCTCTTGTCTTATAGTGTCTTTGATGCTTGGTAATGTACGGAGTTGGTGTTCCACAACTAACTGCACCAAAGCTTTTCGCTCTTTGGGAGTGAGAAACGGTTCCTCTTTTTCCAGTAAGGCTTTTCCAAAGGTGGTGAGTTCAAGCAATTGTTTGAGTGGCTTTCTGTCTTCGAGGGGGCCAATTTCTTGAATAAATTGCCACTCTTCTTCGACGAAATCCTGAAACAGAAAAGCATCATTATAGAGAACTGGCACTTAGATTTACCTAACTTGTAAGATGTTTCCTTCCAAAGTGATCCTTTGTATCCTATTAAATAAATGATACTTGACTTTAGGTAAAGCATTTTCTCAATACAAATGACAAAATAAATCCGTAAGCTCTGATCCCGATGTTGAGCGCCTACGCACTGGCGAATATGGATTTGGCCGCTAATTGCGTAGCGTCGCTATTGAGTTACGCTACAAGTAAATTATGTTGTACTTACCACAGAGATAATCGAGCAGATGCAATAATTTAGCAGCTTCTAAAAATGACATACAAATACAATACAAGGTTTTACAATTATTTACCTACCTAGACGAAACGCACAACTCGAACGATATGGCCCACAGACAAAAATGAAATGGCGGCATGATGGCCGACCGGCGACCAGGGTTGCCATCAGTGTGCAAATTTTTGGGGTGCATTTTAAAATATTTTTTTTAGTTACATAGGACAGTAGGACAAAAGCATTTTTTGCCAATCTCGAAACTGAGACGCTTCGCTCGCTCGGTCAACTAATATTGACGACCTCTGTAACGCAGTGGGCGAAGGTCCGCTTGCGACGCAGGAGGTTGCGGGTTCGATCCCCGCCGTGGGACAAATGTTTGTATGATCTACAGGATATTTGTCCCTGGTCTGGGTGTTTCTATGTATAATATGTGAGCTAGTGCTCTCCGTCGTGGTGCTACCCGCGGTCCCTCGAAAACTTTACATTCCCGGGATATAATTTCATCAGGGATTGTGTAGATTCTATTGGTGAAAAAATTTTTCAAATCGGTCCCGTAGTTTCAGAGCCTATTCAATTCAAACAAACAAACAAACCGTTCCTCTATATAATATTAGTGTAGATATATTATTTACAAAAAAAGTCTATAAGTAGTAGATATATCAGTTATCTGGTTCCCATTGTACAAGCTTTGCTTAGTTTGGGGCTAGATGATGTTGTGTGTAATGTCCAGCATTATTTATTATTTATTATTATTATCATTCATCATACACTTACAGGATTGGTCCACGGTGGCCCAAAATAGAGACGAATGAAGAGAGGGAAGGGAGGCCTTTGCCCTGCAGTGAGACGCTACAGGCTCCTAATAATAATAATAAATAATTATTATCATGTGTAGTAAATTCTGTGGTATCTATAATTTTGCTCCGATAGATCTAGAGTTGACCACTGTGGCAACACTGTGTGTAACAGACAGTTTTAAAATGACAAAGGCCTTTGTCTCTAGCTCAACTTGCTCAACAAACCTCAGTCAAATAAACAGAGGCCTTTGTGATTTGTGATAATTGTAGGTAAACTTTATTCTAGTTGAATCTAGGGCTGCCATCTCTAAAATTTGGCAACCAGGACAAGACACGTGAATACCCCGGATTTTAGAGCCCAAAACCCGGACATGAGGTTTTTTTAAACATAGTCAGTATTTTAGTCTAAAACAGCTGAAAATGTCATGTGTTAATTTATTTTCAGACTAAAATTTTTACATAAGTAGGTTTATGTAGGTATTTTATCATTATTGACTGAGCCAGCGAAGCGTCTCCGTTTCTAGATTGGCAAAAAAAAAGCTTTTAGCACTACCAGCGCCCTGTGTGAGAAACGGCCGGCGCAGCGCCCCTAGCGAGCCTTTTTTTCAGAAACAATCAACACGATTCATCTCGTTCGATTGTATTTTTTGTTCTTTGTCCGCACTGGCGAGCGGAGCGAGCCAAATTTTTTTAGAATAAATCGTCACGATACCTACGTCTTTTTCTTGTCGATAGTATTAGGTTGCCGATAGTAGCACGATACCTACGTCTTTAGCCAATCACTTGAAATTTTTTAACCCGGACTTAAAATGAAACCCCGCCCGGACGCTCCCCGGACGCCCTCTAAACTAGGACAAATCCGGGGAAACCCGGACGGATGGCAGCCCTAACTGAGAGCAATATCAAATTATGATGAACTAGCTGACCCGCGCAACTTCGTCTGCGCATTATTAGGATTCAAGTGCAGGAGTGTTACCTAAAGTTTATTTACACTGTGTTTGAAGTGAATCAGACTAAGGAATCAAATTTTCCATACTAACTTTAACACCCTGTAAAACATCCATATGGGTTGATTTTTTTAAATAAGATAAGCCTATATTCAAGTAAAAAAGCTAAAGCATCTACGTTCCAAATTTCATTACAATCGGTTAAGTCGTCACGGAGATACGTGGCAACAAAACAAACATTCACTAACACAAAATTTCTTTTCGAATCTTACGTCTATGAAACTGCCTATTTTTATTTCCAAAAAGCTAAAAGATCTGTATTCTTGATCTCGCAAAGCTACCTAGTTGTGAAAATGAAAAATATAGATGGCGTTGCTTGCGTTGCTAATCAACGCCAAGGAAAAATATTTTCTTTTCTAGCTGGTATGTATCCGCGATTTCGTCAGTAAAATAACATAAGTTGAAAACCTATAAAAGTTATCGAAAAGTCTAAGCAAAAATCTCCAATAGCTTTCAAAACTCAAAATGATCATATCTCGACCTCCGCTATAGTAGAAACGCCACCTAGGAGAAAAAAGTAAAAAGCAGTTTTGACCTCCGTGATATAGATGGCGTTCTAACCAAAGCCTAAGAAAAAGTATTTTAATATATCAAAAAAAATCTTAATTTCGTATGTATTGATGAGTGGAAATATACATGTTACATGTTTTTAATTAATTTAAAAATCATTTATCATGCAAAATGAGAAAAAAAAATAAAAAAATCTGCAATGCAAAAACAGAGCAAAAAGTGGCGGTCACCCATCATCTTTATAACCTCGCCCAGCGTCGCTCAACTTTTTTCCCCATACCAACTTGCAACCCTTATTTTCACGCCCCCTTATAATAAATATTTAAAGAAAAAAGTAGCCTATGTCCCTGGGGTATAATCTTTATCCATGCCAAATTTCAGCTTAATCTGTTCAGCGGTTTGGGCGTGAAAGCGTAACAAACAGACAGACAGACAGACAGAGTTACTTTCAGATTTATAATATTAGTATGGATGTTACTCGCATTACCTATTCACCGGAGTGTATTCCGGAGTTTATTTCTTATGCAATATTGCAATTAAAAATAGATCTTATGCAGCACACACAAGGGCAATTTTCGAAGAGTATATTAATTTAAGGTTGAACGCTACCTACTTTGTTGTAGGTACCTCCTACCTACCTACTAGTTATATACAAACTTACTTTCGCATTAAGTAGGTAATTAATAGTAGGTACCGAGTTCAAAATCGGTTGAAAAATGCGACCCGACAACCTTCTCGTGCACTCAAAGCTGCTTGTCCCGGGGAGGAACCGGGGGAATCGGCAGTAGAGAACCGGTGTACCCTGCTAAGTCCGACAATGACCGGACAACGAAGTCATTGTCGGATAACTAATGGTCTTCTCCGCGCGTCCCTCTGACTCGCAGAGGGCGCAGTGGATGAAGCTAGAGCAAGCTGGTACCAAGACTCGTAGGCGGCAGAACACCGAAGTGGTGGAAGGCGGTGTTACCTCCATGATTCGTACTGTAGAGTGCGTGGTACGCAATATCGCGGCCTTCGCTACTCTTGCCCGGCATCATGGGCGGCGACGCTGTGTAGCAGGTGTGAGCTCCGCGCTCATCATCACCCACCCACAGCCTGACTTGACCCACTGCTGGGTACATCCACCACGATCCTGCGCTAATCTGATCCATGCCGGCCCGCGACGGGTACAATATTGTCTGCGCACAATGAGCTCCGCACTAGTATAGTAATAAATAAATATAAGTAGGTAGGTACTTAATGCTGGACTTTTCAGACAGCATCATCTAGCCCCAAAGTTAGCAGAGATTGTGTTATGGGTACTAGATGATTCTGATATACTTACTATAATAAATAAATAGGTAGGTACCTACCTACTTGTTGTTTGTAGTAGGTACATCCATATTATAGAAAACTAGCACTGAGCAGTAGCAGCGATAAGGCGTAGGCGGTACGGTGATGGGTGATTGTAGGTATACTTACTATCACAAATAAGATATTATTATAGACATTTTACATTTACAGGATTAAAAATTGTTCTTTTGATAATGACCATTAAAATAATGATTATTATCAAAACAATTAAATAATGACTTAATGTGAACGCAAAATAAACCTTTGATACCTACCTACCTACTTGTAACGCCTACGTAAAATGGAATAGCAAACATCTGCGACGCACCGCTATTGTATTTAAGTAGGATGTTATCTATTGTGGCAGCTAATGTTTATTTTGACATGAATGGGAAAGAAAGGAATGTAATGTAGGTAAGTAGGTACATTATAGCTAACGTGTGTGACGCCCGTTAAAGATTACTAAAAAACTTTACGTGACGTACGTGTAGTTTATGAGTTTATATTTTGACATGTAAAAAAATTTTTTGTTCAAGAATTCGTTCGTAGGTACGTACGTACTTCGTTAAAACTTCTGCACTGGCGTTAAAGTACACAATACATTTACATAAAGCCAGAGCATAAAGCTCATTATGTTGTAGTGACAACCTCCTAAGACATAGTCGCTGAGTTAATTTTGTTTATGCGTCTGCGTAATAAAGCATACCTTTTCACTTCAGCGGATTCTGTGCCTCTTATGTCGTAGAGACAAAAGTCTTATGTCATAGTAAACTGTAAAAAAACGTTTTGTCATTACGTTAAAGTTACACGTTACAGTTTATTTTTGCCATTAACGGATTCTACAGCCGGATTTGTAGTAGCGACAACTTGCATTGACGTATAGACAACTTGCTTTGCCGTAGTGACATAAGCAAAATTTAATGTGACGCGACGTCTAAAGAAGCTTTGTCGGACCGACAAAAAAGCTATCCACAAAAAAACCTCTGTTGCACAGTCTTATTTTACCAAGACGCCAAGTTAAAAAGCTACGTCAGGAGCACAAAAAATTGACGACAAAGGGATTTAACAACTTAGACGAGCATTTTTTTTTTCAGTGTAGTCAAATTGAGATATGGTTCAAAGGCTGTACTGGTAGAAAAATCTGTACTAGCAGAACCAAGCTAAGCTCCGGTTTGTGCTACGCGTTTCAGCCCTCGAGACACCGTTGAGGAGTCAGGGCTTTCCAGGTCCGGACCGAAGCGAAGCTATGATAGTTCGACGAAAACGAATACGACGAAACGCTTCGAGAAAAAGGTGGTAGTGCAATGCTTCTTCAGGAAAAAATTGTAATATTCACAATACAAGATTTTCTGAAAGTCACAATTCAAGTAAATAGTGGCCAAAAGTTTGGCAGATGGTTTACCTCGGTAAACCACCTGCCCGATGGTCAGATGACATTGTGGACGGTAGGAGAGCAGTGGATACCGGCATAAAACCGCCAGTAGTGTCGTGATAGAGAAGAGGCCTAAACCCAGCTGTAGGTGTTACCGGCTGGATAGATCACAGATATCCTCATATTTTTTTATTTACTTTTATAAAATAAAAAGTAGCAACCCTATTCAGCAAGAAGCTCAACCGCGGTCCTTATCAAGATCACGTTCGCGCTCGCGACTTGCATATTCCCAACTCTAAACCTTATCGTTTTATATAAATTAATTGCGCGGAACAGAGATGGCGCTGTAGAGTTATCTCGTGGTTAATTGAAAACGGGGATTTACCGAACTCATTAGGATTATAGACCAATGCGATTTCTCATTGAGATAAGAAAAGTTTGATCGTTTGACAACAATGGTGGAAAAGAGACAATAATGGGATATGTAGGTCAAATTACAATATGAATATCCTTAGAATTTTAAGAAGGTAAATGTATACTTAGAGCAGGTTATTTTGACATGATACTGATTACTTATATCCAACAGTCACGACTCACATACATTTGTGCAGCGTAGTATTTTCTGCCTTCTGTCTCTCTTATCCATGGTTGCTAGAAAAATATAACTCTTACCGATATGGCCGCCCTCTGGAAAATGCTTTTTCCTATGTAATTTCTATGTTCTCCTTGTGTAATACATAAAACTACCTTGTGAAATACTACTTTGTGAGCCCTGGTAGTCCAGTGGTAGTGACCCCGCCTTTCAATCGTAAGGTCGTGGGTTCAATTCTGATCGAGCACCAATGAGATTTTATGCCGACAAATGTATGTGCACTATGCCAGTACTCTCAAACGGTGAAGGAAAACATCGTGAGGAAACCTGCATGTCGTAGAATCTAAAAAGTTCAAAAATGTCAAGTGCACGAAAGGAGCCTCTTCGCGCAATTAAAATCCTTTCACCACACTGGTTCGAACTGGTGACACGATAAGAAGAAGAAGACTATTTTCCGAAATACTACCTTGTTTTATTACCATTCTAACTGAAAAGGTTAGAAAAATATTTTTGTCATTCATAACAGTATATTTATGCAAGGCGTGATATAGAGCCTACGTGGCTGCAATATTTCATACAATGTTTTCGCCGCATACTTAATAAGGCATAACGTAAGCTTTGTTAGCAGAAAGTTATTTATCTATGGAAATAATAGAGTTATTGGGCTATTTTCTCGTTTTATTATATATTTCTATTTTCTGATATTTTATCAGATATCTTTTTCAGAAAATGTAACAAAATAGGATCAAGAGCAGGCCCTTGATTCGTAATACAGCGGAATGCATTCGGTTCGGAATCTACCGACAGCAACCAATCACAGTGCAATAAACGTCAAATTCGGATCAATTCCTGCACTGTGATTCAAAGTCAAAGTCTAAGTCAAAAATGACTGATAGTTACAAGCTATATAGAGATGCATATTGCATACTTATAGTTTCCTCGCATTTTTTCTTTATCTACCGTTTCGAGCATAAGGAGGCAAATACCTATAAAACTAAATGTTTTTTAGGGGATATTGAACTCTCTTTGGCTGGTCTACCGTTATTTAGGGTTACACTCGTAATCCTATTTGTTTTTGTAAAAGTAAAAAGCTCAAATAAAAAGCCTTGGGCGGAAAATCAACGCACTCCAACCGTCACAACACCATCAATCAAAATGAAACGCTAGTTGTTACAATCTAGTATTTTCCTCCAAATAACTCCATAGATTTTATCCATCAATAGGGAACTCTATCTACTGATTGACCATATAAAAAACGGATGATTTATCATTTTTATTGCGAGAAAAACATGTTTATGAGAATCTTAAGAGGGGTGGGGTAGCTTAGGGAGTATTCTCAAAGATTGATAAAAACAGTTCAGTTTCATTTGATTGTCGAACGAAATTTGACTTGACGACCTCTGTGGCGCAGTGAGCGAAGGTCCGCCTGCAACGCAGAAGGTTGCGGGTTCGATCTCCGCCGCGGGACAAATGTTTGTATGACCTACAAATATTTGTCTCGGGTCTGGGTGTTTCTATGTATAATATGTATGTATTTACAAACAAAAAGTATATAAGTAGTATATCAGTTATCTGGTTCCCAAAGCACAAGCTTTGCTTAGTTTGAGGCTTTGATGCTGTGTGAAAATGTCCAGCATTATTTTATTTATTTATTTCATTGACAGTGTAGTCGGGATTCAAACAGACTGAAATGGTGTCGACGATGTTTTTAAGTAAAAAGTAAGATAGTTCGTATGAGTCAGTGGCCAACTCTGGTGACGGAGTTTTTAGGCCGCCTTAAGGCCTCCGTCATGTCTTAACAACTTAAATAGCCGGGACCGACAATTTAACGTGCCCTCCGAAGCACGGAAGCGCTCAGATGTAAATGCCACTGGCGGTCACCCATCCACTTACAGACTGTTTCGAAAGTTGCTTAACTTCGACGATCTATCAGGAACGGCTAAGCAAGCACGACCATGAGTGAAAAGTGACTATTTTTGTACTTTAAAATACTTTTTTACAATTAAGTATTTATTACCCTCGATCCACTGGAATACTTCACTTCTAAATTTTGGAAACCTTAGGCATATTTTTTATTGTTTTTAATTTTTTTTGTCATCAAAAACTATAGCTTATTGCGAGTGTTTTTCTTGACAGGTAAAAATTCTAGTCACATTTTTCGAAACTTCGAAGTCTTAGTCAAAATCGACTTTATTTGAATTGAATCGGCAAAACCATCAGAATACACCCCTAAATAGTAACAAAATAATCATTGGCTACTAACGTCCTCCGGGGAATTGTTTCGTAACTATAAACGAGATATTGCTACTACCCTCCGAAACTTTGACAGTTCTTTGCTTATAATTTTTATTTCGCCTTAGTTTATGAGCGGGGAAAGTGCAAATGAAAGTGATAATAAAGGTTTACGTTTGCTTTTTTAAACTTTCGCACTGACTGTTCGTATTAGGTTAGTGAAACCAAAGACAATATGACACCATGCTGCTTATTAAAAAAACTTGAACCTTAGTTAAACCCCATGTTGACAAATGTCAAAACAAAACTCTTACCACAAAAAAGCGTTCTATGTACGAGTATTTAAAGATAGTTTTTCTAGGGACAGTTTTTAGTAAGACTTGGTCTAAACTCGGCTCATTTTCTTGTAATAAAGCCCCGTGAAACGAAAATTTAGATCACAAAAAAAATGTTACGATTATGTCTTTCTTGCATTTGCAAGAAAGACATAATCGTAACATTTTTTTTAATTACATTTTTTTTTAATTTAATTTCATTTTTTCTAATTACATTATTTAATGTAAGCCAGATTCCGAAGATTAATTTCATCTCAAGCAATATTCGAAGCACTAGTGTCCCGTCGAGTGTAGGCATAGGTTGCCTCCTGACGCTGTATACTTCATCTACTTGTTAAAGATGTAGAGGCTTAGGAACATCTCAATAACAAAAACTCGGCCATAAAAATAAATCAAGCATCGACGGCAACAAACATTTCCTTCCACTCACGAAACTGGCAATCATATTTCAAGGAAAGCGTAAAACTCTTATTTCTATACAAAGTTTAATTATTTCGGTCCCCGAGGACTCGCAAAACAAAACTAGTTAACGCGATACAATAAGCGAAGGATAAGATGGAACAACAAAACAGTTAGCTTTTATTTACCAACGACAAGTTGGGAAATGGAGAAAACTGAACGAACTCAAGAAAATTCAGAATTTTAGTTAGAGTAACCAACTATCTTATACCACCTCAAACACGGCATTCTATCTACAAAATATGATTATTATCTTATCTTAAAATATATTTTTTTACCTATCAAATGTAGGGCATAAGTTGCTTCCTGATACTGTATAAATTCTTTTTAACCGACTTCAAAAAAAAGGAGGAGGTTTTATGTTCGGCTGTATGTATGTTTTTTTTATGTATGTTCAGGTTCACCGATATCTCCGTCAATTATAGACCGATTTCCAAAATTATTTTTCTGTTTGCAAGGGTATACTCCCGAGGTGGTTTTATATAAATTTTATTTTTGAAGGATTGATAGTTTCCCCGTAAAACTCAAAAAAACCTCTATCCCACTACCACCCTGAAAAATGCATCGCCCTATAAGTCAACCATTAAAGTCAGTTTTCTTTTTAGTTTTTAAAAAACGTAATTATTATAAACTAAGTTTCTTACTTTGACTTTTACCAGAAGTTACGTTTAAGTTTAAGTTAGTTTAAGTTAAGTTAGTTCACTGTACAGTAGACAATGTAGTAAAACGATGTGGAAGGCTACATTATGGTGCGCGGCGCCAACTTTTGATGATTATTGTTTTATTAACCAATATTGAGTGGCGAGAATTTTGCATGCTCGCTTACACAGTGACTGAAGTGCTTCGAGATTATTATTTTCTCTATCTTTGGTAGATTTTACGGAAATACGATGGAGCCGATTAAAAAACTCAGAGTTTTCAGTTGTGAAAAGGAATTGAATAATTTATTAGATACCAAACTTATACCTATATATCTTTACATTAAGTAGGTTAAGGACTTAAATATTATTTTTTTCACTATACCTAATTGCACATGCACCCACTGTTACAACCCCATCTCTCTCTCCTATAAAGGTTTGCTGTAAGAGAACTCTTTTTAGGGTTAAGCTCGCCTCTGCCATTACTTCTCTTTAAGATTCTATATATGTAATTTCTTTGTGCAATAAAGGATAAAGAATGCATACCTCAAAATTCAAGAAAATGACACATCATCATCAAAAATATCACAGGAATAATTAGAATTTTTTTAAAAATTGTTTCTTCATACTTTGTTCTCCTTTTCATACTAAAAGCATAATTATTATCTAACTAAAAAAAAGTGTGTCAGGATCGTAGCAAGTGGAGATCCGTGGTACATTTTTGAGAAAGAGGCGTGATTTTATGTATGTATGTATGTATGTATTTATCTAACTACGCACGGGATTCCGCCCTATTAACGTTTCAAATCTCAAAGAACGGTGTCGTAGGTTCAAATCCCCTGCCATATATGGGATGAATTTTTCAGCATTAACCAAAGTTTATTAAGCGTTTGGTGGAAGTGGTACGAATACCTCCCGCGAGAGCAGCAGTTAGCCGCGACGTCGCCGCTTGATTGGCCCGTCGTAAACCAATCCGTACCACTAACTAGTGCTAGGGATGCGACACTATCGAAATAACTAGAGATTTCGGTTTTATCGATATTTGTAATGCTACACGATAAGTGCCTTCAAGGTACTCGAGCTTCGTATTTATACTGCTTATCCTCTAGAAGAGTGAAGTAAAAAGCACATTTTAAGAACATTCTGTGATTCGGAGGGCACATTAAATTGTAGGTCCCGGCTATTATTTTTCTAAGCGATGACATCAATTTATTTTATTTAACAAAGAAATAATGCTGGACTTTTCTCACAGCATCATCTAGCCCCAAAGTAAGCAGAGCTTGCGGTTATGGGTACTACATGACTGATATACTACTTTTATACTTTTTGTTTGTAAATACATATATATTATACATAGAAACACCCACACCCGAGACAAATATCTGTAGGTCGTACAAACATTTGTCCCGCGGCAGGATCAAAAGTTCAAGAGTCAAGTAAAGTTCAAGATCAAAAGTCGAAAGATTAGGTATATCACACAAAACACAATAAAATACCTCCATTATGAATTAAACAATTTGTAAAAAAATTTTCGTTATCTAAATGATTTAGGTACCTAACATTAAAACCTAAGTACCTAACATTTCAGCGGACACTACAAATATTTGAACGGTGAAAGTATTCAAGTTTTGACGATCAACAGTGCTAGTTTTTTTTCGTATCGTTCTTTTCTCAAAAATTAAAAACTTTTGTCAACCTCGATTTTCAGAAAAATTAAATTCTCACTAGTAATTTCTATCTTTTTTTGTTTTGTTTGTCTCAAAACTTCTCCGTTCCAGTTGAATGTTCGAACCTATGTGTTTAGTTCGACAGCTTATTGGTGTTGAAATGGTTATTTGTTTGTTCTTGTTTTCTTGAGCGTTTATTGTCTAAAAACAACCTCGCATTCAAATAACTTGGGAATACCTAAGTTTTACAATTATTTCTATGTAGATACAGTCAGCAACAAAACGGCTATCGATGTTTCAAAGCTTTGAACATTTCAGAAATCCATAACCAAAATTGTTATGTAAATAATAGATATATCGATAAAAACTAATCTTCAAATAGTATGTACATTATAATATTAGATTATAATTTATCACAAAAATCAAGCACAATTATTATAAATAGTAGGTAAACCTGTTGTATCATAATGCTGGGCAAAGGTTTCCCCTTGGTCTCTCTACTCATCTCGGTCTTACGCCCTTTGTCAAGTGTCAAGTAGCCCAATGATTTTTTTCAAACGAATTATAAAGGATGTTTTAAAAATTAAAGCTGTTAATCAACTTTCGTTGCTGACTGTACTCAAAAATTTAACTAACCATGATCATCACCGTAAAGCAAATATTCTCCTAGATGAAGCCACTCAAAATCAGTGAAGGAAAACATCATGCTTTCCTTCAAACTTTAAAGGCTAATAAATAATAATAAAATAATATATTTTTATAATTCTAAGGATTCCAATTTTGGAGGAATTTATTTTTGATGAAACTTCGTGAAAATGTCAAGATCTGAACTAGTAACGCCATCTAGATTCTTTTGTCGGCATCAACTCACGAGAAAGCTTCCATAGTTCCAAGTTCTGGGAAAGCTTTTAAAAGCTTTATAAAGCTCATCTAGTTTTATAGCGTTGCAAAAGATGGCGCTGTTTATAATCTAAGTCGAATATTAGATTTTATTTTATTTTATTTTATTTTATTTTACAAGTTTTGGGAAAACTTACAGCTAGGTATGAACATTTTAGTGTAACTTATAAATAGTATGCAGCAGGAGGCTACATACTATAGGAAGGCCAATTACAAGTTTCCGCGAATAGATATCAACGAACTAGCATGAAACGAACAGTACTAACAGGTGGCGACAAGAACCAATATTAAGTTTAAACAGTACAAAAAAAAAATTTCAACCTAAAAATAAATACAAAAAAGCATCTATACGCACTAAGAATATTGCTATTGTGTGCTTAATCTAAACGTCAAAGAAATTGTCGCTAAGCAAGCGTTTCAGCTTACTTGTGCTGGTATTAAATAAATCTACGTCACAGTTTGCCTTAACTAATTCATTGAAAGAGCCAGAAGCCCTATAAACAAATGCATTCTGCCTATAATTTGTCCTAACGACAGGCACATAGAGAGTATTAGGTTTCCTCAGTGCAACTTAGTTTACGCGCAGTCCCAGCAGCTCAAGTAGTTCAGGGCAATCGACAGTGCCGTTTGCTATACTAATTAGGTAAGATAGATCAGCCATTTCTCTGCGTTTGCATAACGGAAGAAAGTGAAACCTACGACACCTTGTGTCGTAGTCAGGCAAGAATACTCCCGCTCTATATTGAAGGTAGCGTAGAAACCTCTTCTGTATAGCTTCTATTCGTGTAGAATACGTAACGTAATGAGGGTTCCACACCTGGGAGGCGTATTCAAGATGGCTACGTACATAAGCACAGTATAATATTTTAAAAGTTTTGATGTTAGAAAATTCCGACGACATTCTTAAAACAAAACCAAGCGAGCGAGAAGCCTTTTTGACTATGTTATCCACATGAGCGTCAAATAACAATTTTGAATCAAAAGTTACACCTAAGTCTCTAATAGTATCCACTCGTGTTAGTGGAGCGTTATGAAGGGTGTACTCAAAGAATATTTTTGTGGGTTTACGAGTATAGGTACATACATAGCATTTTGAAACGTTCAAGTCTAATTTATTTACAACACAATAATTCTCAAATCTAGTAAGGTCCTCCTGAAGTGTATGGGCATCATGTATTTTATTAATATTACGTAGAATTTTCATGTCATCGGCATATAAAAGGATCTTAGAGTTTAAAAAACAGGAAGAGATATCATTAACATTAAGAGATATCATTATTGACTTTGTATCACCCATTATTTAATTTTGTTTACCATTTTGAAAAACAGGTAGGATAGATAGTAACCTACCGAATATTACTATAATTGCTATACCTAACTAAGAATCATCCAGATTTTTATTAAATACTTAAAAAACGAAAAAATGTTCAGAGAAAACTACTACTTATACAGTACAATATAATAATATGAAATTTAATATTATGTAGAGTCTGGCAAATGAAAATAGACCCTGAAAAATTGCGGCAAATTCAAAAATATAAGCGTGGCAACCCATTAATTATAAGAACAATAGCAAATGTATTATTAATATATGTAATATTATTATTAATAATTATATTTTATTATTACTTAATTTGCCGCGATTTTTCAGGGTCTACTTTCATTTGCCAGACTCTATTAGGTATATGAGATTTAAACCAAGTTACTATGTTATCCTATAAACTGGGTTACAGTAACTCCACCAGTAAATCAAGATCAATCCAATCCAGGCGGATCCCATGATGGCCCAATGTTGGGCAACAAATCAACAATAATATTTACATCAGTGGGAATGGGCGGGAAACTAGACAAGTTTGAGTTTGGCTTTTGCGGCGTAGATCTATATAGAAAATGTTTACTACAAATGATTTGCTATGGGAAAATGTCCCGTTGACTGTAGGCATAGAACCAAAGTTGTCGACATAGCTCAGAGAATCAGCAAGCTGAAGTGGCAGTGGACTGGCCATATCTGCCGACGAACCGATAACCGTTGGGGTAAACGAGTTCTTAAGTGGAGACCGCGACTTGGCAAACGTAGTGTAGGACGCCCTCCGGCCAGGTGGAGTGTCGATCTGCGAAAGGCTGCCGGCAGAAGCTGGATGCGTCGAGCCGAGGACAGGGCGCAACGGCGCGCACTAGAGAAGGCCTATGTCCAGTGGACTGCCATAGGCTGATGATGAATGGCCCAGATGGTGTATTAATAATAATATATCGAAGACGTAATTTAGCTAACTTATTTTTTGTGTTTTATAAAGGATTTGATACAAAAGACTTCAACGCACGCAAATTATGAACAGTTTATGCAAGCACACAGCGGTGAAGGAAAGGAGGTTATATACGCGTAGTCAGTTACAAGTATGACTAGGCGTTCTTGAGTACTCGTAACTAAATACGCGTACATTGGAACGCCTAGTCCGTACGAGGCTTTATGGGTAACTCTTTGATATTTTACCTATTACTTATCTACTTACTACGAGTATTACTAAATACGTACATAGTATGTACCTACACAGAAAAAAACATATTTTGCAGATAAGTACAAATAATTCTCCCTTGAATCGAACCAGCAACCTTCTGCGTAGACCTTCGCTCACGCGGTCATTTTTCTTTCCAAGGAACCCTAAACCCCTAATGGGTCGTTACCGGTGTCCCGATAAAATATCTATGTGATTCCCATTGCTTCCGCGTCGCCCCTTTGATCGCGCAACTAAATATAGCCCGCGCTCTACATTTCACAAACATCACTATTTAGTTACACTAGGAGAAAGACTGGTTAGCTTGCATCTTTTTGTTGCATCTTGCAGTTTAGTATAGAATATTATTTTATTTTATTTTTGACACCAAACAAAAAAATTTTACAAAATTATATGACAAAAACAAGGCTATCCCCGTATACGCATTGGCACAAGACGAAATAGGGCTCGCCCATCACTTGACCATCCTCTCAACTCAGACGAACGTTTACGTTTCGTAAAGAATCGGTCAAAATCGGGAGGACTCGTCCTGAGAACATAAATTATAGAGATTAGATCACCATATCCAGGTGAAAGCAATGTTTGACAGATGCGAGATGCCCAATAACGGGCCTGCTAAATTACGGAGGACGATAAAAATTTACGCAAACTTATCAGTGATTCGCAACAGGAGTGTAGTCAGGACGAAATAATGGATGACTTAGTGACCAGTAGCCCACCTCTTCTTCTAGAGTTTTTAGAAGTTGACTGGAGTACACGGTAATACTGGCAGACGCTTCAACCCTTCTAAAACTAAAATGCTAATCTATTTACTATTCTATTGGTGATTATATTAATGATAAATTCGCGTGGCCTGATGTCGCTCTGCCCCTCGACAGCTGATGTGTGCACAATGCCTTTGCTAACTTGCTTAGCTTCTTGAATTTTACTTTACTTTTAATTTTACAACTAAGTTAGTTAAGAAATTAGCCTAAGTTTAGATCTAAGATGGATCACCTAAAAAAAGCTAGGCCCCAAACCGTGTTTGTTGCCCTGATTCTTCACGGTATTGGTCGCGAAGGAACAGGAGTAGAATCACCTAGTTTTAAGACGTTTCAAAGTGATCCCAGCGGTCCTACTGAATAAATGCTATTTGACTTTGACTTTGACTTTGATTTAATTAAAAAAAATACCATCTAACGAAAATATTCGTATGACCCGCACGGTTACCAACAATATCAGGAACTTTACACGATTTGTTAAATAATTGTTATGAATAAATGAACTGAACTGATAAAAAAAAGAACTGATGCCCTTCAACTACTTCTGGGTTAATGTAATGTAATGGCAATAAAATTCTTCCGACCCACCTTACCCTTCAATGTATTAAACTGTTTAATTTACTAACAATATTTTTTTGTATGTTTTTTGGGGGTATCCGAATCCTTTTGGTGCCCCCTTCAGCCGTTCCTGTATCGATGTTGGTGGCGGTGTTTCTTCCGCGAAACGACCTCCCGCCCTTCAGGGCTATAAATCATTTGTGTGGTTAATTATTTCGATTAAAACACGGTGGTTAACTAGGGCACATTCCTTTTAATCAAATTGTATGGGAATATTTTGAATTAATGAATTTTACAGAGATTTATTAATATATACTGCAAAATGTGGACATGTGAAAAATATTGCCAAGTCTCTTTATAAAACAATAGGTTTTCTAAAGGATCTTCGGAGATTTGATCTAATATAGAGGTTTGAGATATTAATTAGCCATGTGCAAAACATATCTCCTAATTGTCAAGATATATACATATCTTTTCACCGCTGGGAAGTATATCTATCTTTTAGTACCGTAGTTCAGTCTTTTTTTTTTAAATTTTTTCTTTAACTTTTGTAAATTCTACAACAATAAACACATTTCATAAATATAACGGACAGTTCGATGTTAACATCGATTTTTTCTAATATCGATCATCCCTAATTCGTTCGACTCGCTCGCTGAACTACGGAACTAGATTGATAAGAATGCTTCTATCGTTCTCGCTCAGACTGAACTACTGAACTATAAGATTGATAAGATTGGAATATATCACATATCACCTATCTTGTCTCTTGTCTGTGTCTGCTTCTTTCTATCAATCTCGCTCTGAACTACGGATAAGAAGACGGATTGATAAGATTGGAATATATCACATATCACCTATCTTGTCTCTTGTCTGTGTCTGCTTCTTTCTATCAATCTCGCTCTGAACTACGGATAAGAAGACGGATTAGAAGATATGATTGGATTGAAATTGAACTAGAGATAGATGAACTATACGTAAAAGAAGTAGTCCAATTGGACTAATCACTCTATATCCGGAGTGATTAGTCCACATCGCTAATATTAATTCGCATTAGATACTAGCTCAGCAAGCTGAAGTGGCAGTGGGCTGGCCATATCTGCCGAAGAACCGATAACCGTTGGGGTAAACGAGTTCTTCGAGAGACCGCGACTCGGCAAACGTAGTGTAGGACGCCCTCCGGCCAGGTGGAGTGACGATCTGCGAAAGGCTGCCGGCAGAAGTTGGATGCGTCGAGCTGAGGATAGGGCGCAATGGCGCGCACTAGGGGAGGCCTTTGTCCAGCAGTGGACTGCCATAGGCTGATGATGATAATGATGATTAGATACTATCATGACTAACGTAATTTAATATCAATAAATAATTGTGTAAGAACATTTAAGACCTAGATCTACGACAATTATCTACAAATCAAATCGTTTATTGCTTCATGTTGTATCTAATGCAAATTACAAATGAATTGAACATCATGATAACTCAATACCCTTCGGTTAGTAAATATAAACATACACGTGATTACCGACCGCCGGGGAGTCAAAAAGAATAAAAAATGTATAAAAAAACTCGCGAAAGCTGTACAACTCAATTTTGGAGGCACAGCGCGATGGAAATAAAGTCGGGAAAAAAATTGCAAAGGGTCTTTATTACTGTTGTAAATTTAGAAACTTACTGCAAAATTTTTCGAAAATGTTTGTTATGTAAGGTACTTTTATAAATAAAATATACAGGGTGTAAAAATACTGCTACCGAAAACTGAGGGATTGCAATCAGACCATGATTCTGAACATATTTATCGAAAAAAAAACTAAAAAAAAAAATTTTGACTTAGCTATGTCATTTTATTTTATTTTCTAGTTTTTTGCTACTAGTACAACATAATAAGACCATACCTACCTAATCATTTTATTTATAAAAGAAAAAACAATTAAAACTCAAAATCCAGCAATCTACGTATAAAAACGCGCCCAGTACATACGCAAACAGTAATCTTCAAACGCTGTTTTCTCCGGATATAATGATTTTTTTGGAAAATCCTTTTGGATTTGGTTGTGTTTTGGGATGCTGTACTTACCCCTTTCGGCTTCGGTAGACGTCTTTTTACACCCAGTATGGATAAAAGTATTGACAGACTACAACTCAACTGTAGGTATAAGTACACAATTTTTTATATTTATCTTAGATATGTAGGTACTTATTATTATTGATAAATAAATACTTTTAAGTTAGGAAGCTTTTATTCACTTGTAAGAAAGTACACGTGAATAAAAAGAAACATAATTATTGACTTGTTATAATAGTGATGGAAAAAGACTAAGAAAGATTTTTTTTATATAATTTTTCATTTAAGTATAAAAAAAAACATTGTACATCATTTAAAACTTTTCACGATACATAATATTTATTTCCACCTGTAAGTCCAAATTGGTGCACAGCAACAAAAGGCTGCGCGCGCGCTCGGATTACAGAGCGGCGGCCGCGCGCGCCGGTGGTCTGCCCTCGACAGCCCTTCGTGTCGTTGCCACGTTCTACTTGGCAGCTATACTATCTTACTATACTACTATGGAAGCGCTCGTAGTGTAGCTTACCTAAACAACTGAGCGCTTCCGTGTGTCGGACCTTTATTAACGTTAGTTCCATAGTTCGAATGTGAAATTTTGAAGGCTGCTTATAATAAAAAATACGATCACAAAATCACAATAAGTAGTTAAATTATTAGATACCTATGCTACAGATCAAAGCATGTTTATGATTATTGGAACGAAGTTCCTTTTCGGACGGTATCGGATGGGGACTAGACGAAAAAAGTGTTTGATTTTTGCGTCACGACACAAACATAGGTCAAAACATCACAGTGCGAAGAACGCAGTCGCAAAACAGTCCATAGATTGTTACATTGTTAGTGAAAGAGCGTTGCTAGGATTTTATAATTTATTTAACAAATGTCAAAGTTGAAACTTCGTTCCAACCGTGTGTTCCACGATACTCACGTACTTTATTCGCCATTCATTTTAGTGCTATTTTATCAAAAATTATTGTATCCCATACGTCAGAAAA
The DNA here is from genome assembly GCA_951394285.1 of Epirrhoe tristata. Classification (NCBI taxonomy): domain Eukaryota; kingdom Metazoa; phylum Arthropoda; class Insecta; order Lepidoptera; family Geometridae; genus Epirrhoe; species Epirrhoe tristata. The sequence goes on from OX596141.1 coordinate 11,499,873, forward strand.
ACTCCCAAATAAATCAAAATAACTAGCATAACAAATATACTCGTAGCGTAGTGACCCATATAGGGCAGCTTCACGCCTACCAGTCTACACCTAACGAGCCCGGGTTACGTGGAGCCTGATTAATTTGCGAAGACTTTTATTTGACTTTTGGACTCCTAGAATAACTGATGAGCGAAAGTGTTCAACTATTTCTAATTCTTTTGTAACTTTTTGTCGTACCAATGAGTCGTGGTGAAACAATGAGGTACTTAAAAGTGCTCATTTTCGAACCCACAACCTTCGGATTGAAAGTCGACCTACAATCCCATTCAGTCAACACGGCACTATTACACATACTATAGTATAAATGCAGTCTGACTACCCCCTCAGACATCTCCAAATTGATTAAGGACACATCCGCCAGATTCGACATTCGTCAGATCATTTATTTATTCCACATTCGTCAGATTTTTTTTGCCTCTGACGAAACGATGATTCCTCGTTCGTCAGATTCCATTTGTATACCTAAGTACTACATTTCAAAGTCAAAGTCAAAAAGCATTTATTCAGTAGGACCGCTGGGATCACTTTGAAACGTCTTAAAACTAGGTGATTCTACTCCTGTTCCTTTCTTGCGCTTTGGCGGCCGCTGCCGCCGCGGCACAATCGCTCGCTCGCCTCGCGCATGGTTTTTTCATTAACCTAACCTAACCAACGACCCATTTGGTAAGCTTAGCCAGAAATGTAGAATAATGGAATCTGACGAACGAGGAATCATCGTTTCGTCAAAGGTAAAAAAATCTGACGAATGTGGTAAGTATAAATAAATATCTGACGAATGTGGAATCTGGCAGATGTGTGCTAAAGCTCCAAATTATCTCAAAAAAAAAATTCTCTGGAATATAAATAAAAAGTTAAAGAGAATGCCTCGATACAGATGTGTGATTCTGTTATTTTGCCTCCAGACTAATTAAAAAATACAGGGTCATGAATGTATCTCCAAGGTGCAGTAGACATTCAATACAAATCAGAAAGAGATAATGCGGTATCAACTTAGATGTATACATGAAAGGACCAGTAGAACTTACAGGTAAATAGTCCCATAATAATTCACGAGCCCAAACGTGCTCCAGCAGGAACACCCTGGATTAACGAACCTACCAGGAACCTGTGTAGTTGACATTAGAATTCCGTACACAAAAGATGAAACCCTTAAGGTTGCCATGTAACAGTAACAGCAAAAATCGCACATTTCTAAAGTCGTATTATGTATCAGCGATACCGAAGCAATTGCAAACTATCGCCAGGCTGCGCTCAGGTTCTAAGACATGCCGGTTTCCTCACGATGGTTTCCTCCACCGTTTGAGAGAACCTGCCTGGCTGGCATAGGATATAGTACATTATTCCAAGTGAATCCTGCCAGATTCAGTCCTACTAAGTTAAATCTTTTTGACTTTTTCTCCCTGTTTGTTTTATGGAACCCTTTGTGCGAACCCTACTCGCACTTGCCAGTTTATTTGCTATTATTATGACAATCAATAGAGTGGGAACAGGGCAAAAGACACGTAAAGCTATTGGCGGTGTGTTTGACTGTTTGTCGGTAGTCACGCGCTAGCCGGTGGGACTTTTGGCGATTTTTTATTAGTTTCACGGTAAATAGATGCTATACTTAGCTGTAATATTTATTGCAGTTTTAAATAATTACATCCCACCTTCTTCGAAAAAAAATAGGTAAATACTAAAATTTAAAAAATTAAGGTCTTTGTCGGGCATATGAAATTGATACTGGGATCAATTTCGGGATCAAAGATAACCCGTGATAAGGTGCAAATGAAACCGATAACAATGTGATCTGATCACCGTATCAGATAACATTATTCACGGTCCCGAAGGAACAGGATTAGAATCACCTAGTTCCAGCGGACACTGAATAAATGCTTTTTGACTTTGACTTTGAAAGACCCAGAAATATTCATGTTTCTGATCCTGATCAAAATTAATTGCGAAAGTGATCCGAATCGATAACAGTTGAAGTCGGTTATAAAATAGCGAATTGTTTGATAATCTGAGGATAATGGAACACGCGGCGGAGGCTGCGTCCCCACTCCATTCGATGCAAATTCTCACATCGGCCGACGTGGGTTGGCGCAAGGTACAAGTGAGCGCGGGTTGAAATCTTTTAATACCATGTCATTTTTTGGATGGCTGCTTTGAGGTGCACCTAAAATCCTTCCATTGTACTTATTCCCAGAGGTCCTACTGAATAAATGCTTTTTGCTTTTTAGTAATCAAAATTTTCGAACCACAATGGATGAAGTCATTTTGTGTTGCTTTGCTGTGCTGGTTAAGATCAATATAAAAGCGATGCTCCAGAATAAATTCCTGCTGGTATACCTTTTTTCTCCAAAATACAAGAACCCCACGCATAGGTACCTAATAGTAGCACACGTAAAGCTGTATAAAAGAAAGCTGGTCCCCAAACTATGTTTTTTTCTCGGTCCTTCTCGGAATTGTTTGCGAAGGAACATGATTATAAAACATTTAAATTCTTATTCTGATTAGAATCACCTTCTTATATCATTATTCTAAAACTTTATCATTATTCTAAAGTGATCTCAGCTGTCCGACTGAATAAAATTTTTTTTACTTTTATTGGGCTATCGCTAGGCACTTATAACTTGAACCATTACCCACAGGTATGTGAAGAATGCAATATTCACTTCTACGGTGTAAGAGCCAACTTTAAATAGCTATGAGGACGAATGAGGGAAGACTCATTCGCAATTGTAAGCTTTACTTAGAAGGCACAGGCGTTGCGTTTGTCGAAATTCGAGCAGGATAGCGAAGTAAGCGAGTTATTTTCTGATGAGTAAAAGGATCGTGGTGGATGGCACAAGCTTAGGGAGGCCTATACCCAGCAGTGGGTGAAGTCAGGCTGTGGATGATGACGATGATGATGATGATGAAAAGAGATAGTGAGATAGACATGAGAGAAAAACTGTTAATAATTATTTGTGTGTTTGTTTTAGGGTCCCATACATCACACACACACACACACACGACGCATCTTTCATCAGATGTGAACCGATCCTAAAATACTAAGAGCTGTAATAAGGTAAATTAAGATCTAATTAAATATTTGTATAAGCTTAGTATTATAAAAGAAAATAATTAAAAAAATATCTCCACAAGCAATAAAATAGTAAGGAAGTAGGCCTTTTCTACTACACAATACAGGATCATGAATGTATTCCCATGGCACAGGTTTTCTTTCAAATCTGATTATATTCTCTTCATTTATGTGCAGTAGTTTTATTTCTATAAATATCTTCGATCAAGTAAAAATCAACAATTGACATATTAACTTTATTTTGAAAAGTTAAATGTCACACTATATTCTGAACGAACACCTATTTATCGACAATCCCCGAGTTTATAGCACTATAACACTGTGCTGTGTTTTATGGAGCAAATATTATGTCCATCTACGTATCTGTCTGATAATGATGTCGGAATCTGTTCATGGTCAATTCTGTTAAGGTTAAGTTATTATTTCATAACTTAGCGGCCCGCCCGCGGCTTTGCTCACGTGATTTAAATATAAAGTATGCAATGAAAGTTGATTAAAATACAATTTAAACGATGTAATTTTTGGTACGTTTTGCCGCGAGTCCGTCGAGACTTTTAGCAGCCATTTACACGTAAAAAATGCAGTGCGAAATGATATCGTCGTTGAAATTCTTCCGAATAAATTCTCTTTTATAAAGTAAAATTTTGGCAACATCTTTTTCCATAAAAAAATTGTTTTCAACCGACTTCAAAAAAGGAGGAGGTTCTCAATTCGTCTGTTTTTTTTTTTTTTTTTTTAATGTATCTTGTTACGCGATTGTTCCGCCATTTGTTGACCGATTTGCAAAATTCTTTTCATGTTTGAAAGGGTATTTTATTCCTGAGGGATTGATAGTTTCCCCGTAAAACTCTAAACACCTTCCCTCCTAGCCATGTCACAAATAGAAATCGAATCGACAGCTTGAGGCCCTGAGTCACAGCGCGTTTCGAGTCAAACATTGAAGTCGGTTTTCTTTTTAGTATAAAAACGTAATTATTTTAGAGTTCAACCTGCATACCATAACCACTTTTGACGATATCTATGAATTATCTATTATTTTAATAGTCTATATTGCGGCTGTAGAAAAAATGTTTTTGCTAAACTCATGTCATTGAACTCTACTCTACGGTAGAGATAAACACATCTCTAATGGTGGAATAGAGTTACTATCGTATTCTATCATCATGCTTGCTTACATCATGGTATGAAACAAGAAGCTTAAATCTTGGTATGAAATGAAGCCAAGAATTTATGACAATATCCATTTACTATTTGTCACTAGATGATGTCAGAAGGACCGTGAGACCTAGGAAATTATTATAATTACTTTATTTCCATGACTTATTAGTTATTATTGACTTACAACGTACTTATCTATTCCTCATTTAGTACCCACTAAACATGTGTACAAAATCAAAATAAAATTAGCTCTCCATACGTGACGGGTTGCAAGCCTAAACAAAAGGAGCCTTTTTGAAGCGCACTTAATATCCTTCCCAAGAATTTGTGACTTCACTAATTTTAAAAATAAAACGCCATTACACGATACCATTCTTGCCACAGAATATTAGCTCTTTCTCGGCTAAGTTTGAGAAAGCAAGAGGCAAGAATGGTAACATGTCAATGGTGTTTTAGTGTCACAAACAAAGGTCCAAAATAGATAAGTTTTCTTAAACAATTACTTACTTGAAAATGTATGAAAATATCCATTGAGTCGTTCCTTAACAAACAATTCTTCTTGTTATCGTGTCACTGTTCTTTCGAACAAGTGTGGTGAAAGGATTTTAAGTGCGCCTCAAAGAGGCTCCTTTCGTGCATTTGACACAATGTTTTCGAACTTTTCAGGTTCTACGACATGCCGGTTTCCTCAGGATGTTTTCCTTCACCGTTGTCTCAACAATATTAGTTTGTAAAATCTAAATTTCTCATCTCTTTCCTACGAGTAACATGTGATTGTTATTGCAACAAGATCGTATCAAGCCCCCACAATTACGATAAAAGTCATATTTATTACATAACTACTGTGAACTGTGCAAAAACGAAGCCTGCAACCAGAAGCCGGTAGGGTTGTAGCTGTGTCCGGCTTTTCAGACTAATGTCCGGATAAACAGTAATCATTTCACGTTTTTTAAATTGAAAATCAAAATTCTTCCACTTCGCTGAGATAAACTGAAACTATGTTAGGTATAAGATATTATATTAAGAGAAAATCAATAACAAAAGTTTTTTCTTAATTACATTAATAATTATTTAGATTCCATGTTATCTCACTGCAAAACAGAGACCTACCTCTCTTCCATTTTAACTTTCATTCTCTATTCTTAGTTAATGAAATTCAATGTGACTCCACATTGGACCTCTTTAACACAGACAAAGTTGATACCTATTCAAATTTTTCAAAAAATTACAATTCTTTTTATCTATCATTCGTCCACTTTCTTGTTTTAACCCAAACTCCGACGTTTTAATTAAGTAATTTATCCGACCAAATGCAAACCTTAACAGGGTTGGGACATAAATAAAATATGCAAATCGCGGGCCTCCGATGGATTAATACTTCGGAGTCCGCTAGTTCTCACGGTCAGTAGCTACGGTGTAGAGTTATTAGCAGTAGAACAACTCTAACAGACTACTACAGCATGAAAAACTTTCAATTAGTCTAGAAGAGCCGCGTTGACCGAATTTGATAGTAAATTACTTAGACACTCAAAAGTCATGTACTTGTACGTTGACCTGGGGCCGTATTCGCGTTCCTTTTTTTGTTCGTTTGATGAATATTTGGATGCTTTTTTTTTTATGGAAGAGGGGGCAAACGAGCCAGTGGCACACCTGATGGTAAGTGATTACCACCGCCCACAGACAACTGCAGCATCAAGAAGCACTGCAGATGCGTTGCTGGCCTTTGAGTAGGAATAGGCTCTTTTCTTTAAGGTGCCTAAGTCGCATCGGTCTGGAAATACCGCTGGCGACAGCTGATTCCATAAGTCTGTTGTGCGAGGCAGGAATTGGCGTGAAAACCGCACAGTTGTGGACTGCCAACCATCCACATGATGTGGATGGTATGAGTATTGCTGTCGTTGCATACGATGGCGGAATTCACTTCAGCTTCCCACCACGATTAAAAAAAAAAACGAAAAATTGGCCCTTGAAGTCAGAAATCGTGGTGGGAAGCATCCGAATATTCATCAAACGAACGAAAAAAGGAACGCGAATACGGCCCCTGATCGCACACCAAGATTCCTTGTGTACATCAAAACTACATCTTGATTGTACATAAAAACTAGCTTTACCATCGAATTTTTTGAACATAACATTTGTAGATAAGTTTGTTCGATTTCGTTTTCAACAAGTGCCTTATTTCGATGTTGTCGCACTGTTTAGGTTACACTCTACTACAACACTTTTGCTACTACGATCATTGATTAAAAATGCGAGTTTTCGGAGTTTACCCACTGTTTACACTACAAATGTTGGCTACTATCCTACTACGACTCGCCGGGGTTACGAGGTGCCTATGTGTTCACTCTCCGCTGGCCAACATGACTATGCAAATCGTCCTGTGTCGCTAATGGACTTTGATATTTAATGGCGTGTATTCGAACTTATAGCGTAGTATGAGTTTTTTCCTCTTATTTTTTGGATCGATTGCAATTTGCATCAATCAAGTTTGTCAATATTTTGACAAACTTGATGTTAGACTTGTGATTACTTCCCTTGTAATAATAATAAAAATAATAATAACTGACCGATAAAACCACACATTTCAATAGACCAGACCTAACTCTTGTTAATAAAACCAACAACACTGCACTCCTCATAGACATTGCTATCCCGAACACCCACAACCTACAGAATACGATAGCAGAAAAGCTTTCGAAATACGTAGACCTCAAAAACGAAATATGCCGTATGTGGAGACTAGATAAAGTTTCCATTATTCCCATAGTTTTATCTTCAACTGGTGTAATCCCTAACCAACTATTTCAATCTCTTGCTTTGCTAGACCTGCCAAAACATACGTTTGCACTTATGCAAAAAGCAGTAATTTTAAACACTTGCAGAATTGTGCGCAAATTTTTGCAAACCGACCTGTCCAGCAACAAGCTGTTACCACCCGTTGTTAGGTCTCAACCCACGAGACCAAATGACACGCACTTGGCTTAGGCCCGTGTTTGTCTAAAAACCACCGATCCTGATGGGTTGAGCAGATAAAAATCTACACAAAATAATAATAATAATAATCAAAGTGTTGAAGGGATAGTAGCCGGTATGTGTCTCCATCACACAAGATCAAAAGTGTCAAAAAGGCCTCTGTATGTTGGCTTCGGCCCCATGCATGCCTATCAAAGGTCCGGGACTCTATAGTTCCGTGATGTTAAACTTTGACAAACATAATAATAATAATGGTAGGTTGTAATAATAATGGTAGGTTGGCTTGGTATGGACACGTTATGAGGAGGGATGAAAACCATGTTACCTAGAGAGTGATGAATATGAGTGTGGCTGGAGATTATGCAAGTAGAGGAAGGCCGAAAAAGAAGTGGTTGGATTGTGTGAGAGGATATCAAAGCGAAAAATGGTGGAAAAATACATGTTGTGCCGACCCCACTTAGCGTGGGATAAGGGCAAGGGAATGATGGTGACTTGTGATTACTTCCCTTGATCATCAACATATTAAGAGAGAATATTTCCGTAAATAAAGTTACATTTAAACATGAAAAGGAAAAGTCCTTAATTCCTTTGACTTTTCTTTTCGGTTTTGACATAATTATTGTTACTTACTCTGAAAGTCCACCAACAATAATATTGCAAGTATTCCCACGGCCCAGACGCAGTAAAGTCGTCAAATTGGGCGACCTCTGGAACGAACCCACGACCACCCAGTGCCATTGCCCGCAGAATAAACAAGTGTGACCACTTTCGATTGATCGCGCGATTGCCATTTTATTGCAATCGGTTTTAAGTGCTCTAAATGGTGAAGGAAAACATCGTGAGGGATTCTTGCGATGGGCTTGCAACCTGTATCGTATGGAGTGCTATAATTTGGGCATGTCGCTACCATCTTTAAAGGATCTGGAACGAATGAAAAGATCTGAGAAATATCTACCTACCGCTTCTTGGGGCTTCAAGTTGTGATCCATATTTTTTTTTATTACTTTGTACATTTGACTATCCTATGAACATAATAAAAAAAAAACAGTGGCCAGTCTTTTAAAATCCTTATTTATCAATAAAGAAAAATAAAATAAGTTTATTTACAGAAACTAAGCTACTACATATTTACATATGTATATTTACAAAATACAGCAGGATTAGTCAAGCTATCTAAGGATCGTTAGAAACGATCTATAGATAGCTCAACTGATTACCACGCTGGATGGCAATGCTGATCCTTTGAGCCAAAAACGTGCCAGCTCTCGGATCAGGCGTCGCTTCGACCAGACGCCCTGAAAGAATTTTGAAAACCCGAAGGGCTCCAAAACCCCACGGACCTAGGGTCTCAACCCCAAATGGTTCAAATATATAACTTAGGCCTTTAAATCTTGGTTTAGGTGCTGGGCAAGCCTATTCCATCTCAAACAATGTCCCAGGCACTACAGCGTCCCGTTAACTGTAGGCATGGATTGCCTCCTGACGCTGTATAAATCATCTAGTATACTCGTAGATGTAAAGGACTAAGTTTTTTTTTTTTTATTAAATTGGTAGAACTATCTGCGTAAGTGAAGTCAGGGCGAGCCGCTAGTTTTAAACCACAACATTGTATCTGTAATAGTATCGATAAGCTAAGTAATGGCCGAACATTTCCTAGTTATAGTTTAACATTAAACTGGAGATTTAAAGTTGATAGAAGCGATAGAAATTATTGTTTTTGAGTAAGTATGTGAAAATAGTGTAGAGACATTTTAAATTTAAATAACAAAATGTTAATTACAAAAACATTTAGGTATTTTGACAGTGCTTTGGATGATGTACGCGCCGTACCCGCCACAGGCAATTTTCTATACAAAAAATACTAAAGACGTCAGAATATATGACTCACTTCTGACGTCTCAGCATTTCCTGTCTTCGGTCCTGGCTGTCATAGACCATGGTTAAAGTATCTAGGCGACCTAAAAACTTATTATTATTATTTATTCACAAAAAAAAGGGCTATGTCGCTGAGCGACTATATCGCCCAATCGGTAATAAACATCATCTAGGTCTAGGTCTTCATCATATTATTCCTTCTTCTTCTCATCACGCGTGTCGGCCACTTAAACTAAAACTTATAGCGTTGAGCATACCTCTATAAAAACCAAACATAGAAACTGCTTTTTTTTTAAAAAGTACGTGAGTGTCGTGGAACACTCGGTCGGAACGAAGTTTCAACTCAGACAATTGTCTAGAGTAGAAACCCTCTTCGGTGCTAACAATGTAACAATCTATGGACTGCATCGCGACTGCACACTTCACACTGTGACGTTTTGACATACATGGTGTCGTGACGCAAAAATCTAACACTTTGTTTCGTCTAGCCCCCATCCGATAAGGAACTTCGTTCCAAAAACAAACAAACATCATCACGACTGTATCCTCAAGCCTTTGTGTATTCCAAATCCTTTGATCCTTTCTCTATTTAAAGCTGGTGAAAAACTTAAAGCACACTCGATTCGAAATGGGTCATATGTAGAGTCAACATTCTAAGCCACATCCATTGAGCGTAGTATCCTCAACGAGGGCATCTCGCGTCGCGCCGGCGGCGCCGCGTTGCCTAGCAACTGAGGCGCCAGTGAGGCTGCCGTCTCATACCTAGGTATATCTATTGGTACTAGTGATTGTGGTTTTACTAGCTCCGCCCGGCCTAGTTTTTATTTTATTTTATTTTATTTATTTGGTATGTAAGACTAAGAATTTGTATACCGTGTTAATGCGGTGGAGAATGTGACACTTACTTAATATCTAAAATCTTTATATAACCATTCTTCTGACAAATAAATTCATTTCATAGTAGGTACTGTTAGTAACAGAGCTATATATACAAACACAAAAAATAAATAGGATCTAGACATTGCACATTGGATGTTTGAGTGTAGTAGTCATGTGCAAATACATAGGTTTGACGACCTCTGTAGCGCAGTGGGCGAAGGCCCGCCAGCTACGCAAAAGGTTGCGGGTTCGATCCCCGCGGCGGGACCAATGTTTGTATGATTTACAAATATTTAGTCTTTCTTAAACTTTCGCGATCACAATTCATCTTTAGAGATATATTTTATAACAGGATTTTATCGCGTATTACCTTTATTATTTCCCGGCGTTTCGGCTGTATTGCAACAACCGTGGTCGCGGGCGAACAATTACAAATATTTGTCTCGGGTCTGGGTGTTTCTATGTATAATATGGATGTATTTACAAACAAAAAGTATATAAGTAGTATATCAGTCATCTAGTACCCATAACACAAGCTCTGCTTACTTTGGGGCTAGATGATGCTGTGTGGAAAGTCCAAAAAAAAGTACTTATGTGTAGTTTTTATTAATTTTATTAAAAACTTTGGCTGATTTGCCGATCAACTCGATCGGTATAAAGTGACCGTGAACCCCATTACACCAACATTATACTTATCATGCATCTCCCCTATCCAAGCGAAGTTTTAACGATTAAATTTCATAATTTAGACGATAATTGTTTATAATTGCTTTATAAATACGATAACTATTGAGACACACATACGACCCTCAAAGCGTCGGTTTTTTTTGTTGAATAACGTACTTTCCTTCGCGGTTTTCCTCTTACAAAATGACTTAATGCTTCTCCTAGTTATACTAAAGCTTATTCAGATTAATATAATACAGAAACATTTTTACTTTGAAGGAGAACATCGTGAGGAAACCATTCTAATGAATTGTGGTTTCTTAAAAATGTGTTTGCATCTGCCACGTATAGAGTACTAACTTACTTAAAAACTTACTAAAATATGGGTTTGTACCAGATGGTACAAACCCATATTTTGATGACATAGATAGGTATGTCATTTTCATATTTAGACATTCTCTAGAATACCAAATTAGACATCTTCAAAGGAATCTTGATTAGCGCCTTTCACACGCACAATCTTTCGCGAGTGATTGAGCGTACAGGATTGCGCGCGGGAAAGCCTGTACACGCAATTGCGAGTGATAAGTAATCTTTTTGAAGCTTGAAGCTACGCGTTTTTTCGCGCGCGACTACTCGTTAGTTCTTGCCAAAACGCAATCGTGCGGAAAAGCCTGTACGCGCAATCGCAAGTGATAATTTTTTTGAAGCTTAAAGTTACGCTTTCTTTCGCGCGCGATTTGCTGTATCACTCGCGATAGATTGTGCGTGTGAGGGCTGCTTTGTCTACCGTGCCCTGCAAATAATTCATAGTTCTGTTAAATTTTTTGTTTGCTTTCTAGTTAACAAACATCCAAACTTTCATATAAATATAACCATTACGGTAGACATAGTACAAACATCAGTAATTGCGGTAAGATATGATCCATGACACGCTTGGCGCGCGAGGGTAGATGAAGATTGTACCACCCACTGGCGAAGTTCGCAAATTGAACTTGAATTTCAACTTGTTTTTTCTTTGTCATAAAATATTTCTGTAGAGAAATTTAATAAAAAGATATTTCACATAACATGATGGATGAAATGGCGACAGGTCAATGGTGTTATATGTGATCAGAAGATGCCTCTTAAACTCAAGGAGAAAATATACAAATCGATAATTAGACCTATCGTATTGTATGGATCAGAGTGTTGGGCAACCAAAGTGACGGATGAAAGAAGAGTGCATGCGACAGAGATGAGAATGCTGAGATGGATGTGTGGAGTGACTAGAATGGATAAGATAAGGAATGACTACATCAGGGGAAGTTTGAAAGTAGCGCCAGTGACTGACAAATTGAGAAGTGGAAGGTTGGCGTGGTATGGGCATGTCATGAGGAGGGATGAGAGTCATATAACACGACGAGTGTTGAGTATGAATGTGGATGGATATCCCGGTAGGGGTAGGCCAAATAAAAAATGGATGGACTGTGTGAATGCAGATATGTTTTCACAAACGTGAATTCTGATATGACGGGTGATAGAGGGAAATGGAAGAGAGAAACATGTTGTGCCGACCCCACTTGGGAAGTGGGGTAAGGACAGGAACAAGATATTTCACATAACAGCATTGATCGCTATTTAGTACCATCCTCCAAACTATATCATTACCTAACTTACTTAAAAATGTTATTAAGTTGGCCACTGACTCATACGAACTTACTTAAAAATAATAATTAGAACATAATGAGACACTATAAAAGTTTTGAAGGCTTGAGCAAATAAACGGCCGGTCTAAGGTCAATCACTCGCTACTTTCTCGGTTCCGGTGGTGGGCTGGATGGTATCGGCAATAATTAGTGCGTCTGCGGGCGCCGACCGTGACGCGGTCAGACCGCCACTTGTCTACCAACTGCATGATGTATAACTATGGGTCGTGATCCAGTGATCCTGGTTTAATAATATTTTTAGATGGACAATAATATTTTGTAGGAGGATTTGGCTAAGACAAAAGATAAGCGGTGCGTGATCGAGCTATAATACATTGAACCACAAGAGAGCAAAATTAGTTTTTGTTGCGAGTGCTGAGTTTGAATCCCGAAGAAGCGAAGGATTCTATTAGTGAATCCCTCCTAACAAATAAAGCATTCTAAATAGTACAAAAAACCATAACTATAACCACCACAGTGGTGGTGTCAAAACGGCTATACAATACAAAACCATTTATTGTTTGTTTGTTTAGCACCTTAGATAAATGATTAGGTCTTTTAGAATTCCTAATGTTAGAATGTGTTGGCCTAGTGAAATTAACACGCTTTTAATCCGTAGATTGTGAGTTTAAGCCCTGCAGATCAATAAATGGATTTATTTAATTTATCTATATTTTTTAATTTTTATAGTGTTCAACTACACTTAGATATTTCATTGAGAAATGAAAAGTCTTATCAAAATGCCCTCCTAAAGCCGGAGTGCCTTACCATTCGGCCACAGAACCCTTTACCCTCGTGATCAACCATGTAGAACAACGAGTTCCCTTCTCCTAAAATTCCCGGTTCACTCTTCAGGCTGTTATGGTAACTCATTCACCGTCGACTCGGTTAGGTTATGGAACTCCCTACCGCACGATATTCGTGCTAGTCCCTCTCTATTTATCTTCAAGCGTAAAGTCAAAGAGCATTACCTTACTTTATAGTTATGTTATTTAGGTATATGTATTTTTATGTATATCATCTAAAATTAATCTTTTGTAAGTATATGTATTTAGTATTTATTTTAGTGTAAGTATCATAATTTACTTAATATTTAGTTACTTTTTAAATATCTTTACATTAAGTAGGTTAAGGACTTGAATTTTTTTTTTCACTATACCTAATTGCACATGCACCCACTGTTACAACCCCATCTCTCTCTCTCCTATAAAGGTTTGCTGTAAGAGAACTCTTTTTAGGGTTAAGCTCGCCTCTGCCATTACTTCTCTTTAAGATTATATGTATGTAATTTCTTTGTGCAATAAAGAATAAATAAATAAATAAATAAAATAAATAAACCCTTCTCGTCACATTCCAATATTTTTTTATTTATATAGTCGGAAAATATACTTACCTGTTTTTGGAAAAAAAAAAACACTTTGATGAACTTTGTTAACTCTTGTTAGGTAAATCACCATGTACCGATACATAGGTATTTGTACCAAAGTTTTTTTAATGTCAATGTAGATTATTTACTTAAGTATAGGAGTAATTTGGGCAGAATTGACACATTTTTGTGTAAGAATATTCATAGCCAAGCTACAGCAGGGAGCCTAAATAAGAACAATCAAATGCTTCAAAGGAACTACATCATCATGTCTTTCGGAGTGATTTATAACATCAAAGATGGTTCTAGATTCCTAAATTATTTAAATTTAGAACACACAGGAATGTTCTTAGTTATTTCGTGAAAATAAAATAAGTTTCGGGTATTCGTATTATTTTAAATTAATTAAACGACCACCAACGGTTCTGTTTATGGTAAACAAAATTAAAAAAATATATAAATTTAATGAGGTCTAAACTTTGGGATCACAAAATCGGAAGCTTATTGTGTTTTGTTTTGTATAATTCTTTAAATAACTCTGTTTAAAAGAACCTTAGTTAAAAAAGTTTAACAAGTTCAAATGCGAATTGTGGTCTTAAAATTACACTAAAACTCATAAATGCTTTTTACTAAGACTTTTAAGCGTAATTTTATTCTACTTCTCTCTCTTCAACTAAAGCATTAAACTATTAGGTAATTTAAAAAAGTTAGACTTGGGGCTTATTACAAGAAAATGAGCCGAGTTTAGACCAAGTCTAACTAAAAAACTGTCCCTGGAAAAACGATCTTTTTTTTTGTGGTAACAGTTTTGATTTGACATGTGTCAACATGGTTCAACTAGGTTTTACGTTTTTGTAATAAGCAGCTTGTTTGAATGTGCCAGAATGTATTTCCACACGATTATCCTTGTTGACTGTACCTTAAGTACCAACTTTATAAGTAGTAAAAACGACGTGAAAGCCTCAATCAAACTTTAGTTTCATGTGACATTATAAAATGACAATTCTTAACAGTAAGACCAAAGGTCTGCGATCGCCCGCGGCGGCCCACCCGAAATTTTGGACTTGTAGTACCAACTATACTGCGCCCCGCGGTTTTGCCCATATGCATATTGATGTAGTGTAAGAGTAAATCACTTTTTAAACTCACACGATTTAAACTCATTGTTGTTTTTAAAGGGACGAGATCGCGTAATGGTTTTAGATAATATTCGATACTATTACCTTTCCTCGACGTTTCGACCGGGTTGCACCGATTGTGGTCACGAGGAGACTCAATCAATAGTGTAATCAATAGTGTAAGAGTAGATTTATAGAATAGGCGTAATGACAGGTGCTGGCAACCATACTTTTTAGATGGCAACTCGACGAAAGAAGCTGTTGACAATGACAGCGGGTGACGGGAGTTCCGGCAGCGGTCGGGGTATTGGAGTTTGTTGTTGTTGAAATATAACGAAGTAATTGATAAAACATTGGAATTAATGGAAGAAAGCTAAGAGTTAATACAGGTGTATAAAAATTTATAAAATTAAATAACCTTAAGTCTTGTGATGGCATGATCACATAAAAATAAATTAAATTACTTAATTTAAATCGCCTCTCATTGCGGTATCAAAGGACAAAACTGATGTGATTATGAGACAAAGACCCATTTTTTGCCTGTTTCAACATAACTGAAACAACACCAATTGAGTACAAGTAGTATGTTTATTTTTATTTTTGAAACGAAGTTCCTTTTCGGACGGTTACGAAGAAAAAAAAAGACTGAGGCTGGAAAACAAATTCTGTTCCATTTTACCGTCACGACACATGTATATGTCAAATCCTCACAGTGCGAAATGAGCAGCCGCGACACAGTCCATAGATTGTTACATTGTTAGTACGGAAGAGCGTTTCTAGGATACCTAATTGACAATTCATTTATTATACTCGTATTCCCAGTATAGAAAAGTACTCTTTGCTTCGTTCCAACCGAGTGTTCCACGACACTTACGTACTTTTTTTATTTTTACATTCAGTTCAGTGCATTCAGACACTTTCGCATTTATATTTATGGGATATAGAAACAACTAGCAGGTAGAGCAGTCTTTGGTATATACACGTACAGGTGTGAGCATTTCACGATCAAGTAACGTAGAGGCGTTATTATCACCAACAATAAATAAATACGCGCCTTGGGGTCGTGATGATTTTAATAAAAAAAATATCTAAAAGTATTTTTTTTATGACTTTGGTACTTAGCCGCCGCGCAGCTTGACACGTATTGACCGCTTGGATCTATAGAAGCATTCCTGAAAAGCAATAATGGCAATGCTGATCTATTGAAAAAAAAACAGAAAATGACTCCATAGTTTTCACTGTTCACGTGTAATTAAGGCGGCGTGCACACTTAGGTAAGTATTCGGTGCCCTGTAATCTAAATACGCCTTTATCGTGTCACCAAATACACAAAATAGCGACATTTGCCAAAATTACCCATATTCAACTTAAAAAAAAAACATACTTACCTTAGAGCCAAACATAGCACCTCCTTTTTGTAAATTTTGTTGAAAATAAATAAAATAAAATCTATAAAATCGATCGCGTCCAATTCAAGGTGTTTTAATATGATCCACATGAACATTGCTTATTCCACATGATTATTGTAACAAATAAAAAATACTATGGATATATTTCAAAACAACTTTTTATCTGTTAATGATTGAGGTTTTTATTAATTTCTGAGCAGTTTAAAAATAATAAACTTTTAAATTACTTACTTATACTTTTTTAAGTCGAAATAAATGTAGGGAAACAAACTTTAAAATCATGGTATTTAACCGGTAAGTAATTTAAAATCTGAAAGGCAAGGTGTTTAAAGGTTACATAAACTGGCCAATAACAGATGAATAATAAAAGAACTATTCACCACGTTAAGGTAAAGTAGATGAAAATCACGTCATTACTCCACGTGGTGAGAGGGAGCTACCATTGATTGTATGCATGAATAAGTCGAAATCGAGTTGCATTCACTGGTAGACATTGTGCTGCTGGTGTAAATACTGAGGGTGGTCCTTTTAATAAAAAAGTATTTAACTTTTTTAAACTTCTAAACAGAAATTACTGCTACCTCATCACGGAACCTTATTTTATTTCTATTTTTTAAGCGTTTGACCAAGCATGCCTAGAAGGAACCTTGATTTTTATATTTCTGTGTTCGAGATTTTGAATAGGGTATTTTACACCATGTAAGAAAACATAAAAAAATGCATGTATACAATAGGTTTCGTTATCATTTTTCGTTCGTTATATTAAAGTAAACGATAAACGTTGATATTTATTCATAAAATTTTACAACTCAATTTTAAAAATAATAATTTTTCGTCTATTCCTCAATGGACTAAAAACGCCGACGGCCATATTGGTTCCGGACGTGATGTCACTCAGATTAGAACAAAGACTACAAAAAAAGAGTAAAGTAGCCTATTAAAACTCAATAATTCACTACGCTCGCTTCTTCAGATCGCTGTAGTAATGCGTTCGAGATTTCCATATCGAGTACAGTAGTAATACTGTGAGTTATATTTACTCCGGGGCGCGAGAGAAACAAACCATGCGGATACCTTGGCGATGTAGGTGCTCCGATTGCGCTGAGCTGTTACTAGGGTTTGTGATAGCTGTATCCATACTAATTTTACAAATGTGAAAGTAACTCTGTCTGTCTGTCTGTTTGTTTGTTACGCTTTCATGCCCAAACCGCTGAACAGATTAAGCTGAAATTTGGCATAGTTAAAGGTTGTATCCCAGGGAAGGACATAGGCTACCTTTTCAGCAAGTGCTGCGCCACAACGGGTATGGCGTCACTGAAAACCAGCGCTCCAACACTCTCGAGCTGTTGGAGCAAATGCTGAGGGGTAGCCGTATTTTCACCCACATAAAATTGTGTAGATTTAAGTACCTATTGTAACTGTTGTATATGACGTGGAGAAAATAAAACTTTATTCTATTCTATTCTATTCTTTTATCCCCAAAAAATGAAAACCGCAGGTCACACCACGGGAGCGCAGCTAGTTGGATATAAAGGGCTACAAATACGATGTTATTTGGTCAACCTAGGGGTACCTCTAGGAGGTTTTAAGTGACCAAGAACAACTTAGGCCTTTACGTCTTTAAAAGATGGTTTATACAAGCGTCAGGCAGCGTAAGCCTACATTCAACCACACAGTAGTACCTAGGATATTGTTTGATACTTGCCAAACTAAATCAGACTATCAGCTAAATCGGCCGAATCCACAACAAATTAGCATTGGTACAGCTTGTATTTTTGTAAATGAACTTTCACACGAAAGCAAAAAAATGAAGATTCATGTCGCAGGTTATGAAAATGTAACACTATACATACTAACAGTAAAGTTCAAAATGCTTCAACAAAAAATTGCGTTCCTAAAAATTCGTATAAATCTTGTAAAACATCGGCAATTATCGTTATCAGGGGTCGATAAATAAATATTTATGGAAACATTATGCGGGCAAAATTGTGACAATTTAAACAATTATACGGCTAACGAGAAGTGGCGCAGGCGCAGAGGGTGGCCGCGGGTATGGTCGCAGGATGCTCTACTTATTTATTTATTTATCTAAACATAAAAGAAAAGGGCTTTGTCGCTGAGCGACTATACCGCCCAATCGGTAACATCTTAGGTCAGTCTTCTTCATCTTCTCTATCACTTCACTTAGTGGTTTCTTCTGGTTTTACTTCACTCCCCGGCTTCTTCTTCTCTTTATTCCTTCTTCCTCTTCATCTTTTTATTAATGGCAACTAACTGTAAACTGTATTAACAGTATATTCTGCAAATGTCAAGTATCTTCACCTCTCAAATATGTATTATGTCACGTCAATTTGGTTTTGAAAAAACATGGCGACTTGTTATTTCAAAACTCGCAACGAAAATCTCTACTTGGAAACAGGCTCGCGATTGAAAGTCCAGGTCCAAGATATCAAAATTTATGCTCGATATAATTTAGACTTTAAAAAACCATAGTCCAAAAAAAATGTGAACCGATATGATAAAAGTACGTGAGTGTCGTGGAACACTCAGTTGGAACGAAGCAAAGAGTACTTTTCTATACTGGGAATATAATTAATTAATTGTCAATTAACGAATGAACGAAGTTCCTTTTCAGACGGTATCGAATAAAAAAAGTACAGGCTGGAAAAAAAAATTGTTGCATTTTACCGTCATGACACTTGTTTATGTCAAATCGTCACAATGCGAGATGCGCAGCCGCGACACAGTCCATAGATTGTTACATTATTATTACGGCAGAGCGTTTCTAGGATAGCTAATTGACAATTAATTTATTATATTCCCAGTATAGTAAAGTACTCTTTGCTTCGTTGCAACCGAGTGTTCCACGACACTCACGTACGTTTTTAATAACTTTTAAGTAAAGCATCTTACCCATTAACTCCAAAAGTCGGTTCTTCGGAGCATTATAATTTATTTAGTCATTTGGAATCACAATGACTCCTCGTAATGAAGACATCACGTTGAAACAACTGTAAAATTGATTGAGACTTTACTTGCGAATGAACGCGGCTTTGACACTTCACTTCGGGTTTTATGAGATCGGGTCGTTGTAGATTAGTTTGGAATTTTTATTATCAGGATCAAGTTTAATGTAAAAATCTGTTGCGAGTCGCGAATCGTTTTTTATGTACGTAAAGTGTAACTTGATTAGTAGTAGTGTCTGAGCCTCTAGACAATGTAACAATCGATTGTCGAAATAGATATTTTATATACAGGGTGTAAAAAGACGTCTACCGAAGCCGAACTAAACACACAACTAAATCCAAAAGGATTTTCCGAAAAAAATCATTATATCCGGAGAAAACAGCGTTTGAAGATTACTGTTTGCGTATGTACTGGGCGCGTTTTTATACGTAGATTGCTGGATTTTGAGTTTTAATAGTTTTTTTCTTTTATAAATTAAATTATTAGGTAGGTATGGTTTTATTATGTTGTACTAGTAGTAAATAACTAGAAAATAATATAAAATGACGTAGCTAAATATGTTCAGAATCATGGTCTGATTGAAACCCCTCAGTTTTCGGTAGCAGTCTTTTTACACCCTGTATAGAGATATTTTATAAGAAACCCAAAAGAAAGAATGGGGTTCAGGATAAAGGGCTTATACAGATAGATATGGATAAAAAAAATTGGTGTGCGTGTGTTCATATTTCTCTTGAACAGATATTTAGATGTATTTGATTCGCCTGGTTGATTGTTAGCTCTAGTAGCACAGTAGGTGGCACTGCTGTCGAAATGTTTTGTTTTTTTTAAATAAATAAATAATAATAAATGTTTTGTTTTCCTGACTTTTGTCAGGAAAACAAAAAAAAACAGAATAATGTCAAAGTTAATGCTATGACGAACATTGAACCTAGTTAGTTGTTCTCACGAACCATCTTACGAAGGCGGGTATTTGTGTGCGAAAGTGTTACTGAGCGCTCATTCATCCAATAAAGGTTCACGAGCTTCATCATCATCATCATCAGTCTTTGGCAGTCCACTGCTGGACATAGGCCTCCCCTAGTGCGCTCCATTGCGCCCTGTCCTCAGCTCGACGCATCCAGCTTCTGCCGGCAGCCTTTCGCAGATCGTCACGAGTTCACGAGCTTACGCACACAGAAACAACGGGCATGTGCATTTAGACACACCACACAGCCTTATCGTAACTCTTTTGTTTTTGCAAAAATAATAGCATAACTCCATCCGCTTTGAACTAAATATCTATTGTTAGTATATCTAAAAGCTGTAGAACAATAGATAAACAGGTGTTTTGGATTACCTATAAACAAATAAGACCTGAATTTGTAACATTTAAGGGTTCCGTTTGAAAAAGGTAACCCACTTGCGTTGTAAGGGCATTTTGAATTATTATGAGGTCACTCTACGTCTTCAGTGCTTCAGAAAGCATGCTAATGTTAAGGCCTTAAGGCCTCATGCATGAGGCTGGGTGCCCCTTCCCTGAGTTTGCCATTCATACAAACTTATTGTTTTAAAACGGGACAAGAGGCCGCCCATTGTACTAATTTTGAACTTGTTTTATTTATGTGTTGTTTTGTTATTAATTGGTGTACAATAAAGTGTTCATTCATTCATTCATTCATTCATTCAAGATCGCGTTTAGTTTTTTTGGATAATATTTACCTATTCGCACTATTAACAAACACTTAAGTGTAAGTAAGTACTTACCTACTGTCACATTATCTGTACGCTTGTCTATTTTTTGGATGTAAACTATTATCTTATCTTATTATCTTATCTTACCACGATGATTCGATCGGATTGAACCGACCGTGGTCAAAAGACTTCATACAAACTTATTTGTATTATCCAACGGCGACGGAACCCTTACCCCGTCTGTTTTACTCTCGCTTACCTTATTCCCAGTTATCATTTACCTTGTCTTACCTGTTAGAAATTGTTTAAAATAAAGGTGTTGTTACATTGTTTGAAACACGTGGTAGCTATTAGGTTTTTTTTTTTATTTAAAGCTAGTAGGGGTGTGGGAACAGTTTTGGCATTGACAAAACGGATGGTCCTTTGTTTGATCTTTCGGCTTTGGATAAATAGTTACACCTGTGTTGTTGTATTGAAATGTATTGTCTTATTCAAATTAAGTTTTACCTTGCAATTTAAACTTTCGCTATCACTGCTTATGCTTATTAAATACAGAAATTGGGATTTCTTCGTGAGTCCACCCATAAACTAGTGTTTGGAATTTCAAAATATTATGATAGATCAGTATACAGGTTCAAGACTGTATTCCCAAGGCGTGGTTGACATTCTCTTAGATCTTTTATGTTACTTATTCCATATGCTTTGAAGATGTCTAAGACATGCCCACATTTTGCAGAAGTTAGTATTCCATACGTGACAGGTTGGAAGCCCATCGCCGCCTATAAGAACACTAACTGGTATATACAGGGTGTAAAAAGACTGGTACCGAAAACTGAGGGATTCCAATCAGACCATGATTCTGAACATATTTATCGAAAAAAAACTAAAAAAAATTTTGACTTAGCTACGTCATTTTATTTTATTTTCTAGTTTCTTGCTACTAGTACAACATAATAAGACCATACCTACCTAATCATTTCATTTATAAAAGAAAAAAACAATTAAAACTCAAAATCCAGCAATCTACGTATAAAAACGCGCCCAGTACATACGCAAACAGTGATCTTCAAACGCTGTTATCTCCGGATATAATGATTTTTTCGGAAAATCCTTTTGGATTTGGTTGTGTTTTGGGATGCTGTACCTACCCCTTTCGGCTTCGGTAGACGTCTTTTTACACCCTGTATATATGATATAGATCAGTATAGACCTATTTAAAACTACTAACACATTTTTGTCATGTTTTCTTAAAGATTAGTAGAAAATTAAAATTACTCCCGCAAAATTTTGAATATTGGTTAAATCTGCAAATTTTCTATTTTAAATAATGAATAAAGTATAAAATAGATAAATATTATTCAGTGTCAAACTCTATTCATAATTTAAAACTAATAAATTAGTTGTTACCAACTCAAAAAAAAAATACAAAGATTTGTAGTAATTTTTATTTTCTTGAATGAATATTGTAAGGCAATGATTCATTCACAAATATTTACTTACCTGGTCACTGTGGGAATGACACCGCGCGTGCGTGCGGTGCGCCTGCGCATCGGCGTCGACAAAAGAGGTTCCGGTAGGGTCTATGCAACCGATTTTGTTGAGATTTTATATTGGGTTCCGAACATAAATATGCTGAGAAAACATTGCTACTTTTGAACGCTCTACACATTTTTATCAATGAATATTATGTTCGTATTTTATATGAAACAGTTTAAAAAAAAAGAGAGAAAAAACCTATCTGCCATTTTTGCATGTTGTAAGACAAGAAACACAAAAATATCTCTTTTTTCATTAGGGTTTTAAAAAACTTATACGAGTAGGAAGTGTGTGACAAAGTTGCATTTTTGGCAAAGAACCCCAAAAAGCACCGGTCATTCATACAAGGGCTCAATGAGTCGTCTACCTGGCAAGGGTGCCATCGAGGCTGGAGGTAGCAAGCGGATGTATGCCGAATTGGACACCGTTAGATACTCGTTCATTCATACTGTGAGAACTGAGATTTCGGAAAGCCTAAAAAACCGCCGACTAACGAAGGCGGTTGTAAGACCGTGTAAAACGCGGGTTGTAGGTTTGATTCCCAAAAAAAGTAGGATTGTTGGATCTGCTGTTGTTTCGAGTCTGAGTATCTTATGCATAGTTTGTGAAAAAGTGAAAACGTATAATAAAGTTATATGTTTATCAGTCATGTGGTTAAATAAAACAATCTTTGCTTACTTTAGAACCAGATTACGCTGTGTGAAATGTGCATTATTTTATTATTTATACTTATACTTATAACTTGGTTTTCAAATAATTTTAGATTTTAAAGTCATACAAAATGTTTGTGTTTGAATAACGGATCCAGTGGACCAATTTTAAAAACTATGTGACTAGCTCACTGAACATATTTGGATGAAACTTGGAATAAAGGAAGATAGTGGTCTCGACTAGCATAATTTTTATTCAAAAAGTTTTTGCAATGCGAAATCGTGGGCAGAAGCTAGAATTAACTTAAATCTTAAAATAGATTCTTTGACTAAAATTGTATGCATGTTTATTTTTATGAAATTGGTGACGAATAGTGCTACATAAGGTCTGCTACGCGCGTAGGCGTCTACGAGCGAAAGTTGAAAATCTCTGCTACGAAATCTTGGCTAGACCGAGTAATAGAAGGCTCTACAAAGATATCAACTTCATAGTTAAGTATTCTTTTCTCGCGGTTTTGGGTATAAAACTGCGAAACTGGATAAGGCTTTTATTGAACTTAAAAAATATTTTTAGAAACGTAGCTATTTACATTAATTATTATTATATTTCACTAAAATCTGTAGCGTAAATTTTGTTTGAATTATGAGCTGCGTGTACAAAATGGAGTTAAAAAAAATTTTGTTAAAAAAAACACAAACTCTACAAAGGCAAAGTCATTAATTTATATTAGTGAAATCAAATAAAAAAATAAAAATCGCATTAAAATGAATTTGATGCACAAACTTATACGTAGTATGAGTTTCTTAAAGTTCTTCAGTGTTAAAATTAAAATATAGCCATAATCAGCGACATAAAATGAGACGACTTTTTTCAAAAATCTTTTGAGAAACCTTCAGGCCCTAATGAAAGCAATCCCTAATCACACCATAACGAGCATATTAATCATCGCACGAGATAAATCACGGACGCGTGCCGAACGAGTGCGAACGCATGCTGCAGTCAAACTACTGAACTGGGATCCTTATAAAATGTCTGGCAACCTGAGTTAGTGTGCAACGTAATGGAATTCGAACTTTTAAAATGTGGGAACTCATCCAAATATGTATTTGGACAAGTTTTTAACTACCTCTTGGACATCTCCAAATGATAGGCTTCTTTAATTATAGCATGTTGATACATGCATGATAAAGAATATCACTTTGTGTAGTAATTTGCGATGAAACTGCTGCACTATAAATTAGGTACTACTCGTTACGTATTAAAGAAGTATAAACTAAAGCATTTATAGCTGTCAGGTTATTGCATGTATCTACCTATCCTACGGCATACCGAGTGCGTACTCTGGAATAAAGACATAACAAATCTACCAAGTTATATGCGGCGATTAACAAAAAATATCAGCCTACATTGTTCCAGATAACTTTCTGGATCATTCTAGACAACAAAAAAACGACAAAGTCACATGTTCCTACTAAAACCAGACATTCACAAAAATCCTCACTTCAGCTCTATCCAAGCGGCATGAGGAGTCGCACAGGCCGGGCGGCGGCGTGCGTCAGTCGCGCGCGGTCGCTTGCGGCGACACAACGCTCCGCGGCGCCTGCGATGGAGCGATGAGGCCTCGGGCCCGCGCCGCCTGGTGCGCGTGCTGGTGGCTGCTGGCCGTGCTGGCGGGAGCGGCGCCACGCCGCTTCTGCGAGCGAGCCGACGTGGCCTGGCGAGCCTACCGCGCGCCCGCCGCCTTCGAAGCCCGCGTACTGAGCCTCGCGAAAGACGCTGCCACCTTACAGGTGCGCCGCACACTTCGCAAACAAGCGCACTGGCCACGCCAGGACCAGATCCTTCGACTCCGATTACCCCAGGAGACCCTAGACTGCAGCGGAAGGTTCGAACTGCCTCTGAGGAACAGGAGGACTTACATCGTGTTCGCTGAACGGAAGGGACACTCGGCGGTCGCGTTGGGACCGCCGCTGAGGAGGACCAGCGCGCTGATGAAGCGAGTCCGCGCGGTCTACAAGCCGGGCTATAGTGAGTGTTTTGCTTTTTAACTGCGGTCTTTTTGTGAATAGTTCAAAAAGGTTGTGTTTTCCTAGTGCATGCTGAAATGAAAAAATAGATTTGGTCGTTTTGGTGATAGATCCGCTCCACGCTGCTAGGATGCACGCTAGACGATACGAGTGGCGAGTGCGTACATAAATAGAATTTGAGATACGATAAATACTGGCAACAAATACGCGATGGCAGGTGTATCGTCGGAACGAGTAGCCATTATGAGTCCATTTTAGGGCGAAGAGTGAATAGTGGCCGAGGCAAAACATACTAAGCGAGTACCACTTATAAGCGGACCTCATTTATGCACCCTTCATAAACGGTCAGTTGGATAAGGAAACAGATATAAACGTACAGACGTACATACTACTTTTCACGTTAATTATATTGCTAGCTCGTTAAAATATTTCGTTCAAAACAAAAATGTTGAAACTAACTTTTTTGTCGAATTCCTAATGATAACTCTAATTAAAGTTCTAGAAATATCAACATTACGCTGAAACTGTGTAGGCAGTACATAAAACACAGAGGCCGAATTACAGTTTGCAAAACAATAACATCAAAAGGAATTCATCAAGTTAGTTCAGAAGTGGAAGTTCTTTTATTATGCGCACTGCAAACATTTGGAATCAGCTTCCAGCGTCTGTATTTCCGCTGAGATACGACCCTGTTGTTTTTAAGAAGAGAGTTAATAGGCACCTTCTGGGTAAGCTCGCTCCATCGTAGACCTCATTCTTACCTGTGTAAGTTTCGAGGTCAAGAACCAACCCATTCATCATAAAAAAACCGTGCATACGAGAAAAACCAAACTTATACAGAGGAACATAGACCTTGGTCTACTATAGTTTCAGACTAATGTGCAATAAACTCGAAATTTTAGTGTCTGTTTTCAGTAGTTACTAGCATGTCCTCATTCACAAAACTAGCGTGTGTTTTAAAACCGTTAAAAACCGCAATTTGCCGACTATTTCCCAAGCTCCAGACGTATAATCCAGTCGATAAATCTACCGCAGGAAACAGAGGACTTGCCAAATTACAATAAAACCGACACAAATTATAAGTACCATGGAACCTCAATAACTGTCTGCTATTTCCGTGAAGATATGAAAGCCATAAAGCGTCATCATCATTGCTACCCGTTTATTAGTAAAAACGTCTCTATATTACGACACTTGTGTCATTTGCGAGTCACATCAAATATAAGCTACAAAATGTAGCTTATAATTTAATAAAAAATATAACGTTACTAGCTGCGCTCCCGCAGTGTTACCCGCGGTCCCTCGGGATTTTTTCATTTTTTCGGGATAAAAGGTAGCCTATGTCCTTCCCTGGGATACCTTTAACTATGCCAAATTTCAGCTTACTCTGTTCAGCGGTTTGGGCGTGAAAGCGTAACAAACAGAAAGACAGACAGACAGAGTTACTTTCACATTTATAATATTAGTATGGATAATAAGATCAAAATGGAGGTAAAACCAACGAAAATTGATTTGACACATAATTTACATGCGAATGTCATGAACTACTTGTCCTTATCAACTTCTACATGGGATCGATGGGATTTATATAGATATCTATATAGGATAATAGATTTTTCTCTTCCACTCTGCTATATCAGCCTCAACTTCTAATATCAGCCAAAGTCACATCTTTTCCTTAATCCTCTAGCAGATATAAAAATATAAAACCAAGCTAATAAAAACGAATTTACTGCATGAAACCTTTCACTATCTTCTACTCTCTAATAACGCGAATGAAAAGAGTGATCACTAGACTCTGTCCTGTCAAAATGATTGAATGAATCAAACCTTTCAATGAAATGAACCTTTCTATGAATCAATGATATTAAAACGTGACATTTTCCCGTGATCATAGCCTAGGTACTAGGTACTTCACATAACAATAAAGTTCACATCTATGATTCCTGACACTGTGATGTTTTCGCAATCGAAATAGGTCATGAATGCTTCTCGTTTTCAATATTTATAATATCTAAATAAAATAAAAGGAACATGCCTGAACATCAAAACGGCCGAGACAGATTTACAATGTAATCTAACCGACGCACAAAGAAATGAAGGATATTACACAGACATATAAACATTTTGCTAAGAGTGGGTAAACATGAGGCGAGCTTCTAAAGTTCACTAACTTATTAGGGAAACTTTTTATATTATGGTGAATGAAACTAAGATCTTTCCTAGATACACTAATATACCTCTCCATTCAAAGGTTACCTGGAAGAGACCGCTTCTTATCATTTTATTTTACTTTATTGGGGACAACAAACAGTTGATACATTAAATGTTACTTATGAATAATGTTAAGTTTTAATGGATGAGTAAATGTACAACCCACTACGTTATCCACGGCTTACTAAAAAAAAATGTTGATGTTGATGTGTGATAAGTCAGTGAAAAGATATTAATAGTAGGTGATATGGCAATAAAAGTAAGAGAGAAGTTGCATTTAGGTTAGAGATTGTACGTTTATTAATTTGACAGAGTGTTTTTTAAAGTTATTTTAAACCTAAGTTCAGACAACGCAAAAATATCGATATCGTTGAATTTACTATCATATGTGTCGACATCATTAATGCTGCCTATTTATATGAAATATTATATGAAAGTGTACAAAATCCCTTATTAGTTGAACACAAAATCATTCATATCAAAACTACAAACAGATTATAAAAAAATTGACAAAAAATTGGGTCAATAAGTTGTGAATTGGTCAATGGGTGACGTCACCTTATCTAGTCGAGACTTGTCTGATGTTGTCGGCTGTTGTTACGGTCTTCGATTACCTTGATCATAGCATTGATCATGCATACTTACCTACTTAAATTAAATAATGTTAATAAAGGGTGAAGCAAATTTTACTTCATTGAGTGAAGTGTTCCTGATAAGGGATAGCGTCGATTGAGTCGATCGATTGATTTGTTGCCCAACTTGTGTTTAAGACAAATGTAAGTATTTTTTTTCTTCTTCTTCTTATTTAAGGATTTAATCCTTGTCGGCACAACTGATGAATCCCTTTCCATGTATCTCTTTCCAGGGCTGCTTCTTTGACCTCTTTATACTTTTTTAGCTACCTTCCCCTTTACTTGGCTCATGTAGCTTATCCTCGGTCTTCCTCTTCCTCTTCTTCCTTCCACTTTCCCTTCTCTAATGTTCTTAAAGAAATTTTCATGTCGTATAAGATGGCCGATCATCTTTCCCCTTCTATTCTCGACAACTTGCAATAGCGATATAATATTTTTTTAATAAGCTGTAATTTTTTAATCCAAATGCTGTTGTTTATCTTCGCAATGAGCCTTTAAAAAAATCATAAACCTGAGTGTGTGCCCCAAAGACAGTCGTTATTATGTTTTTCTAGATTTGTAAAAAAAAATACCGTAAGTGTTTCTATATCTAGGTATTATTGTTCTAAAGAAGTGACCTAATTATGTTTATTACGTACATTTGTATTAATTACAAATATAACAGGTGCCGGTGACGCGAAAGACGCATAAAATAGAGTCAAAATCAAAGGAGAGGTTTTGCAAAGTAAAAAAAAACTACGTACAAATAGTAATCTTTTAATTCTTCAATCTTACCTTAATTTCGTTGACCTCTAGTTCAAAAAAGAAGAATAGAAACTACTAAAATATGAAGAATTAAGATTGGATACTACTAGGTAGTAAGTACTAGGATAGGTAGATGACATCAAGAGGCACCATAGATTTTGGGTGCGTGAGGCAGAGGACCGGATTGAATGGCGTAAACAGAGGGAGGCCTATACCCAGCAGTGGGATATTTTTGGCTGCGGATGATGATGATGACTAGGTAGGCATGCACACACACACACGTAGTCTATTAAATACCTAAGGTACCATAGCCGAATGTTAGAAATACCTTCTACACCATTTACCCTCTTAAATATTCTTCTCAAGTTATTTTAGTATTCTTGTTGTGATGGCAAGATCTAAAACAGTTCTCGTGTGATTATACCTAGGAACTAAGTACAATTCTGTAGATACTCGTACACCAGCCGTAAAGTATAATAATTCCTTTATGTTAATATTTTATTAGGATAGTAAATTCAACAGACCGTCACCGACACTTCTTATTAATCTGTGGCACTGATGAAGCAATAATAATGTGTAAGTAAGTTCGAATGAGTTAGAAGCTTTTAGGTGCTGAAACCAACAATTTAACGTGCCCTTCGACTTGAAAGCGTTCAGGTAATAATGCCACCAGAAGTCACCCATCACTGTGACCTCATAGAACGTTGCTAACGACAATGTATTAAGAACGACTTAACTTTAAGATAACTTTATGAATCTATACCAGTAACATACCTATCAGTATATAACCTATTCAGTATATAATATGAGCCGAAGCAGAGACCCTTGTGTCTAAATACAAGTTTTAAACTTAGTTAAAGCAAGGTTTACCGTTTTGAATTTTATAATACAGACTCAGCGGTTAGCTAACTACAGGAATACCTACAGGATATAAATATCAACTATTTAAACCTTAGTTTATAACCTACTGTATTGTAATCTTTTTGAAAATAAATACTTTGAATTGAAAATTGAATTGACTATGGTCGATTATCTACCATTGATATTACGAAATAATCGGGAGACCGGAGTTTAAACTTTTACTGATGGTTTAATTAAACCACTATTGATCTTACGGCCTTAAGCAAGCCACACCACGAGTGCTTCTGCTAGTTGGCTAAACCATAAAATCTACTTATTTCTTATTCATAGTTAAGATTTACAATTCAAGCGGTATGTCGTGCTTCTTAGGTTTAAGTACTTACTTACTCTCACATATTCTTCGACTTCGACGCCTCTAAACTAACCCCGTTTTCATAAGAATTTTACTTCCAGTCCAGACGCCATTTCTCATAACATAGGGTCACTTATCATAAAGAAGTTCATCATTACGGTGTACATTTAAAAAACCAACATTTGAAATAGGTTACGTGGGAGTTTTTTTTTATGATATAACAATGGACGTAACTGGTTATTACGGTGCCAATGATTCTGAAATGTTATATGTGTGAAGATTGTACTAGGTCTCAGATAAAGATGCTAGGTGTGCTTGTAATATCTGTAGTTGTTTCGAACCAGCATGAAGTTTCCTCAATTTTTTTAGTTCCAAGACATGCTGGTTCAGTTCTCAAACCAGGGTGGTGAAAGAATTTTAAGTGGACGAAGTGTTCTACTAAAAAACAGTTCCTTCAAACTTTTTAGTTTTACGACATAAGTACCGGTTTCTCATCAATTCCTACATCGTTTGAAAATAGTACTTAATCACTTTTTTGACAGGAAAAACAAATAAGTACACGCCTGGATTCGAACTTACGCCCTTGGGATGACAATCTTGCTTCCAATACACCATCAGTGCTCTATCACTATTGCCATGTCATTGAAAAAGGCCCAGCCTTGCAATTAACGCGTGGTTCCGCCATTACCAATGTCTCTGTCGTACACAGTCTGAATCTTTGGATTGTAGGTATGCCAGTTTGTGCATAATTGGTGTCTGTTAGTCAAAATTTTATTGTCAAATACTTATGCGAGTACTGTGAGTACAATTGTATGCCTAAAAAAAGGGTCTATAGATTGCGATTGTGGCAAAATCAAAATCAAAATCAAAAAAATCCGAAAATTCAAGGCAAAAAAGTAAAAAGTAGGTAATGTCTTAAATACAGTACAAAACAAGACTTAAGCACGACTCTTACTTGTTATGCAACACACCCTAGTAAACGTAATTCACAAGTCCAAATCCATTTTAAATACGACTGTGTACGCCCCACGGTTCCGCCCCAGCCGTGACGATAATTGTATTTGTCAATGCATCAGCTGCTGTCAATTTATTAGGTCATTGCAGATGCGCTGACGGATTGGGGGACTTAATCCTCGAGTGGGTGGCTTTGACACGTCTGCAGTTAAGTTGCCATGAGAAGTGACATTATACTCGTAGAATAGAGAAAAATCAAACCAGCTACTAGTTTTAAAATTGAGGAGTCGTGGTTAGAAGACATTCTTCAAGAGCACGACTCATTCAGAAACAGTTTTTCAGATCTAATTACTCCTATGAAGGTCTTTATAACTAAGGCCTGTGCTAAAAGAATAGCTATCGCACAAATGCATAATTTGATACGACCATTTTCCACTCCATACGTGACTGTCACTTTATTTGATGTCAAATATTTGTACCCCTAATTGTTAAGATTTAGGTGCACATTTTACATTGTGGTGCGACGTAAAGTTCTATTTATTAATTTAAGCCTAGGCCCTATTGAAAACATACACAGGAAATTTTTGAGTGTGAAAGCGGGCGCGCATTCGCCGAGGCACTCTCTCGTCCGTCCTCTCTTGATCCAATGGAACGGAGACCGCTACAATTAGAGAGAATAACTTAGCTAGGGTCATCAATCTCCCTTTGAATTGTTCTTATTTTGACTTCAAAACCTAGCAGACGAACATGGCAGACAAACCGTCGTCTAATTGGGAATCACAAGAATGCCTACACAACGTTATGTGACAAATAAAAATTCCACAATTTGAATACATCGCCGGCAGACGAGACGGCTAGACTGTTAAAAACTGCACGGAAATAGATTGGGATCAGTAAATAAATATTTCATGATGGAAATTATTTTGGAACAGTTACTAAAGTATAAATTATATGAATAAATACCATCTATCCTGAACCCGCTTTAGAATGTCAACACAAACAATTCAGCAACAAATCTATCATACAGTTTGCAAGGGATTCGAACTTGCAACTTCATCCTCTTTGTAACTTCTGACCTAGATGCATAAAAATCTTTCTTGTAACTAGAGGACCCCTTCAACTTGGAAGATTGTACGGTTCCCGAGAATACAGATTACAGATCCCGAATTTTCTTAAAATCCATCTACGACCCTCAACCGTGGTTATATAACTATGGGCAGATGGCATCATCTGCCCATTATTTTCTCTTACTGCCAACTACTGACGTTCAACGTTCCGATAGTCTTATTAGATTCAAGCTCAATGGATCCCTGGTGTCAATAATTCCATATGTAAAGCACTCCTGCAGTCTTGCAAGCTCAACTAGTTAATAGTCGTGGGACAGCAATAAGGCAATTTACCCATTAGCACCAATTGTTAGTTCTAATAGCAGAATTTATGAACAGAATTATTTTACTTGACAAAAACTGCTACTGCAGTTTTATTGAAGACTTTAGATCGATTGAAAGTTACGGTTTGTTATATCAATTGACCACTTCGCTTTAAGCTTTGCTGGCTATGTCCTTAACTGTTATTGTAATTTTTTAAATTACGTATTATTGAGACGGGATTTATCACGTACAATTACCATAGTTTACCGATGTTTCGCGTGTGTTGCAACAGGCGTGGTCGCGGGGTGAGTTAGCCCGCGAATTCTGAATAGTGATCGTGAAAGTTTAAGAAAGACTATTGTAATTATTATTTATGTTTTTTTCTCTAATCTCTCTCTCTCGCTCTTGTCTAGATATCGCATGTTTTGATGCCTACGAAAAATTACATCACTATCGTAACTACAACTTTTTACTCTGATATATTTAACAAAACAAGTTCTCATTGGCTCTCTTTTATTTAGCAGTTGTCCTATGTCAATCGCTTAAATATGTAGCAATTCTTTCATAATTGGGTTAAAAGCTTTTCACCAAAGTTGACTATTACTTTTATTGATGACCTAAATATTATCTTACACACTTCTATCTATGCATTATGCTTACGTTCAACGCTCACCTAAATATTGTTCTTCTTCTTGGGTTCATTATCTCTCTGCCCTGTTCAGCACACTTACATAATTTCATACTTTTGATATCAACTTATCCAAGTATTTCCACCGTCAGTTTGGTTAAGGTATATCTTACAAAAGTAATAAATGATAAATACTTACAAACATTTGTTTTACTCGTCCGTCAGTATAAGGAGGTGGTTAGTTTTTGCTGGCTTCTGCGACAGCCCGTTACGGTACTAAGATTTTATTTCTACTATCGCCAGCCGGCGGCTTTGTCTTGGTTTATTATGTGAAATTGAACTACCTATTAATGTACTTGTGTTCATGTGAAAGAGAATATTAGGTATTGTCATGTTTTCGTTTGACTTTTATAATTTTTACTGAGAATTTGTGAGAGTTAAGATTTATTTTCTCATGCGATTGTGCTTGTAAAATGTAAAAAAGTGTGCTTTCTTTCTTTTAGATTCATAGAGTATTTAGATATAAAATATCCAAATATCTGAGCCTATTTCGACAAAATTAAATTGACATGATTTTTAACCGACGAAAAAAAAGGAGGTTATCAAGTTGACACGTATATATTTTTTTGTTAGACCACGCATAACTTTTTATAGAGTAGTCCGATTGATAATTATTTTTTTATAATTACATAGACTTACTTAAATTCAGTTATTCTCATGAGAACTTTTTACAAACAGTCAGACATCTTGAAAAGGCATCACATTAAGATGTAAAGGCATAATTTTTTATTTGGCTAATTGTGAAATTTTAAGCTTTATTGTAATGATTATTGCTGAATTCACGTTCCTATAAAAATTTAAGTACCTACAAATCTGTTTACGAAATTCTGATTCGTGTGATTTTTGCAAATTTTAAAAATAGAAGATTTACATTATTATGGTTTAGCTTGCTTTTTGTGAAAAGAAATATATGTATTATGTTACCTATACCTACTTTTAAACGTATACGAATATCGTCAAATTGTGGTCCCACCTGTAATTCTTTATTGAACACAAGATAATGGTTACAAAGACAATATTTTAAAAGTACATGTACAAAGACGAGCTTAACCCTAAAAGAGTTTTCTACCAGCAAACCTTTGAGTCTAGGTAGAAGAACAAATGTAGATGCGCTGTATACGCTGTGTAAAAGAAACCTATAACCTTATGTTTCACTAATCTGAATACTTCCGAAATTCGTAACACCATGACCAACATTTTTACTAATATTTGCAGATCAAGTCTTGGTTTATAATAATTTCCCTAGAGAAGTTTATTTTTCCTTGGTTATCGAATGGGCTATCCACCCCCGCGGGGGAGCCATAAGTAGCAGTTTGCCACCTCGTGGTGGGCAGACGGTAATAATTCAAACAAAAGCCATTTTAAAAAGTTCAACTGTTATTCGACTTTCGTAGCTGACTGTACCTACTTGTACTCCCACAAAATCTCAACAATGGTGTCGTCTGCCCTGGCTCAGATGGGAGAGGGTTACGGATCGGTAAACGTCACCAGTTCAAGTCCCGCATAGGCGAAATTTCGGGATACTTTTTAAAACCTTTCACTTCCTCTCTACTTCACTTATTCACTTACTTCACTTTTGCTCACGGTACAAAATACTTTAGAATAAATAAAGTAATTTTCGTCATGCAATTGCATGCGTCGTAACAGTAACACCATTAGAAGGTTTAGATCAGAACGAGATTGCGATGTACCACCGCTTCTGCGAAAATGAGACAAATAGCACAGTTTGAGAGATGACTGGTTTACTCGGCTTAGTTGGCCTAGTGGGGTGTAGGTACTCTTGACTTTCAATATTAGATTGCAAGTTTGAATCTCAGCCGTGTTGCGTTTCGGGAAATTGTGATTAGCACCAGATACAAGAGGTACAGGAAAAATCTAGAGAAAATCCGTAGCTTAGTCAGCTGATTAAACTGAGAGGATGGTGGTGAGCCTTTCATCTCTATGTCCCAGGCAATACAGGGTCTGGTTGTTAAGGGGTTACAGCCGTGAACCTGTTTCTTGTGTTCAGATAGTTTTAAAATTTTAGGATAACAGTTAAACTGCTACAGATTAGCCATGTGCAAAACATATCTCCTAATTGAAAAGATATATACATATCTTTTCACCGCTGGGAAGTATATCTATCTTTTAGTTCCGTAGTTCAGTCTTTCGGTAGGTATGTAAATTTTTTTCTTTAACTTTTGTAATTTCTACAACAATAAACACATTTCATAAATATAATGGACAGTTCGATGTTAACATCGATTTTTTCTAATATCGATCATCCCTAATTCGTTCGACTCGCTCGCTGAACTACGGAACTAGATTGATAAGAATGCTTCTATCGTTCTCGCTCAGACTGAACTACGGAACTAGAGATTGATTGGATGCATTCGACTCGCTCGCTGAACGAGAACTACTGAACTATAAGATTGATAAGATTGGAATATATCACATATCTTGTCTCTTATCTGCTTCTTTCTATCAATCTCGCTCTGAACTACGGATAAGAAGACGGATAAGAAGATATGATTGGATTGAAATTGAACTAGAGATAGATGAACTATACGCAAAAGAAGTAGTCCAATTGAACTAATCACTCCGGATATACACATCGCTACTACAGATTCTCAACCAAAGAATGTCTCACCTTTTGATTTCAGCATTCCCTTCGATCCAAAACCACGTTCAAACTTTTTTTTTCTTTATTGTCCAAAAGGAAGCGACTTGCTGAGTGATACGCGACACATGACGCCATAATAAAATCAAAACGACGCAAAAGTCACAAAGGGTCGCATCGCAAAATAAACTCTACCAGGTAACGACAAGGTCGATATTTGTTTAGGCGGTCGGCGCGCGCGCACGGTCTCTGAACTCCTAAAATAATATTTCAGTTCGTACCACTTCAGATGTTACGTAACCGGCGGTATAATTATAAAGCTTAGACCAAGTTTTAAGGCAAAGTTAACGCGAATCGTGGGCTTAGAACATTTGGAGTAAACAATCTTTCCTGACTTCGTGATTTTTTACATTTCGTCATAAGTTTCGCATTTAGTGTCTATTAACAATTAACTACTCTGCAGCGCGGTTCGAGGGGGGAGGGGTCACATGACCCCCCCTACCCCAAAATCGAAAAATCTTCTAAAAATTTTGCAAAATAAAAATAAGTTTTAATAAAGTAAAAAAGATAGATTAGTAACCCCCCTCCCCCCCCCAAATTTCAGACTACGACCGCGCCAGCTACTCTGTTTATGAGATCAGATAACTGAAAAGGCGAGTCCACCAGCAAGAAAACTTCTGCGAGAACTGTCAGACATTCTGTCCGACAGCAGTTTACAAGAGTTAACTTCGTAGCAAGTGCTGTTACGAAAGTATCGTGCATCTGTCGGAAATGTCTAAAGTTTAGGCTTAGGCTGCGTTTCAACCTGAAAACTTCAAACTTTGTTCAATCACAAGTTTGTTGTCATGTGTCACACACCGGTTCGAAAGAATAAGTAACACGAATCTCAATTTTTTTTTATTTGGAACAAAATACAAATAAAAAGAAAAAGCAAACAAACTTATGAATCCCTTACTTTTTATCATAATTATTACAATCTTTAATCTTGTCCATCTAAGGCTATGTATAGAATGTGGATCAATCTTGGTAGAGTATATTAATAAAATGGACAGTCGCGTGCAATGGCGTTTCATAATAAATAAAAGAGTAGGTACCATTAATCAATCGTCAATCATCTTCAAAGTACTTACTATGTATAGCTTTGAAAAATCAAGTAGGTACGTTGCTAAAAATTTAAAGTTAAGTACTTACATTTTACTTAAAGATACTAATTACAGAAACATACAAAATATCTGCCGAACATGTAAAATTAAATATGTGAAATGTAAATTGAACTCGCACCTTGCGTTTCCGAGCAATCGCCACGCTACCGAGGTCGTCAAGTGCAAGTAACTGGACAAGAATCTCGGATGTAACTGGAATGTTTCAAAAACCTACAAGACTGTGGTCCTAACCCATAATACAAAGAGCCCGTGTGCCAATCCGACCAATTACAAGTCCGCCTGCATAAGGTAAAGCATCGGATTAATTTTCGAATCGTTAGAAAAACTTCATCATCCTATATGGACCGGCGCCTGAGTTCTGTCTGAACGTGCACCGCCTTTATATGTGGTTATGTTGAATATGGATATTCGGAGATCGATAGATATTGGACAATGAGCGATTATCATTTGACGGGCAAAAAGTTTACGCAATTTTTCAAATACAGAATAGACTGTTTGTAGAGATAAACAAGTTAATGTCTCAGGGGCAGTGAATAACCCCTAATATAGACTTGAATTTAGGAATAAACAACATCAAAATATAGGTAGGCGTCAAAATATGTCTGATTACAAAGATAAACTATATACTTAGTGACATAATATAACCTACAGAACATAAATAAATAAATGTTGAAGGAAATGTCCGAAATGATTGAGATTTTAAAGAGTTTGCTGTCACTATCAGCATAATTGCCACTTGACCACTGTTGAATCTGCTTGGCTTAGCTCGCTGACGCGGTTTTTGTCCTCTTATTTTGACCGATCAGAGACATAAACATCAGTTTTTGTGATAGCCCGTTGCTTTTATGACTTTTGCCCAAATATGGTATTCCCCAACCCCATATTATCATTCTCAAATCTTTTAGGCATTCACGATCCTTTGTTGATCTCAAAGGTGGTAATCAGAGGAACGTCGAAATACTTATTTGGCATATGCTTACATTTTGCAGAAGGTAGCATTGCATACAGTGTTGCAAGGACGTTGTATCGAAGATAAAATCAATCGCGACAAAAAAACAGCAAACAGGTGTAATCAAATTATGTCGATCAGTGAACTTAAGGTGACCCAGTGCTTTGCTACATAAGCTACTTTCTTCCATTTCGTTACTTCGACCGACATTTTCACTCACCGCGCCCTCCCAATTAATTCTAAATGTCATATGAATCCAGATATTTCAATATTTAAGTAACAAGCGATTGGCGATTTGAAAAAGGCAATGATGATAATATCGAAACAAAGCCATTGCCTGTGCTGTCAAAGTTCGTTTAAAATCAATGAGGAAAATGCTTTTGATTGTAATAGAGAATTATATTTATAGAAATATAATTCTCTATTACAATCAAAAGCATTTGCAACGTGTATAGACACGTTTCCTATTTGAATTTTTCATACTTTTGATCACTTTCTTTGATTAATCAAAGAGAGTATGTATTACTTCTTTATCAATGGTCCTACATAGTAGGCTACCAAAAGCTTCGCTCATAACTTATCCCTCATCAAGTCTGCCCTCGACATTTGTAAAACTTACCAAAACGTCACTTGGTCAGTTACGCAACCATCGTTGCATCGTTTGCATTCGTGCAGGGTGAGTAGTAATTATAGAGATTAATCGGACCGACGCAGGCGCATAAAATTAATTTGTTTCAATAGCCAAATTGCAATTTGGCGGAAAAATTACGCAGGAATTTATTGCAATATTAGTTCAACGACAATCAAATAACTATTTACCATTAATAAGTAGATCCTAGCAAATTGAACATACAAGTGTTCACTCAAGCTACAAAGCTGAGTCTCTTTGGTTTGAGATATTTTCACATGACATCCAGAAAGTTGAGCGAAGTTTGTGAACTGATGTCCGAAGACAATAGAAAACGACGCGGCAGAGCCAGTCAGGCGAATTGTGACTTTGGAGTCCAAAAAATGGAAATAAAATCTACCAACTCTCAGTTGTAGGACAAATTAATGAATTTATGAGGGATAGGGTGATGATTGGATATTTGCGTCCGGTATCACAAATAATACGAAGTAGGTACTCACAGAGGTTATTATAATAAAATGTCGAGAGGCGGTTCAAGACTCACAAGCGTTAAGTTAGTAGTAAGTTCGTATGAGTCAGATGAGCCAACTCTGGTGACGGAGTTTTTAGGCCGCCTTAAGGCCTCAGTTATGGCTTAACGACTTAAATTAACCGACAATTTAACGTGCCCTCCGAAGCACGAAAGCGCTCAGATGAAAATGCCACTGGCGGTCACCCATCCACTTAAGGACCGTTTCGAACGTTGCTTAACGATCTTTGACGATCTATCAAGAACGACTAAGCAAGCACGACCACGAGCGTCGTTGATTTTGTAAAAAGTAGGTATACTTCATCGATTTTATGTTTACGCTATTGGTTTCTACAGATTGTAATCTGCCCTTCATCAGAATGCGGTAGGGCTAATTCGCACTCAATTTGCACATTACTAGGGGTGTCACACTGATGAGATGCGCGGGTGGCCACTAATGCTCTCCTGATTGCCAGCCCTACCACGTCGATACTAACGGGACTGATGTGGGAAAATTTAACAGGAAAATGATGGGATATTATAATATATTATGCTGGTTATTTATTTTAATCAATTGGGATGATTTTATTGTTTATAAGCTTCATACGAAGTGGGATAAGGGCAAGGAACTGATAATGGTGAAGCTTAATTCAAATTTTATCTTCAAAATTTCTTGAAGAATTTGATCTGAGAGAATGTGCACAGTCGTTATCATGTTTCGTTACTTTTTTAAAATGATGAAATAATAAGATGAATATAATAACATGTTAATGTAGTAGACATGCCTGCAATTCGTAGAGACTAGTTGCATTCCATGCGTGACAGGTTGCAAGCCCATCGCCGCCTATGATATATTATTTTATCCTAGTTAAGAGCATACATTCCTATGTCCATACAATTAAACAAAGAATAAAACACCTGTCCAATAAACTACGATGTTTTCGCCCACGACCATTGTCTAGCAAAATACTAGCAGAACCTAGTTCTAGGTATTACTAGAGTCTAGGCAATAGGCATTCTGTAATGTGTGCTAAGGCAGTAGTAATTCCTGACGCTCGTCACATAGTCTAGTCCGAGCCTAATATGTAGGGACCGACCTCGGCCATGTAGAGTGTAACAAGAGATAAGAGTTAGCGGGAATAAGAGCGAGATGAGAGATAGGATTTGGTCTCCTCAGTTTTAAATTTGTTGTTGAGCTATGGGCGGTGAAGGAAAACAGCAAGAGGAAGCTGGCTTCTTAAGCGTCGCCTGGCTTACAGCCTGTCAAGTTAGGAATGCTAACTTGTGCAAAATGTAGTTACGCATTTTTAATACGCATAATCGTTCTTTAGCTCTCTGAAGTAGCTGAGCAGAAACCATTTTTGATGACGCCTAAAATCGTGCTATCTCGCTTACTCTACCAAACCTGCGCAATCGTCTAATGCACCTAACTTCAGAGAGCTAAAGATCCGTTGTGCTTAGTATACCTATACCGTGCTTTATAGATAGATAGTCGTGAGTCGTAAATTTTGCTGTTTCTCTAGCTCAGCCTAAATCGCTTCCGCTTATTTCTTGGGCTTGCATAATAATATCTCGTTCTAATCAATCTAACGCTTATAGAGTTACAAGTTGACATTAACACATTAATCTCGGTTTATTTGTCTTCGCTAACTGATTAGCGGCACTTTGACGATTTATGCCGGGAATAAGGCTTTTTGCGGATACCTCTTTAGGCAATTTGAATTATGACTTATTTTATTCGAGACGAGATGCGACTTTCTTGAGCAATGTCATTTATCTAACAGAGAGTCACGGGGAGTTGCTAAACTAGTGGCACTTTTTATTTCGATTTTCAACCGACTTCAAAAAAGGAGGAGATTCTCAAGTCGTCTGTATGTTTTTTTTTTATCTTGTTACGCGATTGTTCCGCCATTTGTTGACCGATTTGCAAAATTCTTTTTATGTTTGAAAGGGTATACTCCAGAGGTGGTCCCATATAAATTTTATTCCTAAGGGATTGATAGTTTCCCCGTAAAACTCTAAACACCTTCCCTCCTAGCCATGTCACAAATAGAAATCAAATCGACAGCTTGACGCCCTGAGTCACACCGCGTTTCGAGTCAAACATTGAAGTCGGTTTTCTTTTTAGTATTAAAACGTAATTATCACAGTTGTTTTAAACAAAAATCAATGACCAAGTTAGATGGGGTAACAAGTAACAAGATTGACTTCTTTTTGTGGAAAAAACCGATAGAGCCGGGACTGAAAGGCTGATTTAGGTGAAATAATATCATTTACTTATAAAATATGTAAAATGGCATCTAATAAAGTTTTTTTTTTTCATTACATCCGCTCTATTTTGTTCAAAATCAAGCTCGTACTTCTAGGTTCGAAACAACAGCAACGTTCATCTCTTCCAAGTATCGCACGATGTTTTGGCACATCTTTAGCGCCACAGATAACCTATTTGTTGAAACAAGAATCAACACAGATTATAAAATAGTTTGTACGATTGCACCACAGATTGTAAAAGAGTTTGTAGGGCGTTGACTCACTGTAAAGTAATTTTAGCAAGAGATATCGTAGAGTGCTACTAGGCGTAAATCGATGTCTAACATTAATAATGCTATTATGACTTTGCTCTTCAATAAATTTTGGTTGGTGTTTGTTTGTTTATGTATGTATTGCTGTATAATATTTTTAGTAATCACTTGAATTCATTCCTTAGATTGTACGTTTATTTTGAATCAAATATACTTTTTTTCTCCATGGTACGGTAGACATTATCCCAGATCCTTTGAAGTTTTCTATGATAATATAGTTTAATTAATATAATATTTTAGTTTAGGAATTTTAAGCTATCTTTAATTTTGGATAAGTAGGTATACCTACCTACAATTTGCAGATGACAGAAACTTTCAAATTAATTTAACAAAACGGGCCAAGTGCGATTCGTACTCGCACACGAAGGGTTCCGTACCATTATCTATAAATATGGCAAAAAAAAACACGTTTGTTGTATGAGAGCCCCCTCAATTATTTATTTTATTCTGTTTTTTAGCAACTGTTGTTATAGCGGCAACAGAAATACAT
This sequence comes from Epirrhoe tristata, assembly GCA_951394285.1. Lineage (NCBI taxonomy): Eukaryota > Metazoa > Arthropoda > Insecta > Lepidoptera > Geometridae > Epirrhoe > Epirrhoe tristata. The sequence continues at coordinate 11,541,700 of OX596141.1, forward strand.
CATCCTATCACGGTTCATGAGATACAGACGGACAGACAGACACAGACAACGAAGTCTTAGTGAAAGGGTTCCCGTTTTAACCTTTGGGTAGGTACTGTTAGGATGGCAGTTGTTCTAAGTCCTAGAAACAGAAACCAATTTGCCCAAAGAAGAAGGTTTATTAAAACTTATCAAAGATTATTACAGAGCTACAGAACAGGGATGAGTGGAGAGAGGGAAGGGAGGCCTTTGCCCAGCAATGGGACACTACAGGCTCCTAATAATAATAATACAGAGTTTTTATGAGTAAGTAGGTATAGCGTAGAGTGGCTCTCGAAATCACATTATTCGGGCCTTTTATTAAGAATCGTTGCCTATTGCATAGTGGGGTAAAATGCTTAAGTTGCAGGGTTACTTAACTCGCTTGTACGGAACCCTAAAAATGTTCTTTACTGTAGTATTCTTATCACTATAAACCCACAAAGGTTAACACAACAAGTCCATCCGTAATGCTAGCTTTATGCATCTCTTCCGGTGGCTCTGACATCTAGACTCCACAGTAGACTAAACAAATAAACGGTACGCGTAAACAGACAATGGAATTTCTAAATAGGCGGTATCTTTATCTTTGGACCTACCTCAAGAAAAATCAATAATTAAAAATCTAAAAAGAAAAAAGAAGCGAATCCGACACAGAAAATTACAAGCTAAGATGAGCTTTTCTTTTTTTTAGACTTAGTTAAGTGCTTTTATATATTTTATTTTATACTATTTATTTCATTTTGTATAACTTTCAGACACAATTGTGAAATTGTTATTGAATAAATTGAATTGAATTGAATTGAATTTCTCTCAGGAATAACAATTTTTATGGGACCACCTCGAAAGCTCTTTTAAACAAAAAAGCATTTTCCAAATCAAACAAGGAAACCGGTGAACAAAACTTAAAAAGACATCCGAAAACTACAACCTAGAACATAGATCCTCCCTTTTTTTAAGTCTGTTAAAAATTATCAAAGTAGTCCTTAATTTTAGTATGCCATAGGTCGCTGGACAACTCCACAATTCCTCATCCCCAAAATCTAAAACAACTGCAAAAGTGTGTGATCTATTTGAGACAGTGCGATTAAATATTTATGGCTCAAAGAAAACGCTAGGCCTTCTGTTTAAAACCTACTTAAACTAGACTGGCCCAGTCTAAACACAATGCGCGTAAAACTTTTAAATAACCCGGTAAAATTAGGCTGAAGAGTAAACAAACGGGTCAACGCATTGTGGATTCCGCGAATTATTAGATCAGTTGTTCATCCACGATCAAGGTAAGTTTTCACACATTTAAACATTGCCTTAAGAGTTGCCATAAGCCGCCATTTTGTAAGCGGGACAGCGAGTGTGATTTGTTCGGTGTGTGAAAAGTACAGAGCGATAGATACGCAACGTCATTTACAGCGCCAAAACACTTTTTACCTAATTACAAGTTAACTAAACAACCAATCGAAAAATTAAAAGACACAACTAAAGAAATACTTGTAGGTTTCTTGACAAAACAAAAACCCAACAAAAAAAGTATGCTATTCCTGAGATAAATAGCAAAATGTGTGCAAAACATGTATTTTCAAAAAAAAAATATGATCGAAAAAAAAAAAGAAGAACTTTCACCAATCGTGTTTTTAAAACACGTAATCTAAGATTAAACTTCGAAGTATAATTTCCCTAATTATGAAGGTTGTAGCTTTTACAGATTCTGAGATAAATAACTTCAAAATTGCTTAAATCGCTCCTGCACACTCGGCCCCTAAGTAGGGTAACAATGTTGCTCTAGCTAGTTCGTCCGTGCATGTTGTTCTAGATTTGCATATGGTTGAAGGAACAGGAGTAGAACCACTTGGTTTTTAGGACATGTGTTTTCCTACTGATTAATGCTTTTTGACTGAAATGCAATCTCAAACATACCTACCTATTGCTTTATATTAATGTAAACGGAACAGTAAACAACGGAAAACAGTGAATGGGGTCAAAGCACACCTAGCATAACCAACCATTCAATTCGAATCGTATACAATTATAAAAAGTGTGACATAAAAGACTGTACTACCTATATCTGTAAAAAACAGTTAAGGAATGGATTCTTTCTCTTTCATGCATTGATGTAGAAGACTTGGTTAATTGATTAGATCCCCTGCGCACATAAAGAAAACCCTCATAAACACTCCACACACTCCAGCCAAGATAGGAACCTTTCATTTTTTTATAGTATTATGCATTCTTAGTGCCAAACACTGTTTAGTTTGTTTAAGTTCTAATCTATCTTAGGGTAATTCGTGCTCCTGAGACCTAAGATACAGAGGCCTCCAAAGTATATATATAGTCTCTTTTGGCAATAAATATTTCTATTTTTAATAAGTATTTGTATAAAGTTTACCGCATAAGTCAAATATAATTTAATTTGGTTAAATCAAAGACCACCTGAACGTTCTCCCGATCAAAAGCTAGTAGCAAACGGTACGCAGAAGTGCGCACGCGGCGCACGGCGCCTACATTCCTTGTACAATAAATAAACAGTCATTTTCAGTTAGGGGAGTTTCTTCAGCTTACATCTCAGAAAATGAATGATTTCATAGTTCCTATGAATTGTTTTTTAATTGCAAAAATCACCGTTTAGTGTTTTATAATTGAACTTTATGAAAAAAAAAATCTTTTTTCTTTCATACATTTCAGTTTTGTTTACAATTAAATGAACCGTGTGAACTAGTTGAAACATCTTTTGCATGACGCCAGACCTTAAAAGATGCGTAACAGCAGTGACCTTTCAGTCCACCTTCACCCACATCTAGTGATATTCATCATCGAAATTACCCTGTATCGACACGCTTAAATGTTTATTGGCTTACTTATGCACTTAACTTTGCTTGCGTGGCTTAAAATACTTTAGAAAACTTAGTTTTTTAAGTTATCAAGAAAATCACTTACCAGAACTCCATGTTGTGCGGACTCCACATAAAGTGGGACAAAGGCGAATAGATGATGATGAGAAAAAACAGTAGTCTCTAGACTTCATCAGGGATATAATAATAATAATAATAATAATAATAAATAATGCTGGACATTTTTCACACAGCATCATCTAGCCCCAAACTAAGCAAAGCTTGTACTATGGGAACCAGATAACTGATAGAATACTTAAATTATATACTTTTTGTTTGTAAATACATACATATTATACATAGATACACACAGATATGTATTACCTTTTATTTCTTCATCGTCTATGCTTTAATTTTGAAATAAGCTAGGCCTTAAACGTTTATTGCCCTGGTTCTTCACGTTATTGGTCGTGACAGCTGTAGAATCTCACTATTCTTTTCAGGCTTTTCACGGTCTTACTGAATGTGTTTTTTGAAATCTTCTTCTCCTTTCTTCTTTTTAGCCACTTCCAACTCTTTCGGTGTAGGCCTCCTTCATAATTTGCCATTTCTTGCGGTCTTGTGCAATCTCTATCCATTTGCCTCCAGCTGTTCTTTTAAAGTCATCGTACCAACACATTTGCTGTCTTCCCTGTGGTAGATTTTCGCTCTATAGTCTCCATTCAGCAAGTCTTTTGCACCACGACTCCACTTTAACAAAGGATTTTTTTAATCTAATAATTTTATTCTGATCCGATTCAAAATAGAATCACTGGCATCAGCCACTGAGTGACAAACAAACATCAGTAAGACTTCATTGATTGTAAGCATTGTTATGTGTTGTTTATATTTGAACTGTCGAGATCGGATCTAGGTTTAATTTGTTTGGCCCAGTCCATTATTCAGGATTAATGTTCATAATGGTTTGTCTCAGTCACAACGAGGACTCATCTAAACTTCATACAATCGCCACTTATTTATATGCCATAATAAACGCCATTTTTTTCACTTTTATTATTAGTGGTATCACAGACAATATACACTAGTATTTAAACGGCGCGGCGTTACACAGATAACACAGTGGTATTTTTATACACGTTTCATCTGTGTGTAACATGCTCCTCATATGAACGCAATGAAGAGATTCACCAAGAGAAATAAACAACAACTTAAAAAAAATACGTTTTAAAAACTCGTAAATAATAGGATTTGGGGCAGATATCAGTTCTGCGATTCGTTCTATTAGTAGTCTTCTTCCTGCCCTTATCCCAAGTGGGGTTGGCACATGATTATTTTTCTATTTTCCTCCTACAATTTAATTAAACGATTAAAAAAACAGTACTAAGCTTAGTCAGCTCCAAACGAGTGACTATGTCGTTCCTGTAAATGTTTGCAAGCCATTTCAATGTCCCAGGCATAGCGTCCCGTCGAGTGTAGGCGTAGATTGCCCCCTGTATAAGCCTGTGTAAGCCGAGTCTCCTGCGACACTGTTTTTGTGTTTTCTATCACCTAACATCAAACATCTAACAAAATATGGGCGTGGCCTAACTTTTTTGTATGCGAAATGTTATCCGAGGCGAATGGAAAATATGTTTTGTTATTTTTAGTCGCAGGAGACACGGCTTAAGGTAAGGTTGCCTTCTGTATAAAATCATCTAGTAAAGACAGGCCTAAGTTTATGACAACCGTGTTCGTACATCGTTTATCTACTTGAGTGGCGTACCTAGCTACAGTGAGCTAAGAATACGCGCAACTCATCGGTGACTAACCAGCTATTGTTGCACTGTCAATGCGCGACTGTTTTTCTTACGAAGATAATCTTGTGTACGATTTATTGCAATCGTTTATTATCGTGTATTTAATGTACCTTCAGGACTATAGACTTATAGTTCAGGAAAATGTCTATGAAAAGCCTAAAGAATGAGTGACCATTACGTTACGATTGCCTAGTGTAGATTTAAAAGCTGCGAAATTTACCATATAGTGACTTAGGCCAACACGGCACTAGCTTTCGCTACGCGTTAGTCAGATTTTAGTCTTTGAAGCGCTCGTGGTCGTGCTTGCTTAGTCTGTCTTGATAGATCGTCGAAGTTAAACAACGTTCAAAACGGTCTGTAAATGGTTGGGTGACCGCCAGTGGCATTTTCATCTGAGCGCTTTCGTGCTTCGGAGGGCACGTTCAATTGTCGGTTCCGGCTATTTAAGTCGTTAAGTCATGACGGAGGCCTTAAAGTGGCCTAAAAACTTCGTCACCAGAGTTGGCCACTGACTCATACGAATAGTCTTTAAAGTTCGAAAATGTGTCAAATGCACGAAAGCCACTTTGAGGCGCACTTTATAAATTCATTACATATTCAGCACTTCACTGGTTCAAAAGAACTAGTGACACGACATGAAGAAGTCTTTAAACTTTGTTAACCTTCTTCACTTATCCCTTTCTGATTTTCACTGAACAATTATTGTACAGTTTATAAGTAGTGAATTTATAAAAAGTGTTGTGCCACGCTCCGCCGCATCGACTATCGATTTCGGCTGCATCGTCTAGTGATTCCATGTTTTTAACCTTTGACATTGAGCAAGTTTCATTTCAGGCGAAAACACTGAAGCGTTACCTTACTTTTAATTGCGTTTTTAGTTATTTAAATGTGTAATAATAACAGAAAAAAAACATACATACAGCCGAACATATAACCTCCTCCTTTTTTTGAAGTCAGTTAATAAACACGTATGTTCCCGCATTGACAATACTCATCGACTTCTTAAGATCCTGACACACATCTTTCGCGTCATTTAATCTCATTAGGTTAGGAGTAGGTACATTTGACTTAACTTCTCTAAAATGTCACTTAGGTCTTTCCAGCGATCCCATACTTACATTCATCCTCTTTACATGCCCAAACCGACGTGCCTTCTTCCCCCAAAAACCAACAAACTATCTATTCCTTCACTCACCAAAAAGCTGAGACAATTTTTCATTTATCCGTCATTAACCACTAGCGCCACCTAGTAATAAGTGACAACTGAGTGCGCTTCCGGCCTCAGGAAAAAACAGACATAACAAACTACCAGACATCGTAATGTAACTTGACACCTGAGGTGCACCTCGAACTCGGACACTCGACAAAACTCTATAGAAATGTCGCGAGTCTACGCAGACACGACACACTGTCATTTTAACCGGTTCAAAACTTGAGTAGTTTTATAATTATTAATATATAATTTTCGGCTTGTATGTTCTAATTAACAAAGCTATCGGTAGGTATGTTTTTGTAAATTTTTGTCAACTCTTATATTACTCTTATACGTGAATATAAATTATTTTATTTATATTTACTATAATTATTCCTGAGAGATTGATACTTTTCCCGTAAAACTGAAAAAACTAACCTCGTATGTGATTTTCAACGTCCAACCTTGAAGTCGTTTTTCTTTTTAAATTAATTTTTAACTAAATTTTACAGCACGATAATTGATCTAGGCGATTGTAAAGTAAGCCGTTTCGATTCACAGAAGCCAATTTGCATGTGTATGTCCTCGTAATCGAGAACTCGAGGGGCAGGGAGTAAGGTTGGTGCGGGACGAGGAGTATCCATTCCATACGTAGTGTTATTAGTTACTCTGAAGTGTGACGTTTCTGAAGTTCACAGCTGATTAGTGGCTTTTTTGTGGTTCTATTCGCCTGGCTCTAATTTGTTTTTTACCTAGTTGAATGTCTAGTCACAGGTTTGGTTCTGAAACAAAGCTTCGAATCTTTTGACAGCAAGTTTTTTTATAATAAAATTAAAGAGGTTTGTGGTAGGGGAAGAAGGAAAATGCATGATTTTATTTACTTAAGTGTTATTTCAATAACGTAGGTATATTTTTAGAAAGACGAAGTTCTAAGCAATACATAAATTGACATTTAAAAATGTATAGTACATCACTAGTTGCTTTGAATGAAGATTACACAGATTCTGAACTAAATAATTGATTGTTTAAGTTTTTCATCTTCTAGTTTTTACTATGACCCTTAAGTCCCGTCAAAATTGACATGTGTTTGACAACTAAATAAATATTTTGTTCACAAAAATGTTTACTTAATAAGTTCAAAGCTCTAATTAGAAGCACATTCTTGTGTTGGCCACGATGCTAAACAATCGGTTGTGATGCTAGTTTTAAATACCAATAGTAATCGAAGATATATTTGTAAACAATTTGCAAAATCAAGACCAAGGACAGTTAATTGCATTCCATAGATTTTTCAAAGATGAATCTCAGTTTTAATTTCCTACACAGACAAATCTAATATTACACATTTTGTAAACAATTTAAGTTTTTTACTCGCTTAAAAATTTCGTCGATGATGACTGACATTGTTTTGATTCGCTAAAGTGTGAAGCGCTCTAGCTTGGAATGACTAAACTGGACTTGCCTCTGACGACACGCAATACAAATACGTATACAATACATGATCTGAGAAAACGTCTGACGCATGTTTTTAATCAGTTGCAGTAGTCGTTTTCTTATTAAATTTTAACACTGGTATAAGTTCCCTTTCAGCACAACAACACGACTCCAAAAAGCACAATATGAACAGCTCATAATGAAGACACATCAATACTTATCGATAAATCAAAAAGTAATCACCTCTGTACTTGAGCCACTTGAGAATAATCGACGATCTGTCGATAATCAGCAGTCATCACTACCACTTAGACTAAATAAAACAGATGCTACTGGTACCTTGCTCTTTAGATAAATGATGTATAGCGACCTCGGTGGCACTGAATACAGATACCAATCGGTGGTGTGGCGAGTGATTCGGTTGAGAAGCAAGAGCATTCGATTCTCGCAGCGGGGCAAATGTTTTAAGACGACCTTAGGCAATTGTCCGACCGCGAGCGTTGAGCGTAAAGCGTTGGGCGATGAGCGTTGAGCGTTGAAGCGAGGATACCTAGTTCTGTCGCCGGGCTATGACTTTTTCATCGCTCGGCTTAAGTTTTGAACGCCGCGCAAGTACGCTGAGCGAATAAATTTGTCGCTGTGATAAAACTTTTATCGCTGGCGGTGTGAACGGCCGACGTTGGACTATAAATATTTGTGTCTCTTTTATGGACACGAAATCTTATATCTTTTGTTCGTCTCTTGAGCGATAAAACCGCTGATCGCTTGCCGCTCACTCCCCGCGGTCGGACAAGTAACTAAAACTTCGTCACTAGAATCAGCTAACACAATACGAACTTCTTTACTTCAAGTTTGATTTAACTAATATTTCAGTGTTTTGTATTTGCAAAGCTTTTCCGTCAGATGTAAAATTACCCTTAAAATACAAATTAGACGCATCAAACATCAAAAAGACCCATTACCCAAAGTCGTTATCCGTGTAAAGATTTATACAATTGGTGTAAAATAAACAAAAACATATCGCTCACAGCTAGCTAGGCCGCGTCGTCTACCGAATACATTTCCTGGGATATATCGCTCGATCTCTGTTGTGCTTCTGAATAAAGCGACTTTTCTAAAATGGTCGCTACATTTTCACTGGGTACAAATTAAAACCATTTTCATTTTATTTCAAGTTGTTTTTCGTTCGGAAAACATTAGTCTTTTTTTAAGCACAAACCAAATGCAAAAATTGTTTCAAAACAAAATATATAATATGTGTGCATGTTTTTATTAAAAATCTGATTTTTTTTTACGATATATTCCGATTTTGCAACCACATATCTGGCGACATTGTCCCAGGATACATCTTCTATGAACAGTGTGAATGTGTATCATCAAACTCAGGCAAGTTTAATGATGGCACTAAAGCTAGGGGCAGTGAACTTTACAAGATTGGCTAATTATGGCACTAATTAATTTCGAGATTAGTTTTCATGGCTTTGTTTCCGCGTGCTGTTTCTTTTAAAATGTTTATTTACTTTGTTATTTTAAAAGCTCGTTTTTGAAATTAAAATACGTTTTGGTTTGAAAAGACGAAACGAATTAAAATACGTTTGAAAAGAAAGAGGTATTGTAAATAGTAACATGTAAATGTATTAAACTTGAGTCCAACAGTATATTATATACATAATTTTTTCTTGAATGGTACACCTTTCAGCTCTTCCGAAGTTCAAGATAACCTCAATAGAATGGTGTATTTCCATATCACGTGATAATTCAAATACTGATTTATTCCTTAATCTTAGACCAAACTCAGAATCATGTGACATGTGACGCATTTAATGTTACCTAAATTATTTGGGCAGTCTCATATAACATTGTCAGGTTTCCGTCTGACTGTAATCTAGACATTAACGTCTCGTTTTATCAACATTAAAGTCACATTAAGACGTATACTCATATTAGCCATTTTAGCGGAGATCGTAAAAATCATGGATGTTAGATATTGAAATTCACTTATGTGAATCTGGGTTGCGGGCTCAACTCAAGGTTTGGTAAAATTTTAAAAGCCATAAACCAAGAAGTGAAGTGAAGTGACATTTTTGTAAATGTATAAAAAAATACTGACTTGCTTTAGATAACAACATTGTTTGTGCCAAATATAACTCACAAAAGAGTTTAAAACGAAAAAGTATACTAAAAAAATTACTTACTTATTATATACGAGTATATATTCGATTTACTTGGAGTATATTGTAAAATGTTGTAATCTCAAATCCAAATCCTCAATGGCCCAGGCACTATTATAGCGTCCCGTTAAGTGTAGGCATAGATTGCCTCCTGACGCTGTATAAATCATCTAATATAAATGTAAGTTTCTTTATTGTATAATTCTAAAAATATTCCAAAAATTCTATTTTCTGTCGTCGTATTTTTTACGTGTTTTCAAAATTAGATAATCACATTACGTAGACCCAAAAGCCAGTGAGATGATGACTGAACAACAAAAATACAGTTGTTATGTTGGCAACTGGCGACAGCCTTGACCTAACTACTAATTACCCATGTATTGGCATTGGTTGTAGCAGGTAGACTATGAAAATTCACCTTGTGTATGTAAAAAATACTTCACTCCTTAATTATAGTAAAACAGCCAGGAAACTAGTCATCTCAGATTTAAACGGACAACATCAATGTCCCCGTGACTTCTAAAATATGTTTTTTCCTAGCACCTAAATCTTCCCATCAGTCTCTTTAAAAGAGGACATACCTCAGTAAGTAACTATGATATATATGTTTTTCTATCAGAAACTACAAACACCATTACCACAACACCCAGACTCACAAATTGGTATAGTCGCTTTTTTTTGTTCATACAAATAAAAAATCTGCAAATCTGATGTCCTACTGCAAGATTCAAACACGTCTTGCCAAGCCGATTGCTCGGACATGCAAACAAGCTTTGGTGCATTTGAAACGTAAAGGAAATTTAATTTATTTATTTACTTAGTAGCTTTGACAATAGATTACCTTTAAAGCAGGTGGTACATCTATACTCGAAATACATTTAAGTAAAACTAAAAGGTGGTCAATGTGGAGTAAATCAACGCACGCAAAGTAAGATAATAGTTATAATTGGCCGCTAACTGGCGCGAAGCGGTTACTGCTGCCTTTGTCTAGCCACCTGTTCCCACGACCGTACGAAAACCTTTTTGTGTTGGTTTACGGAATATAATAAGGTTATGACCTTTATTTTTATTACTGACCCGACACACGTCTTAATTTGAGTTCATTCATAGAAAAAGCGCTTGCAGAGATTTGTAAAAAAAAATAACTAGGAATATTTTCCCCTTAAACTTAGGTATTATTGAGTATTTGTTGAGTGATGAGTATTCTGTTATGATGGCAAAAACTCAGTCGTCGTACTCATTCGATGCAAGTCCTCTTGTGTCATTCGTGTTGCTTTTGACTACCCCTCAACATCATACATCATACGTCATTTAGGCTAAAATGCCTGAAGATAATGACGTATTAAATGAGTTTACTCTAATCCGCGGCCAGGTGGAGCGAGCAGGTGCGGCCACGCCCACCTGCGTAAGCGCGACTAAGCTTCTAATCCAGCAGCTATATACATAACTAGTTGCTTAATTGCGTCTCACGTTTCAGTATTATTTCTTTTTAAGTATTTCAGATTATTTTTTATTCTGTTTTCGTAGAGAAAATTAGTAAGATTTTTTGGGAAATTGAATGTACATTGACACGAGTTTATACGAGTAGTTTGTTACTTTTTAAGACTATTCTAAGTGATCCCAGCGGTCCTACAAAGTAAATGGTTTTTGACTTTGACTTTGAGTTAAAATAATTATTGTATGTATTGGTTACTTGGCCATTATCAATCGACAAACTTCAAATGAACTACATAAAAAACTCAAGCGATACTAACTAATTTTCATAATGAACTGTAAGAAATCAAACCTTGAGCGAGAAAACACAAACTCCAAAAGCATTAAGAAATAAATGTCTAAAGTCGGTCTACTAGGATCACATTGAATAGTCTTAGGAAGTAGATGATTCTTCTCCAACTCCTTTACGATCAATACCGTGAAGAACCAATACTTATAGCGTGTCTTCTTCTTCTTATCGTGTCACTGTTCTTTCGAACAAGTGTGGTGAAAGGATTGTAAGTGCGCCTCAAAGAGGCTCCTTTCGTGCACTTGATTAAACGTAACATATTTTACATTTTATCACACGCTTTGTCGAAGCTATGCATCTTTACAAGAAAATGCAATTTATCCAAGTTGATAAAGAGCTCTAAGTTTATACAAACAAAATGTAAAACTGTAAAGTATCTGCGAATGCAACGGTCAGTGCGCGTGCGCAGCTGCGCTCAACATCTGCCCGCGGAATCGAACGTTTGAAGCAGATTGGGCTTCGAAAGTACAATGCTTTAGTTAAGGCGGAGCAAAGAAAATACTATTCATATTAATATTTGACCAATGAAAAACTACTAAAATAAATGTAGTTTTATTCTACCGCAGTGATAGGGTGGTCACCTGTCATTAGGCAGGCTTCTTTTTATAGAAATTCCTAAAGCGATTTGAGAAGAACCATAATTCCAAAGTTCTATATAAGAAGTAGGTAAGGACCCAGAAGGCACTAGTGGTGTGAAAACCCTCATCTATCCTGTAAGCGCTGTATCGTAGTGTCCGCAGGGCAGTGTCAATAAACTTGGCTGGGCGGGCGCGATGGAAATAGCACGCGGTGACGGTACAGCTAGCAGATACAGTACACATAGCTAAATTACAATAAAAAAGAGGCTCACGAGACGCGAAGTGCATAATAGGCTGGTATAAAAGAAGGGAGGCTTTTGCCCAGCAGTTCGTAAAAAGTAGTGACACAAAAGGATGAAGACCCAGCAGTGGGTGATACTGGACTGAGATGATGATGAAGATGATGTCCGATCAAGTCACTTTTAACTCAAGAAAACTATATTTAAATCGATTAATCCGTTCGGAAACCATTTCATTCACTGAAGATCTGTTGAACAATATAGCAATGAGAATAATGGAGCTGATCAGAATTCGGAGATCAGAATACTAACTGATTTTGTCACGATGTAAACACCACCAATTAATGTTCTTTCACATGGCGATGGACTTGCAACCCGTCACGTGCTAACGTGTATGGAAACTTCTGAAATTGTGGGCACGTACCAAATAATGTCATTAAACGGAAGATGCCTTATCCCTTTTGACATCTTCAAAGGATCTCAACTCTCAAGAGGGTCTACCGTGGCTTGGTAGGTGCGGTGGTGATCAAGTTTTTAGTATTCTAAACACACAAAACTTGGAATTTTAATGTATTCTAGGTTTTCTTAGCTAGAATAAATTAAAATACCAAGTTTTTCCTGCGAACCATACAAGTCTTATTAGTTTTTTCCCATAAACGCGCATTTCAGATTGAGACGTTACACTCGCACTGAGCGCGTGTCGCATTTCATTTCATAAACATTGCTTATTACGTGTCTGCCACATCACAACATGCCAGGAACAACGTGGGGAATATAAATCAATAATCCCTAGATAAGTCTGATTCATTGATTTCACGAAATATCAATGTTTCACGGCTACAATAAGAGAACCAGACAACTTTACCGTGACCACAAACTCTACTTTGAGTTAAGGGTTTCTTAGTATGTTCTGCAATCACGATTTTATAACTCAAAATCGTCTAAGCTTTGACTTTGACTCGCTGACAGGGCATTTGAAATCCATTCCTAGATTCGAAGAATCTTTTTACATTTAAGACTGCATCTCGCTCAAATAAAAAAAAAGTAAAATATTTATTACTCAGTACAATAACAGAAAACAATAGGAACACAGTAGCAATTATAATCACTAGATATTATTACCTAACCTATCAAGTGTCGTATACAAATATTTAAGTAATTACTGAGAAGAGAATGGAGCGGGAGAGGCTTGCTTGTGGTCCCCACACTAGATTTAATCTGTATCGTGGGTACCTATTACGATTAACAACAGATTCAATAAACTTGGTAGGTAAGTATTTGTGAGTACCAGTAGTAGTATATTAGGTTTTCACACGGTTTTTCTTCATAAAGCACTTTTTGAGAAAAATTATGAGCAATGAATTTTTCAATGTTATTAAAAATTATAATTCCCTGGTATGTTTATAATTCCCACGCCAAAATTACACGCAAAAAAGCGACCCAATAACTTTACCACAAAATGGTTACAACAGTAAATTAATAACAGCTACGTCACAATTCTGGAAACTCTTATTTTGTATCTAAAAAAATTCAGGTCACAGTGTACACTCAGCGATTAATTTATATGCGGTGACGAAAAAGCTATCCACCACTGCATCCGTCGTCCGACCCACCTGTCAACGCGAGTTTAAGGGCTTCAAATATACAGTATACACACACACCGAAATTCACTTCCACTGAATAAAATTTACAACGATATAAATAAACAAACTTGCGATTAGTCAAATTTATGCTCACACGTTACATAACTTCATGCTGGTAACCTTCGTCATTATTTTTCATCGAGATGATTTAAAAACGCTGATAAAATCTCTGAATTTCATCGCGGATGATGAATGAAAATTGCCTTCGTAAACTATCCATTGTAAATGATGGAGCAGCAAAACAAAACGACCAAAAACTTGCAAGCTTTAAAATTGATCCTCGCATCGGAAAGCGGTATTAGTTAAAATTGCATTCAAATCCATTCACTAATTCCTGGGATATTTTAGTACGAGACGGCTACCTGCAGTCCTTTTAAGATCCTCGCTAAGAGAAGGTATTTGTGTTTTAGCTTTCGTTTTCGCGTTTTCTCCTTCGATTGCTGAAACGGTATTCTGGAACCAAAATACTTTGACGCGACGGTAAAAAAAGTTTGTTCTATATTTAAACCGTCTGGCTGTGACCGAGCTGGCATCTTGGATATGAAGTGCAACTGGAATAGCGCGTGAATGAGTTATTGTTTTTGTTGCATAAGTTTTTTGGGGGGAGTGTACTTGTCACGAGTATGCATCAAGCTTTCAGCCTGAATAGCATGATTTATTTGTTACATTACTGGATTTTTGAATTAATTGTTTTCATCGAATTTTTTAGTGAAACAATAGATTTTAGAACAGCGGAAAAGTTTTGTAGATTTTCTACATAATAACGAAACAACAACAAGCATTATACAAAAATATTTTCAAGTCAGTCAAATCAGTTCAAAGAACTTCTTTCCTCCAACCAGTGTGGTAAAAGAATTATAATTTCACTTTAGAGGTCCTTCCATGCACTTTTCAAACATGGTGTCATGTTTTTGAACTTTTTCATTATCGTACGACACGCTGGTTTCCTTACAATGTTTCATTTTATCGTTCGAGTGAACTGACATCGTGCCCTGTTTTGCACAGAAAACTTATTTGAGTACGATTGTATTCACACGATGTGACAAAAAGCTTGTATTTACTTTAATCTATCATGATGGATTCACTATCTATTTCTGAGTTGATTCATAGTTTTCGCTAGTATTTCTTGGCTCGTGGATCATCTATTTTTCTATCTCATTCCAAAGTAAATCATCAGTTTTCTTCGTAATGAAAACTCATTTTCACAGTCATAGATGAGACATTCTTCCATCATCAAGTTTGTTGAAACATAAAAACAAAAGTCAGGAAACAATAAAATAAATAAAAATAAAATATTACGTGAGTGTCGTGGAACACTCGGTTGGAACGAAGTTTCAACTTTGACATTTGGCTTATTTTTAACCGACTTCAAAAAAAGGAGGAGGTTATATGTTCGGCTGTATGTATGTTTTTTTTTTTTTTTTTTTTATGTATGTTCACCGATATTTCCGTCAGTTGTGGACCGATTTCCAAAATTTTTTTTTTGTTTGAAAGGGTATACTCTTATAGTGGTCCCATATAAATTTTATTCCTGAGGGATTAATAGTTTTCCCGTAAAACTAAAACAATCACTGAACTTTAAGAAAATTGTGGCCCGATTTCCAAAATTTTTTTTTTGTTAAATAGAGGTATACTCTCAAGGTGGCGCCATATATTTTTTTTTCCTGAGGGATTGACAGTTTTCCCGTAACATTAAAAAAACCTCATTCTCACTACACAACACACCCTGACTCACAATCTGAGTCAAACATTAAATAGTTTGAAAGGGTATTACACCCGAGGTAGTACAAAATATTTCTTTTCCTTATGGATTGATAGTTTTCCCCCTTGCTGAACTCCGGTCTGTCCTTTAGTAGGTCTGCCCATGACTTCTCTTATCCTTTCCTACTTAAGCTACGATAAGCAAAGTCTTAATGTACTCGTAGCTTACTATATTATTTACACATACACTTTTATTTACACAGTATTTATTTACTTACACTAAAAAGTGAAAAATAAAAATTTTTGAAAAAAAAAATTGAACCGACTTCACAGAACACAAACAGAAGAACCTTCTACACACTAAAAAGAGAAAAATAAGAATATAATTTGAAGTCGGTGCCAAGTAAATACGATTAGGTACCTATCAAAAAAAGAAATCGAGCGATAGCGTACCAGGATACAATTTTGCACCCAAGTTCTTTTGAATTTCTTAGATGTAAATGAATAGTTGGCACCGACTTCAAATTATATTCTTATTTTTCTCTTTTTAGTGTGTAGAAGGTTCTTCTGTTTGTGTTCTGTGAAGTCGGTTCAATTTTTTTTTTCAAAAATTTTTATGTCAAATAATCTAAACGCTCTTCCATACGAACAATGTCTATCTGTGGACTGTTGAGCGGCCTAGCTTTCTGATACTTAGTCAAGTTCCAGTCGAGCAAAACTGAGAATTTTTTCTTGTATCTATAAAACTCAATGCCACACAGATTTTTAATCAACTATTTTAATACAGAAATGCTAAGTACCCAGCAAAAAACAGAAAATATGCAGAGACGATGATAAACCTTGATTTTCCTGTAATTTCAGTTTTTCAAAATGAAATATTGTCGTGTGTGATTTACATTAAATGCACATTTCATAATTTTTTTACAGTATTTTACGCAATAATACGCGCGGAAGCCACGTAAAGTGGGTAATTTGTATGAGAGCGCTTGCCAAATCCAGACTTGTCACTTCGAATCGGTTTTCGATTTAAAAACAGCTTTATTGCAACATCTTTAGGTTAAAAATGGCTTAAGTGTTTTATTTTCAAAGAATAGGACCAGTGAAAATCCTTTTATCAGTCACAAGGTAGTCTCAATCATTGATCTAAATTCAATCCAAAACGAATTAAACTGACGAATTCATTATTCACCTGTTGTTTCCATCTTCTTAAAAAAAACTTAGGTCTTTACATCTATATTAGATGATTTATACAGCGTCAGGAGGCAATCCGGGACGCTGTAGTGCCTGGGACATTGTTTGAGATGGAATAGGCTTGCCCAGCACCTAAGCCATCCTCTCAGCTTAATCAGCCTGGTCCACAGGAAAGACAACGTCAATACGTGTGGAGCTGACTAAGCTGAGGGTTTCCTCACGATGTTTTCGTTCACCGTTAAGAGCTCGTGTCATAGCGCATATCAATTTTACGAAACGAAAAATCCATTGAGCCGGGATTCGAACCCACGACCTTCAGATTGAAAGTCGAGGCATAACCCCATTCGACCAACACGGCTCTTCTTCTTTCTTCTAATATCTATTAAATTCGCGCCTACAAAATCATAGTAAGTACAATTTTAAAATGTTATAGTGAAACTTCTGTAGGTGTCATTATTTATTTTCTGTGCCAAAGATGTTTTATATTCAGTACAAATATTTTATGTGACTTCTTCTGTAAACTATACACGTTTATTTTCAATTTTTTTTTTTTTTTTTTTTTTATCAACAAATAGTTTTAGTGTAACCTAGAGTAAATTATGATTAAAGAAAGAAAGAAAATTATGTTAACTTATGATTATGATGATACACAGATTACACTATGGGACTTGGTGCCCTGAGTTTCGGACAAGATTTTCTGTTTCCCGAAACTCAGTGCCCATCCCCGAAAAAAACAAAAACAATGTTTCGTGTGAATGCAAAATACCTACTGCTAAAGTATAAACTTATCTAACGATTACGTACCGTTACTTCCATTTAACCTCATTGCTTAAAACACACACTTACAACAATTAATAAACCGAAAGAAACCAACTTCAAGTATTGATTGAACTTATACGAGTAGAAACATAACACTATTCATTTGTTTTCGCATTGGCCGGTCATTCAATATAACCTACCACATGAGACGCATAATAGAATTTGTTGAGGAAAGAATGTAGGTAGTAGGTAGTTCCAAACGATATTTCAGACTACCCACATTTTGTTCGCGATTTTAAGGCAGATGTTATTAGCTGTGCTTTGTTTTCTATGACTGGAATAGTAAGTAGTCCAGGAGATGGCTACTAAATTTGATACAACATTGAAAACAGTAAAATAATAATTTGAATTATGATTGAGTGGATAGCTATTTAAGTATTTATTTTTATTTTAGATAATGTATAAAAACACTTAAAAATGCGTGATTGAATGTGTGTGAAAGTGTATGTGTGCACACACAACGTACATACATTATTATTTTTATTTATTTTTTCCAATTTAAGCCTCTATTTTTAAGTAGTTTTCAGTTTCTGTGTAGTTCAGATTTATCAAAAAAGATTTTAGTTTCATTTTACAGTTTATGCGATTTAGGGGGTGTATGCATATTATTTTATTTAGTTTGTTGTATAGATAAGGGGCCATAAAACAGTGTTGCGTTTTTGTAAATTGTGTTCGATAAAGTTTGATTTTGCAGATATTTGCACGGCGTCTTTTAGGTAAGGATGCATCAAAGGGAGTGCGGGAGTGTTGCATTGCTGTAGTATTTTGTAAGTAAAGTTGCCTTACCGTTAACACTTCCCATTCTTTGTATAAGTCGGTTGTAGAATATCTAAAAGGTTTAAACAGTGACACTTTTAATACAGATCTTTGAGCTCTTTCCAGTTTTATTAGGTGGGTTTTGTATGCTCCGCCCCATACTGTGATGCAGTAAGTAATGATAGATTGACAGAGGGTATAGTAGGTAGACTTTAGTAGTCGGAAGCTCATTACATGTCGTAGTTTTTTGAAAATCCATATTAGTTTTCGGACTCTGGATGTTGTTTGTTCAATATGAGGTAACCAATTCATTCGACTGTCTAGAATTACTCCTAAGTATTTAATTTCTGAGACTTTTTCTAGACTAGGGCAGGTACAGTGATCTATGTCATTGCAACAGTGTGCTTTTATAGTGAAGCAAGGGTTAGTTGGAGTAGTTCCACGTAATTTAAAAGCGATGTATTTCGTTTTTTTAATATTTAATGTGAGCAAGTTCACGTTTAACCATCTCATAATTATATTCAATCCTCGTTCTGCGGCTGCATAGACTTTGGGCCAGGAGTTCCCTTGAAATACAACGGCTGTGTCGTCGGCATATGCAAATAAGGTAGCGTTTGTTATAGACATCTTACACAGATCGTTAACATACAATAGGAAAAGACTTGGACCCAAAATGCTTCCTTGCGGGACTCCGTAAGAAATATAACATTCTTGGCTAAGAAGATTTCCAATTTTAACCTTTTGGGTTCGCCCATACAGAAAATCTTTGAACAGATCCAAACACGTACCTCTAATTCCTGCGTATTCTAGTTTATTTACAAGGCGTGGTAAAGAAACTGTGTCGAACGCCTTCGCCAGGTCCAGGAAAACCCCTAGACACTTTTTCTGACCGTCCAGAGCCTCAACGACATTAGTACAGAGATCTAATACTGCGTTTTCAGTTGATATGCCGGTCCTAAATCCAAATTGTTGATTTGAGAGTAGTTTTTGATTTTCTAGGTAGTTTATAAGTCGTGAATTCAAAAGTTTTTCTAATATTTTAGAGAGTACTGGAAGTACAGAGATGGGTCTATAGTTACTAGCTTCGTGTTTATCGCCACTTTTGTGAACAGGGGTTACTATGGCTTTCTTGAAGACCATTGGAAAAACTCCTTGATCAAAGCAGAGGTTAAATAACTTAACGAGGGGAGAGATTAGTGCATGACGAGCCATTTTTATTAATTTTGCTGGTATAAGATCCCATCCCGCAGCTGACTGGGATTTGAGGCCAAGTATGATAGCATCTAATTCTTTGTCATCGGTTGGGAGCATTACAAAGGAATTCGGGTGAGGATGAAGATAAACATTAGATTCATCGTCGTCACGATTGAAAATATTTGGATTTTGAGATATTTTTTCAGCGAGATCCCGACCAATGTTTGAAAAGTATTCGTTCACTTGTTTAATTGACTCTTGGGGAGTGGTGGATATGTGTAAAAGTTCACTAGGTGGTAGGTTATCTTTTTTAGTGTGGGTTATATCCTTAATTATTTTCCAAGTTTCTTTAGTGTTCCGCAAGTTAGATTCAAGTCGGACTTGGTCATATTGGTTTTTAACATTATTCAAAATTCTCGTGCAGAAGGACTTATACCTTTCATACGTAGTTTTATGTGTTAAATTTTCTGGATTTTGTTTATAGTTAAGATGTAATTTGTCCTTGTTTTTTATGCAGCGGAGAAGTCCTGGGGTCATCCATGGTTCGATTGTTCTTTCCGTTTTGCGTTGTTTTATTGTGTGAGTGTTTTG
Organism: Epirrhoe tristata; assembly: GCA_951394285.1. Classification (NCBI taxonomy): domain Eukaryota; kingdom Metazoa; phylum Arthropoda; class Insecta; order Lepidoptera; family Geometridae; genus Epirrhoe; species Epirrhoe tristata. Next base: position 11,561,631 of record OX596141.1, read on the forward strand.
TATTATTGACTGTGATATAATTTCAACTAGGCGTTCGGCAGATCTGTTAGGGTCATTATCATTTATTTCGAAGATATGGTCATAGTTTATAGTTTCAAGGTGTGCAACAACCGCTTTCCAGTTTGTTTTTTCCATTTTATTTATACTGTGCCTCTGATTCATTCGTACGGGGAGAACCGTTGGTTTACTTTTAGTGGTTTTGTGTTGTTTTTTAAACAATAGATTGCAATGCTTTTGTCATACAAATAATAACGCTATCACAATCGAAAAGCTATCACAACTGTGCAATATACATTTTAGAAGACATTAATGGTGTGTATGTAGGTATTCCAAAATACGATAGGAAAATTAGCATTTCTATGTCTCTGTGTGTGACTGACAGTGTTCTTCAAATCTTGCTTGTTATTATGGATGATAGTTACGAGTTATTTTCAAATAGTTAGCAGTGTTGCTTTAGGTAAGTTGGTAATGGTATATTATTTATATAAATAAATAAACAAATAAAAATAGCTTTATTTTGCGTCATACACAACACACTATGAAATATCCTTTCAGATTGTTGAGCTAAACCTAAAACAAAATTAAATGCAGGTTAATTTTATAGTGACTGAGTCAGCTGCCCCTGACTGCGCTGTTCCTTTTAGATCGAACAAAAGTGTCTAAAGTAACATTTCTAAGCCGAAATTGGTTATCCCTTTGAATCCGCATAATCCGCGACTCGCCACAAAACGCGGCTAACTCACAAATCGTAAATTTCAAGCTCTCGATGTTTTATTTACAGCACGTTGATTCTGGCGCCGGCTTTTTGACAGTCGGTCTCTTTGCCGATTTCAAACTGTCAGAATCTAATTATCAAACTTTAGACCTCAATTTCCTATCAACAGCACTCTATAGTCAACGTATACGGCTTAAAGTTGCTTGGTAAAATGTTGTATAGAATATTAAAGTTTTTGCCGACCATTCTTTATAGTAGCGGTCGCGTTTTTATTTTTTACCGAAATGGGGTGTTGGGGTCAGCGAAGAGACGGCGGCGCCACGGCTGTGAAGATTGATGGCCTGCCGTTCGACTCCCGATTTGAACACTAAATTATTATATTGAAATGTAATTAGTATTATAGAAGCGTTCAATTTTACGCAAAACAGGATTAAAACCATAACCATGTTACATTATTGAAAAAACAGTAGACTTGTGTGTGTATATTGAATTAAAATTGAATTAAACGTCCTCATAATGATAGTCAATGAATATTAAACACAAATTACGACCGATTATAACATAAAATACCGGCAAAACATTAACAAACTAGCAATTTATTAACATACAAATGTCGCAACTTTTGAAACTTTGAGTGGCAAAAACAGAAAACAAATACGAGATGCGGGCTTACCATTTACGATTCGCATCGAGTACGCAACTCGGTCCCGACCAGTCCTCAGCGGCGCCTTTAAGGCTGAACAAAGACTGCAAGGCATTTATGTAAATGGCTGAATTCCAAAAATGCCAGCAACCATCGGACAAAAACAATGAGAGGTAAAAAACGTGGGAGGCGAAAGTTCGCTTTTTCGGGTTGTGTTGTTTTGCCGCGTATCGTAATGTATGACTTTATTGGGCAATCGTGGAAATTCGGACGTACTTAGCCCAGATGTTAATGACTCCGAATTCGCATATTTTCTTTCGTTTCTGAAAACAAATTCACAAGTGTAGTGTATATAGGTGCACACATAAAACTCCGAAATATATCAGAATAGATGTAAACAGATAATATACTATCTGTTACCTGCGACTTCGTACGCGTTCAATTACTTAAGAGAGCTTTAAAGCGCAAGAAGAGTGAGAGAGATCTTTGATCACCAAGTGGAACCAGTGGAACATGTTTATGGTTAAAACAGCCTCTATATTACAAAGCTGAATAATAGATTAAAAAACTATATTTTACACATTCCAAGCTAAGGGGTCATTAATGTAGTGTCAAGGCTACCGCCCACTGCAAGTTTCGCAGTCGTAAGTAGGACAACACTATTTCCATTGAGATATATATAAAAACGTGTCAGTACGTCCGTCCACTTCTTTCACAACGCTAGTTTATTATTTGAATGGTTTCAATTCTACGTTTACGGTTTTGTTTGTATTGTTTGTTTGTTGTTCTTTAGTTTGTTCGTTTCGGTAGCTCGTAGTCAATTTTGTTATTTGTGATACTAGCCTGAAGTTCAACATGTCCCAGGTACAAATTGATGTTTAGGTTGCCTCACGTTGAAGAAATCGTCTAGTGTGTTTGTGTACCTATGGAGTATCAAATGAGTATGTGGGCTTAGTTGTATTCGGAGGCTTTTTTTCTGACTACTTCCTATTACATAAACATTTGAATTCTAAAATCTGAGAGAATCTTTACCGGGTGTGCCATTTATACTGGTACTACCAGTTGTACTTTAGTACGAGTACACTGAGGCTAATAAAGTCTTCACCCTGTTTGAGTCACAAACACGGGTTTCACTAGGTATCGTAGCATTAACCAAAAGTTTATTTCGGTAACTTTTTCCTATAGGGAAATTATATTTCGTAAGAAACTAATCAACACTTTGCTCAGTTCGTATGGAGCCTCTGCATCAAATCAATTATTTTTTCTCCTGAACTTTACAAGATCTCAAATCACTTAGGCACCATAAAAATTCCTTAACCGAATTTCGGTACAGTTTAAATTGGTCTACTTAGACATTTTCACAAAACAAAACATGTGTCTTTGCAAAAAGCACCACTTTAATCGCATTACGATGTATGAAGAAAGTATAGACTGGATTAAAATCTACAGACCTCTAAAGCGGCCAGTACACAATGGTATGTGATGGGCCATGCTTTGCAATGCACAACTGCAGGCTCATTGCTGCCTGGCGATGGACGTTCCATTTTACTCAGTTAATTTTTGAAGAAAAAGGTTTATATAAATTGTAGGGCCAGTTTTGTAAATTCTGAAATTATTAAAGAGGAAATAGACAAAAACATTGTTCTTGTATGTTTTATCGTTTAATTTATTTTAAAAAATATTTCAAAATTGTTCATAGTCAAACGTGAAACGAACAGTCCGGCGGTCGGTGATGGACGATTGTGTGAAAACCACTGGCCACGCTACGCCACGATTCCTTTGAAGTGTTTTGTCCGCCACTTTGGACCATTACCCCCTGTACACAATGGCGATCGCCTGAAGTGGGCCAGCGTTCGCCATTGTGTACTGGCCGCTTAAAGTCCTACTCTAAATCTTAAACTTTGTATCTTTTTTACATTATCACGAGTACCCAAGGCTCAGTATACATTCTCTCATCTTTGTGTGTAAAGTTAGCACTCTATAAATGAGCTTAGCTTAATCGTATTTTTATAAAGCGGGCAAGTTTTGTTTGAAACCTTAAGGTGTAATTAGCTGATTGCTATCGATTCAAGATGCCGACCGACTAACTAAGGTTTTGTGCAATTTACTTTAACAGACGATAATTGGAGAAAATAATGACAAACCTTTGTGTAAACAGTTTTAAAATTTTTGCAGTGTATGTTTGGAAGGTAATCATGATTTGAATTTTCTGAATTTAAGTATTGATATTAGTGTGAAATTTTCATTCAGAATTTTTGAAATGTTATACACACATTAACACGATTTATTCTAGAATTACTAAAAAGATAAGTCGCATTAGGAACTAGTCAAGTAGAAACAACAAGTTTTAATATACATACATTGGAATTTGCTTAGGTATATTACAAGTGTTCACATGTGGTTTGTATGTTAATATAAGCATTCATTCGCTTAACTCTTGCAAATGTGTGTGATTACTCTCAAACGTAACTTGTATCATTGAGGTGTTGTGTACTAGACGAGACGAGACCTAACTGTGTCTGTGCCGTTTCTTACGAAGACCAAATCGAATATTTGTTTGTATCATCATAACATAACTTTCAAAAAGTAGATTTTTCTAAATTATACAATAGCCAAAGAATAAAGATGAAAATTAGAAGATTAGCGAGTTTACATGTTACACAGCCCAAAACGCAACGATAGCGCGATCTAATTTTTCTTGTGTCACCATCTATTATGTAGTAAAATGTCTCTGTCTGTCTGTTCGTTAGCTTTTCACGCCTAAACCACTGAACAGGTTATGCTGAAATATGACATAGATAAAGGTTATGTCCTAGAGACGGACATAGGCTACGTTTTTTTTTCAAAAATAATCATGGAGGGCGTGAAATAAGGGTTGAAAGTTTGTATGGGGAGTTGGAAATTCCAATTAAAGGCAACTAGATGGCGTTGCTAACTTATATCTGAGGTCGAGATGGCGCTAAAATTGCATTTTTAAAAGTTTCTGAAGATTCTTGCAGTTTTCAGTTCTATTATTAAGTATGTTATTTTGCAGACGAAGTCGCGGATACTAGCTATATATAATATAAAACACTCACAAAAGTATGATCTTATTCGCACCGAATTGTTTTTGGATGAAAATGGTTTACTTTAATGTAATGTTTATAAACATCTTTCTTTTCATACAATTTTGTATTAAACATAGTACGTACCTATAATTTCCTTAATTTCTTCTCTATTTTACCTGTGCATGTTTAAATACATGATTTTTATCATATCGTAGTTATATTGTTCTGTGAATCGCATATTGTTCTTGCGTCTCCATGAAGTACAATGGTTTACATCGTCGACATTTGCATCGCAATGCCAACACCTCTGATTACGGTATCAGCTTAAGGTTCACCTTTTAACCCACTTGGACTCCTTTGGATTCCTTAGCATTATCTCTCCTCATTGCTATTCCGCACATACTTTCATGTACACTCTATATACACATCTGTCTCTTTCTGTTTCTTTGTTTTGTGTATGTTTATCTCCTTTCATTTCATAAACAGTAGCTTTAGCTTCAATTTGTTTATTCAGTTTTGGTGATGATGTTTGTACAATAAATGTTTCGGCACTTTTGATTTGTGTCGACATTGGTTGGTATTTCGTTATTGGTTCAATTGGTGCATAACAAAGTTCTTTACTTATAATGATGTTTGATTCAGCTGTGTATTTGCAAACGCTTTTCAGCTTTTTCTTTGATGTTTTGTTGGAACATATTTTATACTAGCTGTCCGCCCCGGCTTCGCACGGGTTTATTATAGGTATTTTACAAAAATTTAATAACAACATGGCGGTCCCGGAGCGGGATGTATGATCCTTTAAAGTAGAGGTTAATATGTAGGTAAGGTCTAAGGTAGGTAGGGGAGTATTGGGCAGTAAGGCAGGTTTGGACACCACCGGCAAATCCCCGTGTTATGCCGGCCATACACCATCATGCCAATCCACCCCCATACATGGTCAATTCTAACTGATCAAATTCCAATTTGACGATAGGCATGATGGTTTATGGCCGACATGACACGGGGGTGTCCAAACCTCCCTACTGCCCAATGCTCCCCTATCTCCCATATATATTTCATTGATATATTACCACTCCCCTCTCCCATTCCATAGTTCCCAGACACTTTTTAAACTATCATGGTTTTCAAAATTTTTAACACAGTTAACGGGATATTTACCATGATTTAATGTTTTTTGAGTTTCCCGATATTTCGGCGCAGTTGCATACGCCATGATCAATAGTATCTATGGTATTAATCATGGTTAATATCCCGTTACCTGTGTTAAAAATTCCAGACACTTGTCCTACCGTACTAACTGATATTTATTCTGTGGTCGCGATGTATCTTACATTTTTAAACTCATGATAACTTTTGAATAAAATGTCCGATTTCAATCATTCAAAAAGTAATCGACGGGTACTGAAACACGCTTTACTACGAAGGAATTTATTTGGATAAGAATAAATACCAAAATAAGAATAACGTGGTCTGCTTTTGGTCAGCATTTTTATTCACTTTTTAAGTTATAAAAGTTGTTATTCTGACACAACCACAATAGTTGGACATATGCTATCGCTGACTTTTTTGTAGATATTGATACGTTCTTTAATATTGTAAAACATTTTTTTGTTCTATCATCAATAGTTTTCGCAGCGCACGCGATATGAAGAATTTTATGTTCAAAATTTTTACACATTTGGTTACATTATTGCAATTTTCATAAGGATCTCTAATTTTTTGAAAATAATTTATAGCCTATGTTCATCAGAGATAATAAAGGATTTTAATAGTGAAAGAATTTTTCAAATCGGTCCAGTAGTTTCGGAGCCTATTCAATTCAAACAAACAAACAAATGTTTCCTCTTTATAATATTAGTGTAGATGACCTAATAATCTGAAGTGGCATCAACCAAGTTCTTTGCATTTCTTTTGGATTCATTAAAACAAAATGTAATATCTAAAATATCGGTGAAATAGGAGCTTTACTTTCACTTCTGAAAATTAGCATGATTGAGACAAAGTCTGTTGCTATGGAATCATCACATTCAGGTGTCTCGGGATCCAATTGGTTTCATCCGTTCGCGTGACAACCTGCGACCTCTGGACGAGTCATCGAACCTTTGAAATGTTTCCTAAATCGGTTATTGTCCTAATAGGGTTTCCAAGATTATGAGCTAGATTAGGAACTTTGATTCACTTCTTGCTACCTCTGGCATTTCGATGTGATTAAAAAATATAGGTACTTAATTGATATTGTTTCGGATTTTAATAATTAGAACGAATATTTGCTTTTATGTTTAAAAAAATATATAAAAAAACAATAGAGATATAAAAAATCACAAAAATATTGAGAAAAAGTTAATGTTCGAGAAGATTGTTGCTATGGAAACCATAAATTCCCAAAATTCTGGTCACCTCAAAGTTTAACACGCGATGACCATCAATGTAGACCCAATAAATTACTGGAATCCAATAAAATTATGCCAAACGCAGCTACCACGCATACCCTATAAATATTTAAACGGTTGCGCCGCGAGCTTTGTAAAATTATAAATATGCGAGGATTGCACAAAATGAGGTTTCATACGAAATTCTAAAATTCATAATTTTATTTAGTTGCCGCGAGCGGGAAATTAGAATAATCGAAATGAGACTTATCGTGTTGCGTTTTTGGAGTGCTGATATTGGAGAATTATTGATACAACATTCTTGGTAAATTATACTTAATTTACATTATTATTAAATAGTCAAAAATATTTTAAGAGCGTTCAAATACCAAGTGATCCTTCTAAGAAAATCATAATAATTTAAGTGAACTCTACAATAAATACACTCGACGGCTCGTCTGCGCGCGCGCATTTAAAAACAATTCGCGGGGTTGCCTGCTCGTATAACTGTATATGGAGTTGCCGCACCAAAACGGGCGCCAGCGAAAAAACCCGACGCGAGACGAAGGAAACCCGATCGAGGTAAAAAAAGGATAGAGATGTGCACGTTAGAAAGGACAAGCGTTAGTTTATCGATATAAATCGTAAAGAAATATAATAACCTAAATATAAAAAAATCTTTATAACTTAACTTCAACAGCAACATACTCTACGCCGTAGCAGCGTAGCCGGTCGATGATTCAAATGTTGAATCGATTAAAAATACTAGATTTATCATCAAATTATGTACCTGCCGACCAAATTAACAAGTATTTAGACGACCTCTGTGGCGCAGTGGGCGAAGGCCCGCCTGCGACGCAGAAGGTTGCGGGTTCGATCCCCGCCGCGGGACAAATGTTTATATGACCTACAGATATTTGTCTCGGGTCTGGGTGTTTCTATGTATAATATGTATGTATTTACAAACAAAAAGTATATAAGTAGTATATCAGTTATCAGTAGCCTTATTGTCTAACTCAACTGGGAATGGGCATGGGCTTCATTGTGACTTTGAAACCCATTCTGGACTTCAACTGTCATTTTCCTATTATGTGATTGGTTGAGCTCTATTGGGATGACAACTGGGAATGGATTTCAAGTAAGACAATAAGGCTACTGGTTTCCATAATACAAGCTTTGCTTAGTTTGGGGCTAGATGATGCTGTGTGAAAATGTCCAGCATTATTTATTTATTTATTTTATTTAGCGGGGCTGTATTTAGCACTATCAGTGCCATCGGAAGGCGCATTGATCGTTTTATCCGTAATCGTTGAATTTCATGAATAATATTTTTCATACTACTAAACATCAAAACCTATCAAAGGCAAGAGGCGGTTGGAAGGAATTGGGGTAGACCTTTGCCCAACAGTGGGACAGTATAGGTTGTAGAAAATAAAAATAAAACATCGATAAATGTACATCGATAATTGCATGCACTCCCGCGCATCCCTATCCTATCGCCCGCCGTAGCGTAGTAACCCCTCCCGCAGCCCCTTTCCCCCCAATGCGTACTACGTACTTTTTTCGCTGTCGCAACGTAAACAAAGATCGCAATGTTTGTCAAACTATTTTTTACTTGGAATGATATCCCCATAGCTGATGGTAATTTTATTTTTGCAAGACTGCGATTTATAGCTTCGGGACTATCGGGACATTTGATTGTGCAATTCCAAAATGAATCTCAATAATTACGTTTTTATACTAAAAAGAAAACCGACTTCAATGTTTGACTCGAAACGCAGTGTGACTCAGGGCGTGAAGCTGTCGATTCGATTTCTATTTGTGACATGGCTAGGAGGGAAGGTGTTTAAGAGTTTTACGGGGAAACTATCAATCCCTCAGGAATAAAATTTATATGGGACCACCTCTGGAGTATACCCTTTCAAACATGAAAAGAATTTTGCAAATCGGTCAACAAATGGCGGAGCAATCGCGTAACAAGATAAAAAAAAAAAAAAAAACATACAGACGAATTGAGAACCTCCTCCTTTTTTGAAGTCGGTTGAAAAAGGACACCGTTTGGGATTTTTAGTTTTGTAAAAGTTTTATAGGTATGTTTAGGTAGATCATATTAATGGCTTTCTATAACTCGAACAACAAGCGCATGGACAGATGACCACGCTATCACTACGATAGAATAAAGTAAAATGGCATGGAGTTGAGGTGATTTGAGTTATATTACGGTTTGGAAAAAATGGTTAAACCCAACTTTAGAGTATTATTGAGCTGAAATGACGAGGATTAAATATATCTACTTGTAGAGTGAGAAGGTAGCTATAATATATAGCTATGTATAGTTAGGTATAAGTGCCTACTTTATTTATTTTGCGGTGGATATAGGTACAGATAGTCAACAGACCAACCTTACCTTAGCCAACAGATTAGTCATGATAGAATTAAAATTGCAATAGGTATTAGTAAAATCCAAATATAGTTGTTTATAAAGCTGTGGTGGATTTTATGTATCATCAATATCCCTAATCCACCTTCAAGATTACTCACTCCATCTTTCAATGTCTTTCGCAAATAAACTAATTGTTCATTACACTTTTACAAATAAAATGGACTTTTTGTACTCGCGTGGGTGAAGTTTTGGCCGAAACAGATGGTCTTTAAAACGATACGATTATTGGCATGATTATTGGAGCCAATCTGGTAAGTCGAAGAGATGGAGAATGAAAAACGTATCGTTAAAAGGAAAACTCATAACATGAGATACATAAACAAACACCTCAAGTAGGTAATGAGATGAACGGCCTGAGACATCCTTACTATTTTTGTTATATCGTTATTTAGTTTTACCTAAATATTTTAAACGAGTTGTTGTATTTTTTATTTTCTTTATTCTGTTTGTTATAAAATATGTTCATATGAAAGGTCTTATTTTTGTAAATATAGTAGATAAGTTGAAGGAAGAATATAAATATAAGTTTATATGTAATTATAGTGTAATTATAAGTATCTATAGGATCTAGGAAAGATGCTCGGCCATCTTATACGACATGACAGTTTCATTATCCTTAAATAAGAAGAAGAAGAAGATAGGATCTAGATTATTGCATTAGATTTAAAAATATCTGTAATGATAATTTATACTGAATAAATAACAGTAAATAACTGAGTAACTGAAGTAAAATCAAAATCAAAAAGCATTTATTCAGCGGACCGCTGGGATCACTTTGAAACGTCTTAAAACTAGGTGATTTTACTCCTGTTCCTTCGCGACCAATACCGTGCAGAACCAGGGTAACAAACGGTTTGGGGCCTAGCTTTTTTTTTAGGTGATCCATCTTAGTAAGTAATGTTACTAGAAAAATTGAATGGTTTTCTTCCATGGCATAGAAAAGAAGGATTTTGTTTAACTGCTCCACACTGGAGCTTGCCTAATCCTAAAAGAAAGCTAGGCCTAAAACGATGTTTAGTGCTTTGGTTCTTCACGGTATTGGTCCCTAAGGAATAGGACTAGAATCACCTAGTTTGACAATTCGAAGTGATCCCAGTAGTCTTACTGAATAATTATTCTTTTGTTTAATATCAAAGGGGGTAGTCAGAGGCTACATTTGGTACTTATTTATTCCCACATTTTACAGAAGTGAGGATTGTAAAAACTAGTAAAATAATGAGGAACAAAAAAATTGCCACGATCTTTCAAGAAACATCATCTCTTCTCTTTGACCAGCGCCCGACATTGAAGACTTTCTTTTTAGTTTTTAAAACGTAATTTGGCTTCAAAAAGAACACTGAAAAGCATAGACTGTCTCATGTCGAAAAGTCATGCGATTTAGCGCTCCCAATCAGCCAAAGAATTATTACGTACGCGTCGAAACAGCTTCCAAGAAACATGTGAGTCACAGAAACGTATTTTATTGTAAGTGTCGTTACGTTTATTTACGTGGACGTACAGTCAGCGATAGAAGTTCCTAAGCAATTGAAGTATTATTTTCATCACGCTATGTGAGAAAATTTTGTTATTGTACAAATAGCAATAGTGCAAGGGAAAGCATCAGCATATTAACAAAATTTGATATATTTATCAACAGACGAGTTCCGAAGTTATAGAACACTAGCTGCGCTCCCGCGGTGTGACCCGCGATCCCTCGGGATTATTTCATTTTTTCGGGATAAAAGGTAGCCTATGTCCTTCCCTGGGATACAACCTTTAACTATGCCAAATTTCAGCTTAATCTGTTCAGCGGTTTGGGCGTGAAAGCGTAACAAACAGACAGACAGACAGAGTTACTTTCACATTTATAATATTATAGTATGGATAGTATGGATTTGTTCATGAACTTTCGTCTCTGACCGTACGTAAAAAGTGTGTCACCTTGTGTAGATTGTTAGGTGTACTGAGTGATTTAGATTTCGTAATGGTTGCTATAGAATAAGTTCCTGGATTGTATTTTATGTGGCCATTGTTAAAAATATTATTTTATTTATCAAAAAAAAAATAAGAAAAATATTATTTATTTATACAAGCTCACCGGTGCTATTTTAACTTTTTCCAAAATCTTACCTATTAATCATAAGTAATTAATTTTACTTTAATAATTTTGAACACCTTGACAAAATAAACGTTTTATGATGAAACATAAATCGAACCTACTACCCTAACAGCAAAGAAAGCAGAGCTAAGCTGTGAAGACATCAATTAACAACGCAGATTGAATGTTTACTTTTTACACTTTATTTTCCATACGAACTTATGGAATCCTACAGTGCTCTTGTTAACCAAAAATTAAACAATGAAAATCATAAATAAACAGCATAAAAATAACAGTTAATCGACAACAAGTCTATTAAATCCACTCAAAGAACGAATAAAACCATCATCCATCATCATAGCAGAGCTCATTCGAGAACCTATAAGATTACTGCCTCTGCCCATAGATTCCATTTATAAGTAAATAATAAAAAACCACAATATTATGTCTGAAAGATACTATATTACGGGATTACATATGAGCAGTTAAATTTTAACGACTGATCTTACAGACCACCGGCGATTTTAAATGAAGAGTTTTATAACTTTATCGACAGCTCTACAGGTAATCTTGGACTATGGTACCAAGTAAATTATAAAGATATGAACGATACAAAATTGTGGCGGAATAACATCGGCAGGCTTATTTTATATCCTCATCAACATCGCAAATGTTAGAACTAGCTTGGTACTTCACGCGCTCATCATCATCTACCCTCATCATTCTACCAATTGTAAAGTCTTTTATTTTTCTACTTAGGTCATTTTCTGTTTTTTTCTTTGATTGTATGTAGGTAAGTATAGGTTCATATCTACCTACTTCTGTAGCTTTGTGACTGACACTGCTGACACCTACTTACCTCATACCTACTTTTGTTTATTTAGTAGTAGCGTAGTAGTAATTTTTGAAGTGAAAACTTCTTTAGGCGCGTTAGCGACATAGAGGAAATAGTTTTGAAATGAGTAAAAATCTTTGGATTCAACTAAGACGCTGTCACGTGACCTAAGATGCTTTAATGTCAAAACGCTAAGACGCTTTAATGTCAAGACGCTAAGACGCTTTAATGTCAAGACGCTGTCACGTGACCTAAGACACTGTAGTGTCAAGTAGAGATGGGAAATGGGTTTAAACCCATTCTTCCCTTTGCAACTGTATTCATTCAAATATTATGTTTTAAAAAGTATACAGCATTAAAATCACTAGGTATTATACTTACCTAATTGTTCAAGTTTTCACTTCTGGTCGGCACTTCCAAAGTGCCAATGGTTTTTTTTTTATGTTCGTTTGCTAGATGTACCTGTATCGGTGTGTGCTGTCAAATAAAGATCTATCTATCTATCTATCTATTTTTTTAAATCTGGTACCTACTTTGTACTTTGAGGGAAATCTCTATTTTCCTTAGATAACCAGACTTCATAAACTAAACTGTTATGATCAATTCAAAAATCTTACTTCCCTTACTACGACCGTTTTGATTGGAGTTTACTAAAGCTCAAAATCATTTATTTGTTCGCACGATGTCAGGTTGGTCTTCATTGTGTGTGTAAGTTATACTGAGCGCTCATTCGTCCATGGAGCGTTACACAGTTAAGACCAACCCGCCGTCATCAGATAAAACAACCTAATAGTATGAATTCTCTACGTAAGCAAAGACTGGACTTTACTGACTGAAGTGAAGCCTAGACGCTCCAGTTGACAAGTGGCTCCGGGAGCAAGTCGCTAGTCAGCTGCATGAAGACATTAACATTTTATCGCTGAGTTGCGAACTAGTGATGAGAACCCCCACGAAGACATGACTTGGATTGGATTGCTTCTTTAAAGATCACTTTGTTGACTAGTCTTAGCGATATTTTTCGATTCGATTGAGAAAATTGATGAAGCTGTTCTTTTTATTGAAATATTTATAGTACCTAAAAGCAAATAGATAGGTTTGGTAAAGTAAGTGTGTACGAGTTAGTAGCCAACTCTGGTGCAGCTCTTTGAAATTTCTTTATCACTTATTATTATGTATTTCTTCCTGGCCTATTTCGGCCTTGGCGACTGACAATTTCTTGAAAGATCCTTTACAAGGCAGACAGCGGCAAGCCCAAATTTTGCAAGATACGTATTTATGTCGGTTATTTTGGAACAGTCTTAACGGTCTCGTGTCGTTGCATCTATTGTGGTGCAGCATTAAAAATAAAAGAAGTTTATTTTCAATACGGTCGGTCCGTCTGTCTGTGAGTTTAATTACTTAGGGTTATTTATATCGGCAGTTAACCGCTACTAGCGCCCTCTACTTTGGACAAACAAATTGGTTTACGGCCACTTTCATTGTTTGATGTTGTTTATTTTTGTATTTTTATGTTTCAATTCTGATGAAAATTATTCTAATCGGCCGCTGGAATACGGAAATTGTGTAACTAGTAACGCCATCTAGTATTGGGAAGCGAAACATAAGTTTTTGTTATTACTTTGCATGTCTTGTGTCATTCAACGTAGGTAGGTATAGGTAGGCACCTAATGCTTCTCGAGAGAAGAGTTTTCGTTTTTCTTAAACTTTTGCAAAAGTAGTTCGTTTTCCTGAATAGAGTTCTTTAAATTTTTTTAAGACACTTGTTTTAAAACTGTGTTTTTATAGGGATGCAATGCAAGTTGCAACAAATACCTAAGTAAGATAAAGATGATTTTGTGACTTGATGATCTTATGATATCACCTGGCCCGAAAATTACCAGGAAAATCCCTCTCAAATTTAGCTTTCGATTCAGTAAACAGTATCGGAGCTGTGTCGTGAGTCATTGGCTATTTGCCAGTCTCACCTGTACTGCATCTTCCGTTCAGGATGTCGCTGGGACTATTTATACCAGCTGATTAGTGATGCTGTGATAACTGTCTAGACGAGCTTCTATTTTTTTAGGCTGGTTACGAAAATCTGCTTTCGTTTGTAAGATTACTTGGCGTTGGGTTGAAATCACGTATTAACTGCTATTATTATTTATTTATTAATTTTAGCCTGGATCATCCCACTGCAGGGCAAAGGGCTCCTTATCCCCCTTCCACTTTTCACGGTCTAGTGCGGTTGTATGCCAACTTCTTCTATCTTTTGGGAAAGAGTCCAGCTCATCCCGCCATCTCAGTCTAGGTCTGCCACGATGTCGTTTACCGTCGTTTGGTGCTCTGTTGTGGTTTTCGCCCAGAGATCGTTAGACATTCGTCCAATTCCATTTCAGTCCAGCAGCTTTGCAAAATGTTGCTAAATATGTACGTGCCTCTTAGACATCCAATGATGCTTTAAGAGAATCTAAAAGTGTCTTGGAGAATTAGACTTCTGGAAACCTGCTTATAACCATTACATAAAAAACCTCCAACGAAACATCAGGAACTCATATTAGAATCATATCACTCGTGTACAAGACATCTTCAGACAAGAACATCATGTGGTCCAAATGTTAGTTCACTGACGCGTATCACTCCAGCAGACATCTATGTCGTCAAAAGGAAGTAACTTAGTCCATTGCTCTTCACAGCCATTAACGCCAATCCCATTCATGAAGTGGCCATATTTCGGGTGTGACGTCACGCGTGGGATGGGATTGGCAAGGACGGTTGACGCTTCAACGCCTCCATTCATGTGACTATTGGCGGGCTATTGAAGACTAGCCATTGACGGGCTAGGTAATTGATACACGAGGTCATGCAGAAGTGTAAAACTGTACGGTTCAGGTGAAATACGTAAATCTTTTATTGATAGAAACTCACTTGATTTAGTTATTACTTGTAGTTGCTAGCCTTCACTGTATCACTGCTTATCAAAGGTCTTCTCGCGTGCTGCCTTAAATAGATTTCCATTTGCGAGTTTTCCGATACAGAAACATTTTTTCGCCTCATTTTCATATGTTTCAGTTCTTAGGTATATTCGTGATGTATTTGTATACTTATTCAACTTTTTTTAAAGTAGATAAGTATTCCATTATTTTAATCTAGAAACACAATTGTTAAAGTGTTGGCTTTCCCAGATCTTTTCAACCCCCGCTCACACCACCCACTTAAACACTCCACATTCTTAATCCATCATGAATGGAGGAGTAGGCGAAAGCCTCAATGAACGCCCACGATCTACCAGGCTATCATAAAACCAAGGATATCGAGTTCAAAACACCGCAAAGTGCTCTGTATTAGATCTACCGTGGGCGAGACTTCAGTCCAAAGTTGCGTAAGAAAAACCATTGGGTGCGCTAAAGAACTATTCGTTTTCATAATAATAATTCAGTCGTCATCGTGAGTTAGAGGAATTTATAATTTTCCGTTTTTTTTTAACTGAAATATAGTTGAAACTCATTCAAGATTTTGTTGTAAATACTATTCAGCAGATTGGATAACGCTCCAGAGATGAATGATCCCAAAGCTCATCAACGTGCACATTTTCCAAGCTGTCGGAAGCACTTGGGACAGAATTGGCACTTTCGCTATTTACCGAGGGGCTCCTTGCCAAGTTTCGTCATCCCAATAAGTCTACCTTTACGACGATAATTGAGTCCTCAACTGTACGCTATAAAAGTCTCGTCACTGGAATTGAAGACGTATAAAAAATATCAGACATGAAGATGCTTGATGTTACACAACACGCTCGATATATCCAACCAGACATTAAGAATGACACATCCTAAAGACATAGTAAATGATTTACTACAAGCTCTTCATTTTTTTCTTTACACACTGAATAGTAGCCAATTTTTTCAGCGTCGGCCGAGGATGGGATGTTGTCCAACTGACTCCCGTTTAGATAATACGCGTTATTTCGGTTCTTACATATGTTCCTCGTCACACAAAATAATAAGGCCATTGGCCTAATGACAGGGCTTTATTTTTAGTCCGGACTTTTGAAGGCGACGCGTTTTTATGTGTAACCAAAGTGGATTCTGAAACTGTACCGATTTTTCCCCTATTTCCATTCGTATCCGATTCGGATCGTCGGCGTCGTAATGCCTTCACAGCGGCTATTTCAGGAAACGATTTGTGGTTATTCGGGATTATCGCTCTTTATAAAATAAGATCAGAGATAGAGGTCATGTCAACAACAACAGTTTCCCGGAGTTTACTTTCTTGTACGAATAAAATTACCCCATAAATTGCGCACTTTTCATTAAGGAAGAAGCTTGTACTATTTCGTTTTATTATTACTGTTGTAAAAGTACTATTTTGAAGACTTTACTTTAGTATGGATGCCACAGCATGCACTATGGCCTGAACTATACTAATATCTTCTGATTATGAGTCGTTGGTCTCATGTATCGGTAACAAGATACAATGACCCTGTAATTCAGACATTAAGACGCCGTCAATGTTAATTCAGTAATTAGACCTTGGACCGTCATTTAGTGAGAGCCAAAACATCACTTGATGACGGATGGTGCGTACTGCGTATCAACACCTATCAAAGCGTAGTCTTTCAATTAGGTATTTTTACCGCCGTTCTTTGATGAACTCTGTCTAAATAAGATTAGTCAGATTTTATAGACGTTTGAATAGTGTATTTTATTTAACTTTCGACCCTTTTGAATTTCTTACTCCCACACGAGCAAAGGTATTCACTCCTTTTAGGAACTCTTTTAGGGTTTGCAACTAACTTGACACAGACTTACTCCCGTTCAAGTACACACACGTTAGTTGAGTTCTATTGTTCATAGGAAAAAGGATTAGGCACGATTGTGTTCCCAAGGAGTGTTAAGCATTCTTCTTCGATCTTTTTATGTACGTAGGTACTCCAGGTTTACCTACGTCCTCGGTCATGGCTTGTTTTAGTGAAATATCAAAACGCTAATTTTAATCAACTCCTGTAATTCTTTATTGCACACAAGAGAACACTCACAAAAAGAACTCAGACCTAGATGTGAACATGTATTCATGATGAACAACCCTTGTCCCCAGGTAGTCCAGCAAGAGTCGATCCGATTCAGTCGGTGAGGACGACGAGAGGGAGCCGAGTGAGGCTCGAGTGTAAGGCGAGCGCCAGGCCGCCGCCACGAATATCGTGGTACAAGGACGGGAAACCAGTCGCTGATATTGCGTTACGGAGATTCCGGGTGCAAAATTTTAGGTGAGTCCATCTCTATACAACTGTAATACTTTTTAATATTGGTACAACTTTTAAGACTAACAAAGATCTATCTAATCAGCCAGGTTGCACCCACGGCTGGGTATAAGTATAGGCCTCTTTTCTTTATTATCATATTTTTCGGTCCTGTGCAATACAGTACCTTCCCGGGAACATCTGGATTCTGGATATAATAGGTATCTCATTCATTTGCCGCATAGAACTTTGATGATAAAGTTATCAATTACGCAAACCATTTACAACCAACCCAATCAAAATAATTCAATAGACAAATAGACAGTACAATCAATGACGTCACTGGCAATTAGGAACAGACGTGAAGGACACTCATCGACTGAAGTCCAATCATTATAATGACCCAATTGACTGATCTCGATCAAGATCATCCAATAATCTAGTTCAAGCCTGTTAGATGCATTTGTACAGGCAATTTTAAGAGCAATTAATGACGACAGCGAGCAACAAATTAGGGTAGGCTTAATGAAGAAACTGCGTCAGCTTTGGCAACTTTTACTAGCATCGTGAAAATTGCGAGATAGTTGTCTGTCAGAGTTGAAATCGGTAATATTCTGCATCTGTAGAAGACGTCGTTTTGTTATCAGTTAGCTTGGTACATAATGATATTCTAGGTTCTGACTACGAGTACCATTCCGTCTCGTTCCAACTTTACGGACTCTTTTTGCCACCCTAGCGTATAAGCCATATAGGTTGTCGAACCAAAATGTCCAAGACATCTTGTACACAAAAATAGCAATTCTAATCACCCGTTTAACAGGACCAAGGAACAAATGGTTCTTACATCAACAAGCTCAATTAATACAAACAGCGCTAATCGTGACACCAGACTAGCGTGAATGACCGGTCTACCAATGTGACCAGGGTCGGTTCCCTTTGTATTAGCTTCAATTGACAAATAGACTCGATTTCTTACGAGACGAGCCTGATGAGTGGATTAAATTATTGGAGCATCTTCGAACTCTTTAATCGAATAATTGGATTAAAGTCAAAGGTTGTTTTTGTTCAATGACTGTTTGAATGCATTTGGAAATAATCTTGTTGAAACAAGAAAACTTAAGGTATATGCCTCTCCGATTTGAGTTGGATACCGTGTTCTTCGGTATTGGAATGTAACGTAGACTAAACATGATGTTTTGATTCCAGAAGGCGCTCGGTGTTAGTAATAAGGCATGCAAAGTATGAAGACTCTGCGAGATATGAGTGCAGGGCGCAAGGCGCGGTGGGGCCGCCGGCCGTCGCGGCGGCGAACGTCAGTGTGCTGCCGCCAAGTTCAGTTGCTACTGACACATGTAAGTTTTTACGCTAATAAACCATCACTTTGTCCCTTGAGTTCCCTAAAAGCGTTTCCAACTACGAATATAGTTTGAATTTTCCAGCTCCATCGGAGTGCAACATTGTAAGCGTAACCGATCACTCCATTGCCCCCCATTACAGTATTGTTTACACTGTTTACGTTCGGTTCTTCGAAGCGCATTCCCAACAGTGTTCCCAGTACAACGGTATCTCGAACAATGATATGACATCAATTGATACATCTGTTTACAAGCTCAGACGCTCTAGATACAAGCAAATGAGTTATAAACATTGGAAAGATTCGCAATTCTGCTTTGAATATGGAAAAGCTTGGACTTGGCTTAGTGGACACAGTAACTTTCGTATGTAATTAAATATTTAGCCATCTTCAGCGACTATCAATGATGTAAGACAAAGAAACCTGGAAAACTCATGGCCACTTGGCAAACGTGGTTAATTATGTTTGTCCAGCTTTAAAATCCTATTTCGGAACTCCGAAAGTTCTTTGAACATTTCTGAATAGTCACATAAATTGATGAATTTGTTTTCTGTTTCAGCGACAATGGGATCGCCATGTCCAAAACCAGCTGTATCAGATCCATCTATGGAGTATTGCCTCAACGGAGGCACCTGCATATACTTCGAGCTTGTACAGGAGCAGGCTTGCAAGTAAGTTATCTTAAAATTCTCAGGTTTTTGGAACACGAATAGCTTTAAAAGTGTCATACGAGTACAATCTTTCTCAATCTATGTTCTCAGTGGGCATATTTCAGAGCTATTCCATTGATAATTTTGTGACACGTAGGCGTCACGTGCTATGTATCACGTATGCTTTCAGAGCTTTTAAAGCTTTAGTTTCAGATCGCTGCAGCATTGTAATCGGATCTTCTTGTTTCCAGATGTCCAGAAGGCTTCGCCGGACAGCGGTGCGAGAATAAGGACGTTTCGCACAGAAGCAGTATGTCTCATTCCTACACGTGCAAACTGGGCCTCTCGCTCACTTACTACTGTTAGCAGGCGATGCGCCGGCGCATAACCCACCTCGTTCCAATTTTAAATTTAAAATTTCAGCTCGCAAACACTGGCTGGCGGACTGTGAAAAGTTTTAGTTACACGAGACGCGATGAGTTTTTATTATCTTCTCATTATTAATTGCCTATTTCTTTGAAAAAAACATATCTTCAAAATAGCTTTCTCTGATGCACGTGAATGTATATTTAGAATGGTTTTCACATTACGCCGGCCCGTGATTCGTGGCTGTTAGACAAAACTGTTTTCGAAAAGCAGTGCATTTTGTGTGAATATAGGGCGAACCGACGCCCGTATCGCGTTAGATAAGGTTAGGCCACTTGGCTAGTGTAAATAAAACATATTTTTTAAATCCTGAATCTCGTTTCTCTCTACGTTGAGCAGAAACTGGAGATTCTTATTTATTACTTACTTTAATATTAGCTGTTTGCTTTTTTATGTAGACTTTACTGACGTCACTTTAAAATACTTTTAATTTGGTCCAGTGAGATCGTCATCTGAAAACTTCAATTTTCAAATTTCATAAGGATATGACCTAGGTGCTTATTACCCCTACATCGATTTTCAAAATTTTGTGACAGAATTAATTCAAGGGACATCTTTGTAGGTTATTTGTCTTTATTTCTTCACTAAAAATCTAAATGGTATTATGAAAATCTATTAATGAAATAACGATTAGTAAACTAAACTTTTCGACGATCGAACAACTACATTTTTTCTTGAATAGTAATTGAAGTTGTAAATATTTTAAAATATAATGTATTATTTCGATATTAATGATGTTAATAATAAGGTTTGATTAGTATGTTATATTCTGATGAAGAGACTTACATTTTATGTACATATCTATTAGGGTAAGGGTGTTTTCATACAGACATACTTAAACATAAAGAGCTTTTCTCATCTGTTAGGCTATTGGCTTAATTTAAGTTTACTATGGCTAATTTTAATAAGCTATCAACACTTAAAATAAGCTATTTTCTTAACGATGGTGGGAAAGTCTCCTAATGAGTTAAAACTTGCCTACAACGTACCGTTTTCAGTGAATTTTGAAATTGGGTTCAGTCCTTCGGCAAGTCTTTTAGATGCACAAATTTTAGGCTTCAGCTGTTAAAAGATACCGGTCCGTTCAACCTAGTCATATTAGCAGTTTTAATTTCATTAATAGCTAGGTAGAAATTAATTTATATAATTATGAGTGTATTTGCAGAATGGTTGTGGATAATTATTTTCTTTTAACCAATTTCGATAAGAGGTTCTGTCTGGATCTACTCTTCCTTGCTATGTGACGAATCTTTCAAGTTTTCCGTCTTTTTGTATAAAGTCCTTGACATTGTTTTTAAGCTCACTATTTATATTATTGTAGAAAAGGACTATTTATTATGTTTTATAGTAAATCAACGCCTATGGATGTAAAGGACGATGGTTCAAATCGCCGCGCTCATACACTAATCTTGTAATAACTAATCTTTTCTTTCCTACATTTTGCGGTCAAAAAACGTTTGTGCATCGTCGCTTATATCCGAATTCTGAGTATTGTAGTCTCACAACAAATATTAGGCGAATAATGAAATATGTAAAACCTAAATCGCAATAAAAGAATGAGTGTTGGAATTAACAGAAAGGCGACAATTTGTTTTTGTTCTTGCACTTTCCTAGACTACACAGCTTGTTAAGTGGTAGTTTGGTTTGCTTCATCTGAGCTTCCACTTAACACTTTGTGTAAAGTGCCCTTAATCCATTGATGAACTCGAACAAGGAATAAGAATGGTATGTATTCTCAAAATTATTTTTATGTCGTGCACTCTAACACTCCGCACTCATTTAAACAAATGAAAAAATACTTTTTTTCATTTAATGCAAATACTAAGCTTCCTATGCACTTGCGATTCTCAATCTATAACCCAAGATCAGTTTTACAAGACAAGGGTTATGGATCAAATGGGAGTCGCTACTAACTGCATGCTAGATGCATGTCTCTTTCTTCTTCTATTTGTTGTGAGATAACAATAACTAGGCGTAAAATTGCATGATATTTTCTGGAGTGTTGCAGAAAATTTAAAGTTTTATTTTTTTGTCTACAGGCGAAGGGCAGCCATTGTGGTGACACGAAAACGCAGCAGAAACGAAGATTTATCGCAAATTTGTAGAATAATTCGAAGCATTCCTACATAACCGTGTTATTCAGTGCAAATTTTGTAAAAGGCCTTCCACATTACGTTAAGCTACATAAAAAAATTAAATAAGCCATTTGCCTATTTCGGTTTTAGTTAATGGCTTTGGAATATTAGAAAATTAAATTATTGATATACGCTTATAAATTAGATTCTTATTGTTCTTAAAAACTGTTTGCAATTCATATTTCTTCTAAATCTTGTGAAAGGCCCACATAAGTTTAATTTGCTCAAACTAAAGACGTGGCTACTGAAAGGCAATCGGAAATTGGTAGAAACCAATCCAACCAATGTATTTTGACAATCTTTTATTGTGAAAAAGCTAAAAATATTACTTAAAAGCTTTTGATGATCGTTACTGATTGCCTTTAAGCGAGCCTCTTTATCTTCAGATAGTTATAAAAAATAAATGGTTCCTAAAATATAGGCCCTTCACTTTGCACATTTTTATCATGACTTTTTGATGAAAGCACATTTAATAACATCATCATAGATGCCATGTAGAAGACCTTTGCTTGATATTAAGATGCCCAATAAGGCGACTGTACATCTAAAACGAATATAAGACGCTAAAGTCCAAGTTTCATAGGATAGAACGTGAATTATTAAGAGTATGCGGACAATTCTGGCGACTCTGCCAACTCTGTCTGTCATGGCTTAACGACATCATAGCCGACACTGACACATAAGCCTTCTTCACACAGCTATTTGTGACTGCTACGATTGCTGCTAATAGGTATTAACTTAGACAGTCATAAAGAACAACTAATTCTTATGAGTTCCTGAATCATTTTTGATGCATGATAAATGCAGGGTGTTTAAATCCGGTCCTCAAAAAATAACTTTCAACTAACTGAGTGTACAGTAAAGTGCTGAAGTGCTTTTCATAATTAAATCGTCAAGATAAAATGCGCAAGTTGAAGTTCAACTAACAAATACTCTACAGAACATTAGTATAAGCCTGGACATTTTGTATATTTTTCGTGTATGATAGATCGATTTAGGTTTACTAATGGTGCTTGAACTGTTGGTGTTGTAACTTTTAATGACAATATTAGTATTGTACAATTGCCCTACTGGCTGCAATACGCGTAAACATTTAAGTGAGCATTTTATTTCAGGAAACCAGTTATTCTTATGGCGGTGATGGGCTTGCAACCTGTCACGTATGGAATGCAACTTCTGCAAAATGGGGCATATGCCCATATATATATAATGTATTTGGAATCTGACCCTTTAGACATCTTCAAAGGCTCCGAAAGATCTGAGAGGATGTCGACCGAGCTTCGGGGATAAAATCGTGACGTAATCCTGATTATTTTGTTGCTTTTTAATAATATTCTAGACGTGGCATGTACTAATTTGGACATGATTTTGACAACCCCCAAACAATAAGTAAAATTAAATAGACCAGTGACGCAACGGCCCTTCTAGTGTACTAAAATGCTCCTTTAAATGAATGTTAGAATATGCGTGTTGCAGTTAGGTAACTTTACTCTGTAATTTTTATTTTAAGTGCCTAAGTAACTAGTTTTTGAAGTGACCCACCAAAATAGACTTTCTATTTAAATTTATTTTAGTAAGAATCGCCTTAATTTTATTTCATGCAGTTTTTACCGACATCTTAATATTTTACATTTAGAAATAAATAGTCTTATCAAAATTTTCGATTACGACGGGATTCGAACCCGCAACGATCAGACGACCCTCCTAAAGCCGGAGTGCCTTACTTCGGCCACGGAACCCTTGTCGCCAGAATCTATTTTTTTTATTTTATCGGTTATAGCACCGGTAGCGCCATCTACATGTTACATGTTTTTTTTTCATTTGCTGTCTCACCAAATCATTTTGAAAGAGGAAAATCAGTATTTATACGGTAACGACCTTATTATTTATTCCATTTTAAGTTCATATTTCAACGCTTTTGCTCAAAACGGGTGGTTTTGAGTAAACATTTTTAAAACCTTCTAGGTCAAAGCCAATTGAGCCAACAAAATGATTTCTCTGGCTACAAATTTAATGTATGTATGTATGTAGGTATGTATGTATGTATAATTATATCCACATAATGTGGGAAAAGGGCAGAAGATGATGATGATGAACTATATAATAATTTTTTTAATAAACGGGTTTTCATCAAAAAATAATTATGTCGTCAAATCGAAAGCTTAATAAGTTTATGAACTATACTCATAGTTGTAAATAGCGTCTTTAAATAATAATCTTTAAATAAAGATGCTACTGACAACTATAGTCCAATTGCAAACTTGTAAACCAGTTGTCTGAAGACTTCTACATAAATATAATTTGATTTTTGTTCCTTACCATTTACCTTGCCATTTTGTCCGAATCTCCAACTGCACCTGTAATATAGATATTGATAACTCGAATAATCATGTTAAGTTGTATTAACGATTGTACAGTATTATTTGCTGATTAGTTGTTATTTATTGTAGCTTTTTAATATTTTGTAAGTGCTTTGTTATAAAACATACAAATTGAAGTTATTGTTTCATTCCTTTATCCAATCCACTCCTTTTTTTCAAGACTAGCTGTTTAACGCGACTTTGTATCGCATTTATTTTTTGAGTTTCAAGCTAATCACTCTGTAAGTGGATGGGTGACCGCCAGTGGCATTTTCATCTGAGCGCTTCCGTGCTTTGGAGGACACGTTAAGTTGTCGGTCCCGGCTATTTAAGTCGTTAAGCCATGACGGAGGCCTTAAAGCGGTTTAAAAACTCCTTCACCAGAGTTGGCCACTGACTCATACGAACTTACTTATCACTCAGCATGTCAAAAAGCAACCACACAAAAGGAAAATTTGCGCATTAACACCAGCTCTAAACTGAAGGAAAGCATGATATCATGTAGATCAATCGAAGTACGGTTAGCGACAGAAGTTCATGAACATGTGATGTATTTGAAATCTTCAATATCTTCAAAGTTCGTAGGGTTTTAGATAAAACTTCACCTTTGGATATTTTGCCTTGCACCATTACTATTATGAAAAAAATAGGCAATTTTCCCGCAAGTAATGATGAAAATTAAGCTTTGAAATCTCCAATTGTTCATGAACTTCTGTCGTTGACTGTACCAACTCACTGCTTTTATATATATGAATTAAGATTAATTTGTAAGTAAAATAAATTATGATACTCACAATTTCGAAGAATGGTTCTCCGATGGCTAGTGGATAAACTGACAAAGATGTTTCTTAATGACATTGATTGGTATTGGCTGGATCTGCTCTGCTGGTTCTGAAAACGAAAAATAAAGTGGATATTAGTGATGACAAAATAGAATAATAAAACTTATTAAAAAGAAGCATACATACCATGATAGACTAATTTGAAACTTTTTGACTGGATAAATTCTAAAAAAACGTTTTTCATAAAAATATCACCAACTTTAATACAAATTTTATCAAAGTGTAGAAAACCAGAAATATTACAGCTAAAACCTTAAAAAACACATGAAAATACACTTATATCTACTAATTTACAAATACTGTAACATAACAGCCACCATCAAAAGTTTTAAGTAAAAGTCTTTGATTCTTATATTAGTGTAAAACAGGTAGTCTAAAACGGAATATTTTGCTGATGCATATCAATCAATACTATTCAAATATATCTAATGTTACTAGCTTGTGGAAAGTGAAGACTCAAAAACGTGTTATTGAGAAGTAGTTTCTTCAGTTAGCGTCGCACAAGGCAACAGTTTATATTATAAGACCGGCTTTGAAACTTTAATAACTATGAACGTAACATATCTACAGTAAATTATCATTGTTATCAATACACTAGAACGATCGGTGGTTGATTTTAAATAGGCCTATGTTTTATCAGCACAATCATAGATCTTTATGGTCCACAGCTTGACATAGAATATCCCCCAAATACACTGTATTGACATAATATCATTTAAAAAATTACAGCATGCTTTAACTCTTACATTAGTGATTTTTAGAACCTAGAATCACATGCTAACTGGTTCTGATTGACCTTAGCTTGACTATTACTTAATAGCACTTAAAAATTATACCACAAAACAATTCTTCGGTAATAAGGCATTGAATTATTTGAATTAATCCTACTTAATCTGCGAGCTTATAACTAACAACAGTTTCCATCTTATGCAGATTAGTGGAAAATGATTTTAAATTGACGTTTTGAGCGTTTGCGATCGCTATCGGCTCGGCTTCAGCCCATTGATCAGGCACATCGCAATCTGTTTTAGCATGGACCAACACATCGAATGAACATCGACAGTCTAAGAATGGTAGATATGATATTGTAGCTGCAACTTGTAGCATAACATCTCGGATTTCCTGTTGGACCTTTTTAAGGTCTTTACTGCTGACAATTTCATTTTTTTCTTTAGACAACGCTATGTCTCCATCTTCATATTGGACGTTAAAGTCCCAGCACTCCAGGACCTCTTGGTTAGCAACGTTTAAGATAATAAGGGAGAGCTTGCTTACTTTTTTGTTGACAATCCATTCTGTAAAATGTAAAATAAGGTAAGTATTTCAGGACTTATAGCGATCCAGTTTAAGTTCTAAACCGAACTGATTTGCTGTAAGGTTTAATAAATTAAAAATGTATTAATAAAATTTACTAGACTTGTCCTAAAAACTGAATCATTTTGCAATATACGTAATACAAGTAAAACAATTTTCTGCTTAAAACGTCACATTGTCACTGTACGAAAACTTTGCGATTCAGATTAGGAACCTAAACTGGATAGCACCCAAACTGAATTGTAGGTCATGGTACGGCACCAGTTCCAAATTATACAAAAAGTGATTGAGAAAGTTTATGAATGACTCAGTTACATTTTATGGTCATAATTAAAAAGGGCTGTGTTTTTATTATTTTAGCCTCTATTGTCACAATGCAGGGCAAAGCCTCCCTCCATTTTCCAGTTTTTAGCACCCTTGGCTGGAACGGGATAATCAGGAAGATTCACATCTTACTCACCCCAACATTTTCACTAAGCTCTTGATTTAAAATAAGTCTTTATGAATGAAGGGAATATTTTCTTATTAGTTTCTAAGATTTATGAGCTTACCTAGCTAGATCAGTCATTCATAAGCCTAGAGAGACAAGTTAAGCCTCTGTGACGCAGTGGGCGAAGGTCCGGCTGCAACGCAGTAGGTTGCAGGTTCGATCCCCGCCGCGGGTTCAAATGTTTGTATGACCTACAGATATTTGTCTCAGGTCTATGTGTTTCTATGTATAATATGTATGTACAAACAAAAATTATATAAGTAGTATATCAGTTATCTGGTTCCCATAGCACAAGCTTTGCTTAGTTTGGGGCTAGATGATGATGTGTGTGAAAATGTCCAGCATTATTTATTTATTCTTTCTTCTGACTAAGTACCCCTTTTACACATCTTCATAGGATCTTGCGTGGTTTAGTAACTGCAAGGGAATCTTACCTTCGCTTTGTAGTAGTAGATTAGTAAGAAAAGCTTTGATTTTAGGATCTTCTGATAGTAACAATGTGATTCCGTATTGCTGCTGTGCTTTGAAAGATTCTGGGGGATACAAGCCTCTTTGAAATAGCACAGAATTGATGGCATAATCTGAAACAAGAAATAGCTGTGATCATACACATAAACAAAATGATTTTCCTGTAGAGTGAGTTATTAGGTCAGATAAACAAAAGTTTCGTGCACTTTCAACTTACTCAAATATTCGCAAATGATTTGGGCAGAGCCCCGTAACGTTATGCAGTTCTTTGTCTGTTGCAGAGACATTTCATTCGAAGCTTCAGAAGCAAATTTCTTAAAAATACAAACAAGGATATCGAAAATAATTGAAATAATTATTTTATTTAGATTCGTCCGTCCGACCGATAGTGGCGGTTTGCTTGCCGGTTTGTTTAAACTTGAAGTTTGAATTTGAAGTTTGGTCAAAGTTTTGAACGAAATAAATATAATGAAATATTTTTTATTATAACTAAATAATAAATGAATACTTAAATAATGCTGGACTGGACTTTTCACACAGCAGCATCATCTAGCCTAGCCCCAAAGTAAGCAGAGCTTGTGTTATGGCTACTAGATGACTGATAAACTACTTAATCTACTTAAATGTATACTTTTTGTTTGTATATACATACATTATTAAACATTGAAACACCCAGACCCGAGACCCGAGACAAATATTTGTAAGTCATACAACAAACATTTGTCCCACGGCGGGCGGGGATCGAACCCGCAACCTTCTGTGTCGCAGGCGTAGGCGGACCTTCGCTCGCCCACTGCGCCACAGAGGTCGTCATTATTAAATGAAGGTACTACCTACCTAATGTTGTCATAGAGACAAAATAATCAAAAAATCAATAATAATTTTATGATACAAGACCTTGGACATTAATTCACAACTTGCTTTAAATTAGATGTTTTAAGCCAGGTTTTTTTTTTTTTTTTGCTTCGCAAAAAAATGTGCATGCGCCATTTTTCATTGTAAAAATTAGCCAGGTTAGATTCAGCCGACTCTAATTTTTGAACGGAATTAATTCTTAAATTTGACACTGACAGTGAACAAGATGGTATCATTGGTGTCAATGTCAAAAACTTGAGGCACTTGCACTCAGCTGTTGTGTTGTGGATTTGCTTTGCTTGTGTTTGCTTGCTTGTTTTTGTTATAATTTCGGGTATTGTTGGAAAGTCGGGAGTTATTGAAGCGTAATAATAACTAGAAAATACTAGATGTGTGTGGGACATCCAATAATCGATTATAATGGGTCGTACTCGAAGAAGGAGACGAAGGAGAGAAAAGAAACCTCGTAAGTTTTGTACGTGTGATGATAATACAGAAATTGTTTTACTGAATACTTGGCTTGCAAAACATGGTCTTCGAAAGAACAACAAGCTAGGGCTTGCTGTGTTTAACGATACCGGTAGAGGAGTGCTCACAAAAAAGAAGATTAAACCAGGAGAGGAGCTTCTGAATCTACCCTTGAATTTAACAATCAATGTTACGACAATTTTGACGGATTTACCCTTTTGTAACATATTTTTGGAAAACCAGAAGCAATGTTTACTTGAGTACAAGCAATCGATATCATTCCAGTCATTGATGGCATTTTATTTAACCTTTTTAAAAGTACAAGATAATTCCAAGTGGAGCATTTACATAGAAAGTTTACCTAAAGAATATACAGTGCCATATTTTTTACCACAAGAAACAAAAAGTTTCATTGATGCTGATATATTATCTGTGATTACTAAACAAAAAGATTCTATTGATGTATCATTCAATATTTTTGTGACTGTTTTAAAACACAGCGTAAGTAGTGACAGCAGTGTACAGAGCCTACAAAAGCTTTTTACAAAGTCAGATTATGAATGGGCTTATTTCACAGTGAATACAAGATGTGTCTACATGGATTTATCTAAAGTCATTGATTTGACAAACATAGAAAATTCCATTTTAAACTTGATATCAGACAACACAAAGATTTCACTCTGTCCGTATTTGGATATGATAAACCACAGTCCGAATGCGAGAAACGAAGCACAGCTAATTGTAAGCAAAGATATAGAGAACATAAAAGTGAGAGATATCAATAAAGACATGTTCACTGATGTGCGATTTTCAATTTACACTAAAAACAACTTTAATTCTTATTCTGAAGTGTTCATTTGCTACGGTGATAGTCACAACTTGAAATTGATAACAGAATATGGTTTCTTCTTACCAAATAATGAGTTAGACTCTGTATCATTCACATTTGAAGAGGTAAAATCATTTTTAAGCCTAGGAAAATTCAAGCTATCTCAGGAACAATTCTCTTTTATAATTAGCCATGGTCTTAACAAGGATCTGTACATTGATATAAGAGGCCTAAGTTATAATTTTTATGGATTTTTAATGGTTGTAAAGTATTACTATAATCATGGAAAAGATGTTAGTAAATTGTTGTATTCAGCGGCTGTATGTTCTTCAGACAACAGTCTTAATGATATTGTAGCTCCTATGGTGGCCGAAAAACTAGTCAAAATTAAAGATTCTATCAGTAAATTGAATGAATGTGAATGTAAATGTGTTATTTTAGATAATTGTGTAGAATTGATGTGTCAATATGTTAGAATATTAGAAAACTTTATTAAATGTTAGAAAACCGAAATACTAATGGATATTTTATTGCTACCTATAACATAATTCCTCTTTAGTCAGAATTCTCGCCACATAATAAAATTAGATGGGGGCTTTATAGAAACACTAAGGCTAAAACACATAGCGTGATTAATGGACGACCCTTAGGTCGATTCACACATATCAGTGTTGCTTCCGCTCCGGCACCGGCACCGGCACAGTGAAAAATATTCTTTCATACATTCTCTATGAAAGTATCTACACTTGTCCGTGTCAGTGTTGCTTCCGTGCTCTCAGTGTCCGTTCCGGCACCGGCGATCACGAAAGGATTGATTGCCATCGATATTTTTTGCCGGATCACGGACGCCGGCAAAACGATGGACGAGCGATTGATAGAATTGGTTCGTGAAAACCATGTGTCGTATGATTTATCTCATGGAAAATACACGGATGCAAAATACAAAAACAATTTGTGTTCCACAAATTGTGTATAATAATAAAAAAAAAAAAAAATTATAGTGTATAATATCCATATAGTGTGAAATATTCTCCTTCTGTCTCTCTTGATCTACATGCATCATGGACCCATTTTCTCTTTTTTCCTATTTTTGATCTTCTTCTTCTTTGTATAGAGCAATAGCTATCATTGCTAGTTCCGTAGTGTTGAAGAGAGCCATAGCAACAATGACGACGGACACGTTTTTCACTGAAGCTCCGTGAACTGAGCACTGACATGTGTGAATAGACATCACTGAAGCAACACTGAAGCACTGTGCCGGAACTGTGCCAGAACGGAAGCAACACTGATATGTGTGAATCGACCTTAAGTGATTGGTCTTTGGTATGTGGTAGTTATCACAACTATCCTCAAATGACTAGCCAGCCGGTACCCCAAGACTAGCATAACTAACCACCAAGCTTTAATAAGTACCTATTATTTGAGTTTTGAGTAGAAGAAGAATAAAGTACTAGTAGGTAAGTACCCACTTATAGGTTCTATCTGTCTGCACATATCACTGTCGCATCGGCTTCGGGGCGCGGCGTCCTAGAAGAAGAATCGTAAAATGAGGATTTGACACTTCACTGAAGTGTCACTTCACTTCCTTCCTTCACTCACTCACATCACTACATTTGTCAAACTGCCACCATGGCGGCCGCATTGCTGTCAAATAGGAAATTCGATAAAATAATTAGAAATCATCTAAAATTCGCAAAATCAATTGCAAATAGCCAATCAGTTATATTGAATAAACCCCATTTAAATTTAATATGCAAACAATGTGCCGTCACAAGTCATTACAGGGTAAGGAATTTGTATTATGTGGTGTTGGAATGTTTTTGATTTTTTGGATGTGTTTCATCCAAAACAGGACCTCAACTATTTTATTATTATGTTTTAGTATTACTCGTCGTCTCCTCCAAGCAATGCGGGTGGCTCAGATACCGCCAAAAATGTTTTAGCGGCTGTGTTAGCAAACAAACCAAAGACTGGAAAAATTCCAGTTGGTAAGTTACAAATCCACTATTCTACATAGCTTGTGCGCCCCAGTACTACAATATATCAGCTTCATTCTCTAGTTGAATTGTTGTGCTTAATTTTGGAGTGTTACATAATTGATCTTGACCTTGTGAAGTGATAATTCACTGGTAACATTATTTTGTTTAGGATATTCTAGATTGGTAGGTATTTACTCAAATGTTTTTTATTTAGAACAAAAAATGTGCTTAAAATGTTCACCAAATTACTTATGAAGGAAAGTAGAAATACTCTTTATACCTACCCAAATCTTTCCTACTTTCATGTTTGTGTATTTTGTAGAAGATTTCCTCTCATTTAAAACACACTTTTCATTTATTTGTTTAGCTATAATAAGTAAATGAATATTAATTATAGTAAGCTATAATGAGCTCCTTACCTATTGAATCTGATGCGATACATTCTATAATGTATCATATACCAACTAGGTACTACTGATCATGATACCGAAGAAAAGTCTATGTTAATGGCCAGATTTATTCCAGCTAAAGCTGTGTCTCCTGCAACAAAAAATAACAAAACACTTTTTCCGTCTGCCTCTGATAACATTTTGCATACAATAAAGTTAGGCCACACTCACATTTTGTTCAATGTTTGATGCTAGGTGTTAGAAAACACAAAAACAGTGTCGCAGGAGACCCGGCTTAGTAAATAAATAAACAACATTTCAACATTCACTAGCATCTTACACTAGGATTCATGTGTAGTGAATTTTTATACATTTTTCATCTGCAAAGTGATTCAGCTCTATTAATATTCACCATCATCAGGTAGCTTAGCATGAACTCTTATTGCCAGGCAGTTTTTGCACTGCTTGTCAATTCTGACATAAAGAAACAAATCTGAAATTGCGGCGTTTATCATGCTCTCTCGCTTACACATTGTGACTGTACTAGTGTGCAAGCGAGAGAACATGGTAAGTTGCGAAGTTTCTTTAGTGATTTTTTCGGGTTATTCGAAATTGACATTTAGTTCGAAAACTGCCAGGCAATAGGAGTTCATAGTAACCCCCCTGTAGTAGCATTTGTTCTGCAAGAAATAACCTGCAACTTTTATTTATTTTTTCTAGGTTTTTGTTACTAATTCTTGGTTGGAATGCATCTCTTTTTCCTGCTAACCAATTCCTGATCCCATTTATTCCTGTTATTAATCCTATGTACGCACATCCCTATAGTCTCCTAAAACCTTTGTGTATCCAGTTTTGTTTGCTTGCTTTAGTTCAAGTTTTCATTCTTTTGCAATACACATTCTAAAAGCACTTATTCTTTAGTATAAATAAATGTAATTAATGGTTCACACAGCATCTATCCCAAGCAAAACTTGTGTTTTGCAAATCAGATACTTGAGTTAAGCTGATAAAATAATTGTTGTTTTTGTAAGTAAGTAAATACTTTTCACACAAAGGTGATCAAACTTTTTGTACAAAATGTTTGTTAAATGGGAATCCCACAGCCAGAAGACAAACCCAACTGAGCTAAAAGGCCATTGAAGTATTCTCCACTGGCAGTCTTATATAATTTGTAGATATTTCCTTATATCAACCTCAGGCTGGTCTTCAAAAGTTCATTATACCTTTATTATGTACTATATCATCCTATATAAACCTGTCCATCCTTTAAGAATCCTGATTGTATTCTCCCTCCCTAGGGATCCACAAAAGAGACTGCTTTCACCCAGGTGCCTCTGTTTTGTCCCGTGAAGATATAAGCCTGAGCGATGCCAAGCCTGTCTCCGGGGCGGATATGATCAGGGGGATGTCAGAATATGTGTGGCCTAAGGTAAGATATCTAATTATTGTTATTTACTAATTAAATGGTATGGTAACTTCACGAAATGTGTCTTAAGTGTGTGAACTAGTAATATGAATAGTAAATTTGATAAAATTATTAAGGTAAGATTAAAAAAATTTTGGTCCAGTGAAGCCCTTAAGATCATTTTTTTAAATCATCTTAAGAGCTAGGTAATTGTACTAATGTTTCTGAGATCTGAATTTTTTAAGAAACCTCATAGTGATGTTTTTAAAAGGCAATATAAACACAGGTTGATATTTATTGGTGATCCATTTTTATGCAAATAATTATTTAATTTTTATAATTATAAATTAATATGCATTTGTTTAACCAGATGGGATGCCTTTCTTGATGCAATTGAGCTAATAAATTTCTTCATTTATTTACTTGGCGATTTATAGCCTAGCCAACTATCTTGACATACAAATTTATTATGTGACGACACGAATTTCCTTTACTTTTTTGTTTAGCCAAGTCCCTTCATATACGAAATTATTGATGGCTACACAAATTCACTTACATTTGCCCGACTCTTACCTCTATAACCTTTCCAGGACAACCCTATGATCAGACAACGCGTGATGCTGTCCCTTTCACTCCTATTCGGCGCGAAAGTGATGAACGTATCGGTGCCGTTTCTCTTCAAATACGCCGTGGATGAAGTCAACATGGCGGCTGCTACGTCAGGAGAAGCGATATTGGGCATGGCTACTGTACCGCAAGCTTTGGGCACCACAGCTTTCAGTTTACTTCTGGGATGTAAGTACTTTTTAGATGGTGCAAATATATCATGACCAATGACTGAGTTCTAGAATTAGCTATCAGTATTCTGTGATATGAGTTTGTAGCTAATTCAGGTGTATTTTACCGGTAGTTGAAAATTTACGTTTTACGCCGTGCATAAGTGGGATAGTCTTGACTTGTGGTCTTGTCAAAGTCAAAGTCAAAAAACATGTATTCAGTAGGACCGCTGGGATCACTTCGAAACTTGATTTTGTGGTATATCTTTTTAGTATTATATCTTGCAAGAATATAATATTGTATAATATAATATAATATAATATAATAATCTTGGGGGGGACCTTTGCCCAGCAGTGGGACACCATAGGTTAATAAAAAAAATCTTACAAGAATGCATCCCAAAAATAATACTCATCCAATTTGAATACCTGCACCACTTGCACCTTCTTACAGCTAGCTATAGAAAATCGATGCGACGATTTAAATTCTGTGGAATTACAGTCAACAACGAAAGTTAGAATTAAGTATTTGTGTCTGAGAAATTACTATCGACAAATCTTCAGATACTTAATGAGATCATAATGTTATAGATTTCGGAAATATTCAGAGACATCAAATGGATTTCTGTTGCCAACTGTAGGTCTTTCATTTTGGAACGAAGTTCCTTTTCGGATGGTATCGAAGAAAAACAAACTGGGTGGCTGGGAGAAAAATTTTTACTGTCACGTCCGTCACGTTACGAAATCGTCACAGTGCGAAGTGCGCAGCCGCGAACAGTCCATAGATTGTTACATTGTTAGTACGGAAGAGCGTTTGATTTTAATTTGAAATTCCCAGTACAGAAAAGTACTCTTTGCTTCGTTTCAACCGAGTGTTACCACACTCACGTATTTTTTTATTCTTTGTGTAATATATTTTCAACCGACTTCAAAAAAGGAGGAGGTTCTCAATTCGTCTGTATGTTTTTTTTTGTATCTTGTTACGCGATTGTTCCGCCATTTGTTGACCGATTTGCAAAATTCTTTTCATGTTTGAAAGGGTATACTCCAGAGGTGGTCCCATATAAATTTTATTCCTGAGGGATCGATACTTTCCCCGTAAAACTCTAAACACCTTCCCTCCTAGCCATGTCACAAATAGAAATCGAATCGACAGCTTGACGCCCTGAGTCACACCGCGTTTCGAGTCAAACATTGAAGTCGGTTTTCTTTTTAGTATAAAAACGTAATTATCAACAAAAACATATCTTCCAGACGGTCTAGCCCGAGCCACGGCGGCAGGCTTCAACGAGCTCCGCAACGCGGTGTTTGCCCGCGTTGCGCAACATTCCATCAGAAGGCTGGCTTGCAACGTGTTCACGCATCTACACCAACTGGATCTTAGCTTCCATCTCGGCAGGCAGACTGGCGCTTTGTCTAAGGTGGGTGTTAGAAAAAATTTAATCTTTACTTCATTGAGCTTGAGTGGCAAATAAATAAATGTCTATGTCTATGTCTATGTCATTTTATTTTATACAACGTCAGCAGACAACCGTCTTATTACAAGAAAATGAACCGAGTTTAGACCAAGTCTAACTAAAAAACTGTCCCCAGAAAAACGATCTTTAAATACTCGTACATAGAACGCTTTTTTGTGGTAACAGTTTTGTTTTGACATGTGGCAACATGGGGTTCAACCAAAGTTTTACGTTATAATAAGCAGCCCTATGTCTACACTGAACTTTTGAAGCGCTTATATGGTGTAGCTTGCTGTTGAAGATTCAACATAGGTCATGCACCACGATACGGGTGATGTTGAAAATTTTTGGTTGATCGTCGTTCGCTGAGCGGTCACAAAGTGTTAGGTGACGTTACTACCGAGTAACATTACCAACTAAGCGCTTCCGTGCTTCGGTTTTGGTAAATCGTTACTACGTCGAAGTCCTTAAAAACTTAACTAGAGTTGGCCATTAACTCATACGAACTTATATTTTCTTATTTTGTTTAAACTAACACATAAAAATTTAAAAGCTCATTGTTGGTAAATTTTATGAATTGTTGTTTTTAACGGGACGAGATCGCGTAACGGTTTTACCGATGGGGACTGTCAGTCCCCTCGTGACCACGATCGGTGCAACCCGGTCGAAACGTCGAGGGGGTAAGGTAATAGTTCGAGTATTATCTAAAACTGTCACGCGATCTCGTCCCGTTAAAAACAACAATCAGTTTAAATCGTGAGTTTAAAAATAAATTTTATGAATATTTTAGTTTTTAAGCGTTTTTTGTTTATTTTCAGACGATAGACCGAGGCTCGCGCGCCATCAACTTCGTGCTATCCGCGATGATATTCAACATAGTACCGACTGTGTTCGAACTTGTACTAGTTTCTACCATACTGGGCTTGAAGGGAGGATTTGTTTTTGCGGGTAACTTATACATTATTTG
Source organism: Epirrhoe tristata (assembly GCA_951394285.1). Classification (NCBI taxonomy): domain Eukaryota; kingdom Metazoa; phylum Arthropoda; class Insecta; order Lepidoptera; family Geometridae; genus Epirrhoe; species Epirrhoe tristata. The sequence continues at coordinate 11,598,139 of OX596141.1, forward strand.
GGGGACTCTGTGCTTAGATCGTAAAGACAGGATGCGCCTTTACCTTGTATTTCCCCTCTGCCAAAATGTACACGATTCCGAATCATGTGCGTCTTGTAGTATTACGTACGTCATATACGAAATTTGCAAGTGCACACTTGCACTTCGCCCACTGCGCCACAGAGGTCGTCGGTCCATTGAATTTATATCAGCGCCATCTAGCGGAAAAGCTAAAGCGTTCTTCCATGGAGCGTTCCTGAGCTTACGCACACAGAAAGAACGTGGTGCCCGCCTTCGTGAGATGGAACAACTGTGCGGAGTATGGATTCAGGCAGGACAACGTCTGTGGTGTTTAAAATTAATAATTTGAATAGTTTAATATTTGTTATCTAGGAATAGCGTTCAGTTGCGTGGGAGTTTACGCGGCGTTTACACTCGCGATCACACAATGGCGGACACAGTTCAGAGTTTACATGAACAAAGCGGAGAACGAGGCGGGGAATAAGGCGATTGACTCGCTCATCAACTATGAGACTGTCAAAGTAAGTTACCGTAATTTATATTTTTTGTATTAAACACTTGGTATTATCAAAATTTTCGATTCCGACGGGACTCGAACCCGCAAAGATCAGACGATCCTCCTAAAGCCGGAGTGCCTTACCAAAAAATAATATGTGCTTATAAAAAATATCGATTGTGACGTCAAGGATTCTGTGGCCGAATGGTAACTTGACGACCTCTGTGGCGCAGTGGGCGAAGGTCCGCCTGCGACGCAGAAGGTTGCGGGTTCGATCCCCGCCGCGGGACAAAATTTTTGTATGACCTACAGATATTTGTCCTGGGTTTGGTTGTTTCTATGAATAATATGTATGTATTTACAAAGAAAAAGTATATAGATAGGTAGTTTATCAGTCATTCTAGAACCCATAACACAAACTCTGCTTACTTTGGGGCTAGATGATGCTGTGTGAAAAATCCAGCATTATTTATTTATTTATATTTTCTACTAGAAATATAATAAACTAGCTGCGCTCCCGCGGTGTGACCCGCGGTCCCTCGGGATTTTTTCATTTTTTCGGGATAAAAAGTAGCCTATGTCCTTCCCTGGGATACAACCTTTAACTATGCCAAATTTCAGTTTAATCTGTTCAGCTGTTTGGGCGTGAAAGCGTAACAAACAGACAGACAGACAGACAGACAGAGTTACTTTCACATTTATAATATTAGTATGGATGCATATTTTTGTATCTGCCCACATTGTATCGCCGCATTATCTCAGAATAACAGTTAAATATCCATGCTTAAGTTCATTCCGATCGGCTTGCGGTTACTCAAACTGAGCATATCTCTTCCAGTACTTCAATAATGAGAAATACGAGCTTGAGAAATACGACTCTAGCCTTAAGAAATATGAGAGCGCTTCATTAAAGACCGCATCGTCTCTCGCCGTGCTCAACTTCGGGCAGCACGCCATCTTCAGCGGCGGACTCAGCCTTATCATGCTCATGGCGGCCAATGAAATCGCTAAAGGTAAAAATATTTATTTTATACTAGCTGCTCTCCTTGGCTAGGCTATCTTGGTATGGACACGTTATGGAGGGATGAAAACCATGTTACCCAAAGAGTTATGAAGATGAGTGTGGCTGGGTATGCAAGAAGAGGAAGGCCGAAGAAGAAGTGGTTGGATTGTGTGAGAGAGGATATGAATGTAAAAGGAGTGGATGCACAATTGACGAGTGATAGGAGTGAGTGGAAGAAGAAGACATGTTGTGCCGACCCCACTTAGCGTGGGATAAGGTCAGGGAGATGATGACTAGCTGCGCTCCCGCGGTGTGACCCGCTCTCGGGATTTTTTAATTTTTTCGGGATAAAAGCTAGCCTATGTCCTTCCCTGGGATACCTTTAACTATGCCAAATTTCAGCTTAATCTGTTTAGCGGTTTGGGCGTGAAAGCGTAAGAAACAGACAGACATACTTTCAGATTTATAATATTAGTATGGATGGATGGTATGGATGATACTAATGTATATTCGTATGTCGTGGAATGAATTAGCTATTTCATGATATGCCTAAATTACACCTAAATTACAACCTGAACGTCACTATCCAATCCATGCCAACACAAGATACATATTAATATGGATATGCAAGAGCGGAACAATCTGGCACAAGTACTTTGTACTTAAAAGAAGGTTCCAACCCTGGTTGAAATTGTAACCCTTGGTTAATGAAATAAACCATTTTGATTTTTTTTTTTATATTTTTTTTTACAAGCTCAATTACTGAATGCTTACACAACAATAACACAAAGCAAAGAGCTTCTGAATCTTTCGCAATTACTATTTACATGACATTTGATTATTTATTATGATTTTTATTATTATTCCCTTAAAAATAAAAGAATTATGACTAAAATACATCCGTGTTTAAAATACCATATGTAACTGGTTACTTTTGTTACAGGAAACATGACGGTTGGCGATCTGGTGATGGTAAACGGGTTGCTATTCCAACTGTCAATCCCACTTGGCTTTCTCGGCTCCGTGTACCGTGAAGTCAGGCAAGCTCTCATAGACATGCAGACAATGTTCACACTGATGACAGTTTCTTCCAAAATCAAGGTGAAAGGGACAGCTACGCATTAGCTGACGTTAGAGCGAGACGGATTATCAAATTGATCAAACTTTAAATCAAAAAGTAAAATCAGTAAAATCAGTACCTGGATTTAGGACACATTCGCCAGATTCTACATTTGTCAGATTTTTGAACATCATTTGTGCACAATGCCTTTGCTATCTTGCTTAGCTTTTTGAATTTTACTAACTTTACTTTTAATTTTACAACTAAGTTAGTTAAGAAATTAGCCTAAGTTTAGATCTAAGATGGATCACCTAAAAAAGCTAGGCCCCAAACCGTGTTTGTTGCCCTGGTTCACGGTATTAGTCGCGAAGGAACAGGAGTAGAATCACCTAGTTTTAAGACGTTTCAAAGTGATCCCAGCGGTCCTACTGAATAAATGCTTTTTGACTTTACTTTGACTTTGATTAATGCTGTTTTCGATGAAGAAACATATGTGTCTACTCATTGGTCTAATAAATATGTTTCTAATATTTATTTATTTTCAGGAAAAACCACAAGCGCCACCTCTAATCGTAGACACAAAAACAGCCACAATCGACTTCAAAGATGTCAACTTCAAATACATTAACGGGAAGCCGATTCTGAATAACTTGAGTTTTTCTATACCCGCGGGGAAGAAAATTGGTATTGTTGGCGGTTCCGGCAGCGGGTATGTTATAACTAGTATTGTTATAAATAGATAAAATAGAAAAAAAACTTTATTGCACACATAAACAAGTAAGTAGGTACAGTACGCACAACCGATCTTTATCTCTCTGAAGTTAGGTGCACTAAACGATTGCGCAGGTTTGCGCGAGTAGGCGAGATAGCACGATGCAACAAACTAAGCGAGTGAGCGAGGCAGCTATACAAAGCTAGCTTCGTCTTTTAGGCGTCATCAAAAATGGGTTCTGTGCAGCTACTTCAGAGAGCTAAAGATTGGTTGTGCGTACTGTACAATGGCTTTGCTTTGCTTCAGTCTTCCAACAACATTACAGCCCGGTCATATTAGCTCAAAAACAGGGTTAAACTTGCAATAATTCGCATAAAGCTGAAAATTGGTGAATTATTTTTTACAGAAACGTAAGCTACTACATATTTACATATATTTACAAAATAAAACAGGATTAGTCAAGCTATCTAAGGATCGTTAGAAACGATCTATAGATAGCTCAACTGATCCAGGTCACTGTCAGTCGGAAGTGTGCCCCAAACACTGGCGGCATTACCACGCTGGATGGCAATGCTGATCCTTTGAGACAAAAATGTGCCAGCTTTTAGCTTTTATTTACAACTTCGTTCCAACCGAGCGTTCCACGACACTCACTTCCTTTTTTATGTTTGTTTGATACATAAAAACCTTATTGATTATTCGTTATTTTCCAGTAAATCAACACTAGTCAGACTGCTGTTTAGATTCTTTGAGCCCCAATCAGGCACCATAACGATAGCCGGACAGAACATCAGAGAACTGGATCTCGCTAGCTTGAGGAAAGCCATCGCTATTGTGCCTCAGGTTAGTTTAAGAACTTTCTGAAATTAAAGTAAATGTTTATTTTAAGTATTGTAAAAAATAATGCTAGATATTTTCACACAGCATCATCTAACTCCAAAGTAAGCAGAGCTTGTGCTATGGTATATTTTTTTATAAATACACTAAAAATGACTATGTAATATGACAATACTAATAAAATTAGTAGTAGTTTCACGACCTCTGTGGCGCAGTGGGCGCGCCCCGCCTGCGACTCAAAAGGTTGCGGGTTCGATCGCCGCGGCGGGACCAATCTAAACTCGGCTCATTTTCTTGTAATAAGCCCCTGTTTTGTTCCCAGGATTGCGTATTGTTCCATGATACGATACTGCACAACCTCCACTACGGCGACCTCTCCCGGAGCGTGGAGGATGTGTACCAGGCGGCTCAGATGGCGGAGCTACACGAATCTGTCAAGACGTGGCCTAAGGTACAGTTCGCCCAACGGATCTAGGCATTCGTGAAGTTAGCCGTTTGTCTGCGCAGAACACAATTTTGTATGAAAAGGCGGTCACTGTCGGCTAACTTCACGAATGCCTAGATCCGTTGGGCGAACTGTACAGTCAGTTATGTTTTACAAATCTAAATATTTCCTAAATCCATAACATATTTTTACTAATATTTGAAGGTAAAGTCTTGTGCGCACTTACCTAAGTTTCTGAAGGAATCGTTTTAATACAAATCTTTCAGACTTCCTTCTTAATGTACGATTCCACATCAGAGAACACAAGTTATTTCGTACAAAGTAAACAAATATTACCGCCGCGGGACAAATGTTTGTATGACCTACAGATATTTGTCTCGGGTCTGGGTGTTTCTATCTATAATATGTATGTATTTACAAACAAAAAGTATATAAATAGTTTATCAGTCATCTAGTACCCATAACACAAGCTCTGCTTACTTTGGGGCTAGATGATGCTGTGAGAAAAGTCCAGCATTATTTATTTATTTTTTTATTTAATCCCAGGGCTACGAAACACAAGTGGGTGAGCGTGGATTAAAGCTGTCTGGTGGTGAAAAGCAAAGGGTCGCCATTGCCCGCGCCATACTTAAAGACTCGCCCATCATTGTGTTCGACGAGGCAACATCCAGTCTGGACTCTCTAACCGAACACGTGAGTCTTATATGCTTATAATTTATACAGGGTGGATTTTTGAGATGGGACATGGAGGGCAGGCACTTTAAGGGGAGACCTTTAAATATTTTGAACTTTGGGGGTAGGTGGTATTCCCCCAAATTATGGCAAAGAGGGAGTACTCGCCTCGCTAAGGTTTGCCCAACTGGCACACTTACCTTAGGGCCTTTCGGCCGACAGTTATAGTCGGAAAGTTCTATATAGGTAGTATGTGCTCAGAAATGTTGCTTGCGAGATGCAGGTTTTATACATTTTGCGTGTTTCCAGCGCCATCTAGTGGTACAGCTCCGAAGTACGTCGCTGTAATTGACATCTCTTGTAGTTCAGCTTGTAGTTCAGGCGATGGTAGATAGAGGTCGCCACATGAACTGCATTCACAGATTTTGGTAAAATGTACAGTCAGCGACAGAAAGGCCAAAAAAAATATTGATTGATGCCAATCGATTAAGTTTTATGTAGGGATTAAAAGACTATGGGACTCTACATGACGCTGTAGTGTCTGGGGCATTGTTTAAGATGGAATAGCCTTGTAGCATTTAAATCATTCTCTTAGCTTAATCAGCCACATGGCCCACAGGAAAGACAACGTCAATACATGTGAAGGTGACCTAGAAGTTCCAATTCGTAATATACCCCGCTTTAACTAAATCTATACATACAAACCGGTCGTAAATTCCAATTGTCTGTTATCGATTGGCAGAAGCAGACGTATTTGCTGACATTGAATTTTATCGTTCTTTTGATGTAACAAGAAAGTTACGAGTGTGTTATGCAAACATGGTGTCACGTATCATGAACGCTTCGAATAAAACTGCTTATACAGGGTGGGGCTTTTTACCTCATGGGCCTTTTCTTTTGCAGTTTGAAAGTTGTTCTTGGTTAACTATACTCACAACTGAAAAAGACATTTTTGAATGTGTTTATTTTGAAGAAAAATACAACTTCATATTTAAATTAAAAATAAAATTATAGCCAAAAAATACATTTAGTCAAAGAGAACAAGTTGGTCTCGAGCTACTTATTATTAAGCAAATATTAAAAAAAGTTTTTTTCACCTTTAAAGCATCTGTTATCAGTTGTGGTATTCCATTCTACATTATTTTAATTTATTGTTTTCGCATATCATTTTTCCCAACAAACATCCGCTGACGCGCGACCAAAGCTCAAAATCATCATGACATTTAAATCAACATCTTGACATTTAAAATTTGCATGCCTAATATTTTGGTAGGACACAGAATGGACAAATATAATTTTAAGATCTTATTGTATCACATGTGTTCGTGCAAATAAACTTCATTTCATTTCATTTCATTTCATTTCAAATCAAAACTCATATCTCTCTCTACTATCCAACCTACAATGCCCATACTTTTAAATAAATAATGCTGGACTCGCACAGCATCTGTGATAATAATTATCCTTCCATTTCCAGGCCATCCTCCAAGCATTGAAAGCAGCAACAGTCGGCCGCACCTCCATCTGCATCGCCCACAGACTTTCAACAGTCGCCGATGCTGACGAAATCCTAGTCTTAGAACACGGTAGCATTTCAGAAAAAGGTACACACAAGGAACTTATCAGCAAACCTCAGTCTCTATACGCTAGGTTATGGGAACGACAGAATAAGGAAGCGACTACTCCTGTACCGAAATGAAAATACCTTTAAAATGACACTAACAAACTGAGCCTCATAAAATTTAATGAGAACCATATGATCCGAAAAAACAACTGTATTATGATCCTCAAATACGTCAATGTCACATGTCATCTATAACAAATTGAGCCTCATAAAATGTATTTAAAACCATACGACTCCTCGGTTTGTTCTTAGAAAACTGTTTGTTTTGAAGAGCCTCATAAAATGTCATTAAATGGGATTTAAGGGCGAACAAATTGAACTACTGTAAATGTCATAGTTGAATAACGAGAGTATTGACAAGAGTGGCTTTACCCAAACTCCTACAAAATACCGGCTATGTAGATAATAGGTACTACACAAGTTGTTGTTGTTTTTAGCCCCCACAATCCCACTGCTGGGCACTACACAAGTACCTGTTTTAAATTATAAATTAAAATTAAATTCCCAAAATAAAGGAAGAAAAAATAATATTAGAATTAATTTTAAGAATCATGTACACAACAAATTCAAACGTATTTAAACTTCATTGTATCAAATTATAATTTGTTTGTTTACATGTTTTTATGAAGCAAAATATTTTTTTTTTGTGTAGCACTATAAATAAATACATATAAAATCATGCCTTTCCTATAAGGGTAGGCAGAGATCACAATTTATTTGCAAAGATACACACATCTTTTGCCTCAATCTCTCATTACATTCTTCAAATTCAAATCATATATTTATGATACACAGGTTAAACGTATAGGTGTACCAGCCCTAAGTTTAGGGTACTTTTGACCTGGCCCTTCTTTTAAATGTCCCTTATTTAGTACAGCTCTAGTTTAGGGTACTTTTGACCTGGCCCTTCTTTAAAATGTCCCTTATTTAGTGCTCTAGTTTAGGGTACTTGGACCTGGCCCTTCCTTAAAATGTCCCCTATTTGGTACAGCTCTAGTTTAGGGTACTTTTGACCTGGCCCTTCTTTAAAATGTCCCCTATTTGGTACAAGTAGTTAGCTTAGGCTTTCCTGTCCCATACAAGCCTCTTACCTTGTTAAACGACGTTTGCAATATATAATTTTTCTTATTCTTAGATTGTTTAATTTTGAGGCGCGTTCCAACCATACGATCCGCCTTCGGTCAGTGAATTGATCAACAAATATCGTTTTGTTGGAACTCGAGTTGAAAATTTTATTAAAACAATGAGCTGACTACCTCAGACGTGTTAATTTAATTAACCAATTAATGTTTAGTACACATTCATTAATACGTGTACCTATGTGAAAATTATGAAAAAAATTGTTATAAACTAGGATTTGAATAATTTTATACCAAAAAAATGAAAAACTACTGAAAAGGTCAAAAATTAGAAATAAGTCACCTTGATTGTGTACTGAGCATTATTTGCGTAAAGGCCTTTGTCCACCAAAGTGTTAGCAGTGGCAATACTTTGAACTTTCAAGGAGAATTATCAATAGGAGCTCTAAACTTAGTCAAAGCTTGACGCGAAGTTAATTTAAATAGTTTTGGAAATGCTATATTTAATAGACAACTAAAAAATCCATCTTACAAACGTCTAAGGTGATTTGCCAATAGAAGATGCAATACTTATGTTTAGTTTTGTTGAAGTTCCAAAATATTTGGCATATTTGATTGGAATTATCTCGATTTTTGTTTAATTTTTTTAACTGTTATACAAGAAAATGTAGCGATTCCAAGCTCTATTGAATGCGCTGTGTGTCATGTAGTTTTTTATTTTGTTGTTTGTCCTGTCTCCTATGTCTTGTGATTTGCCCAATTTAGTAGACAACGGCCTTTAGCAATCGACTAGGTATTTAATTTCGATATAAATGTGATGACCGAGTCTAGACTTGAAACATAATGTATTTTATGTAAATAATATACTGTTGTATAGTGATTGTTGAATAAGTATATTATTTTGTTTACAACTTTGCGTTTTATTCTGAAATAAAATTCCTTAATGCTTGTTTATGAATGGATCGAGCGATTTTCAGGATTTTTCATTAGCCTTGGCTGACCCATTTCTGGGCAAAGCTTAAATCATCAACATCATCTCAGCCCGGTAACACCCACTGCTGGGTGTAGGCCTTCTTTTATGCCAGTCTCCTGTATCTTGCGCCTCTCGCGTCCAAACATTGCCAACGACCTTCACTATGTCGTCGACCCAACGTGCTCGGAAAGCTTAAATATAATTCAGAAATAATTGTTACCTTTACCTACCTTCATTCATTTATTAATTCTGCGATACATGGGTAAAACTTAGGTCTAATACAGGAATAATGTACAGCCATATTGATATACAGGGTGTAAAAAGACTGCTACCGAAAACTGAGGGGTTGCAATCAGACCATGATTCTAAACATATTTAACGAAAAAAATCTCAAAAAATTTTTTGACTTAGCTACGTCATTTTATTTTATTTTCAAGTTTTTTGCTACTAGTACAACATAATAAGACCATACCTACCTAATCATTTCATTTATAAAAGAAAAAAACAATTAAAACTCAAAATCCAGCAATCTACGTATAAAAACGCGCCCAGTACATACGCAAACAGTGATCTTCAAACGCTGTTTTCTCCGGATATAATGATTTTTTCGGAAAATCCTTTTGGATTTGGTTGTGTTTTTGGATGCTGTACCTACCCCTTTCGGTTTCGGTAGACGTCTTTTTACACCCTGTATATTGATTGAAATTAACTAGATGGAAAGGAAGGAACATAATAGAGATATTTTACACAGCATTTTCAATGCGCGAATTCAAGCATTTTTGCTCGTATTTTTCGCGTGCTTACGTGCTTACATAAAACCTCCATTCAATCACCTAAAATTGCACTAAAACACTTGAAAAACCTCTTTACATTCCAATACCAATCAAATGTCAATTTGAAATCGATCTGACGTGTTATCCGTTGCCATAGCAACGCGTTCACAACAGCACGCTGACGGAAAACATTTTGTGGATTTGTGGCTCATTTTTGAGCAGATATTTATTTTTGTGTTGGAAAATGGAGCTTGGCTTCTGAATAATGTCAGTGTTGAGTCTCCTACCCGAAGAGAAGAGAAAAGAAATAAGGTAAGTATTATACATTACCTCGTATTACCTACTCGCGTCTGGATTTTTAAGATGACTATTCCATGGATTTCATCCTACCTACACTTGTTAGGTCGTTTACGATTATATTTTTTTATGTATTTTCAATGTCTATTTCTATTTTTTATGTACCCAGCAGTGGGATATTTTTGGCTGCAGATGACGATGATGATGATGATGATATATCTTGCATGTATACTAATACACATCTATATTATTAATGTACATAGCTGTAAGTTTTCCTAAAACAAGTAGTTAAAATAAATAAAAAAATAAAAAAAAAATTAGTAGGCCTATCTTTCACCCTATTAGTTTTCTTTGTGAGTTGGGTACCGTATTTAGGTGTTACATAACTAAGTATATTATTTTCCCACTTAAGTTTTCGAATCAGATTTAGTTGAGACCTTCTGAAGTAGGTAATACCTATAGGTAACTTTGGTAGAATTATTTCTTATCTATCTGTTAGTTTACTTGAATATCTACCCTACTAAATCATTAAGCTTAAGTTCAAGTTCCAACTATTCATTTTAAATTTTATGGTATCTCGTGATAGATAAATGAAAAACGAGTTAGGTAGGAACTTATAAGTTTTCTATCTGAAGGTTGAGCTTCGGTTCAGCCGTTGCAAGCAAACCAAAGCAAGCAAAAGTGGGTATTATCTAGCTAGCTAGTTAGGTACGACGTAGATACCTACGTACGTACAATGTGTAGGTGAATTGCACTTCAACATTGTGATTACTCGTATCAGTTTCTGCTTCATGCATGTGATATCAGTGTTTTACGTCTGAATGGATTTGCTGCATTGGCGCTCTTTATTGTAAGAACCAGTCTTCCTATCATCTAACAGATAGATTTCCTCATGATACAATCCTCAAAACCGACCCTACACATAAAGCTTCTTTTTAAAAAGTTTATTTGAAAAAATACTTACATTTCATTATTTTGAGGAGTAGCCCCAGTTGTATGTAGTTACTTATGTAAGTATTTTAAAAATCCCTTACTTAATCCATTTACAATAGCACACTCTGTTGTATGGCCACTAAAGGACCCTTATTAAGAATATATTGTAGCCCTAAGGCGAAATAGACTTTTATCACCCCGCCTACCATCTCACATAATAGCACTTACGTACCAGGTAGATAATCAAAGCTGAAAACGATAGGATTATTTGCCAAGGAAATTCCGCTTCAGGGAACGTGTAGCACCTTATAGCAAAACATCGTCTATTACCTGCAAATTTCGACCTTAGCACTGCTGAATAAATACGAAAATGAAGCTTTGTTCGAAACTTGAAGGTTCAATCGAAAAACTTTGGAACGAGGGTAACTATTAATAGATAAATCTTTTGCGTAGGTACTAAAGAAATATTGCTGAGTCGAAACTTTTGTGTAGGTGGTAGGTACCACCTAATAGTTGCTGATTTACAGACCCGAGAAAGAAGTGAGAGCGAGCACTCCTTGTAAATTACTACTAAAAAAGTTCGTATGAGTCAGTGGCCAACTCTGGTGACGGAGTTTTTAAACCGCCTTAAAATCTCCGTCATGTCTTAACGACTTAACCGGGACCGACAATTGAACCTGCCATCCGTTTTTAATGCTATTATAACCCTTATTCCAGGAAAGAATCTCTAGAGTCAGTCTACAGCAGCAACTCTCGATTGAACCTACTAAACAAACGCAAACGATTGAACCCCCTGACTGACATGTCTTCGCAGTCGGTTCGCAGCAAGAGCGGAGACAGATACGTCACTCAGAGAGTACTCTCCGCTAAGACGCATCGAGTGAAGCAGCTGCAGAACCAATTGGCTGATGCGCACTACCATCTGCAGGTTTGTTAAAGATCCACGTGAGAGTTATAGCAAAATGTTATCGTGGTATTGTGTGATAGTGCACGCGCAACGCACTGCACGAATGGAGCCTCTTTCAGGCGCGCTTACTTTCACCATCATCATCATGATTACTTTCATCACTTAGGTTTGAAAGAACTTGTGACAAGACGAAAAAGAAGAATCATGGTATTTTTGAGACCCAAGAGGTCTTGAAGTCGTTTAACACACAGTCAAGAAGCATTTATGTAGTGGGAACAGGACCACTCAAAATCGTCTTAAATTATTCTGAAAAAAACTGCATTCTGTACCTAATAAATAATCTGTTACGTTAGCTGGGACCCAATTGGGTTGACCCACTGGTGTTATCTTTGTCTAGTCTCAAGAATTGGCTTCGATAAATCAGATCTTGAGCAGCTTAGTAGTCTCGCATTTATTCTTCTAACCGATAAAGGTATGAAATATTTTGGAAAGTTCAAAGCTCTAGAGGTACCGGTCCCAGAAACTGCGTTTAGAAATGATAAAGATTGAAGAGGTAGAAAATAAATCACCATTATAATTTTTTATGGATTGGTTTATAAAGATAAATTAAAAGTGCGTGTTAGGCCACGCCTTTTTGAGAGAGAACTAAATTTTGTATAAATAATAAAATGTTTCAGGAATTGAGCAATGAAAACCGCGTCCTGCGTGCTATACAGAAGAAGCAAGAAATTGCTCTACAGAGGTAAGAGTACTTATTTCTAGATAAAATGCTTACTATCTAAGTGCGAGTCTACGCTCGTGCTACGAGCTACGTAGCTGCTACGACAATTATGCTACGGAACTACAAAAACTCAAAGTTACGAAATAAAAATTGCAACTGAGTGAGTACTTTAGTGCCGTCAAAGAGAAAATGTTTCTGGGTACATATCACCTACGATTGATATTTGATTGATGTGGATGATTGCAAAAGCAGTTATATTTTTGTTTTTAACGGGACGAGATCGCGTAACGGTTTTATATAATAATCGAACTTTTACCTTTCCTCGACGTTTCGACCGGTAGCCTTATTGTCTAACTCAACTGGGAATGGGCATGGGCTTCATTTTGACTTTTGAAACCCATTCTGAACTTCAATTGTCATTTTCCTATTATGTGATTGGTTGAGCTCTATTGGAATGACAACTGGGAATGGATTTCAAGTTAATTATTAAGTTCAAATAAGGCTGCGGGTTACACCGATCGTGGTCACGAGGGGACTGGAGAGGCGGGCGGGGCAGTTATAAATAAATAATGCTGGACATTTTTCACACAGCATCATCTAGCCCCAAACTAAGCAAAGCTTGTACTATGGGAACCAGATAACTGATATACTACTTATATACCTCTTTTTTTTAAATACATACTTATTATACATAGAAACATTAGAAACACCCAGACCCGAGACAAATATCAGTAGGTCATACAAACATTTGTCCCGCGGCGGGGATCGAACCCGCAACCTTCTGCATTGCAGGCGGCCCTTCGCCCACTGCGCCACAGAGGTCGTCGTTCGTTATATTTTCCCATACTATATCTAGCGTGATTATTATACACAAACGATTAATCTTACCATTTTATCGAATGTTTAGATTAGGATAGGTTGTAAACTATCGAGTAATATTGTTGACTGTTCACTATCTTTCATCAGTTTACAATATCGCTACTATTATAAACTAACGGCGTTTTCTATTATCTGGTGACACGTTCACATTACATATTTTTTCCTAATAGCGGGACTAAGCTAAAGGGCGGAGATAAAGTTGTGATGTATTATTATCATATTACAAAGCGAAGTAACAGGAGTAGAATCGCCTAGTTTTAATACTATTCCTAGGTTTTTTTCCGGCGATCCTAATAAATAAATGATTTTTGACGTTGACATTGATAAAAGGTATTGAGTATGTTGCTATTATTGGTCATCAACAGGTATGAAAACTCAAACGCCGAGCTGCCCCAAGTCCTGAACTCTCACAGCGAAGAGATGAGGATTCAGCTGACGAAATGCAAGCAGCTAAAGGCCCAACTCAAGGAGGTGACGCAGAAGTTGAAGGAAAGAGATATGCAGCTGCAAATGCTGAGGGATGAACATCAGCATTTGTTAGAGCTGAGCAAAGATCGGTAAGTATTGGGTAGTTTTTATCCCGGAAAATGTATTCGATTTCGCCTGTAACGCAGAAGGAGAGAATCTGATTCTTGCAGAGGACAAAATGATAGCAGAGTAACACATACAGAGCCTCTAACACAAACATTTTTTTAACAAGCCTTTGCTTTTTTCATTCTAGTCCTTCGCTAACTTATTCCACTTCCAGACTTTAAAACAGAGTGAGACCTGTACCCATCAATGGCTGAAGTCGAGTATGATGTTGAGTTTTCCGGAATTATGTTTACAAACCACTTTTCTAAGTTCACCAACATTTGAATCTCCAGGGACTTTCTAAGCCGAAGGAATCATAAAATTTTCAACCAACTCTCTTATATCTTCCTACCAGAAACCTTTTAGATCGCGAGAAACTCCAAGCCCAGAACAGCGAGCTCTCCATAAAGTGCCAACAGCAGAATGAGACCATCACAATGCTGCAACGTCGTATAACTCTAGAAGCGAAGAACTTTAAGCATCAGCTACAGAATGAAATCAACCGGCATAAGGATACTAGAGCGGATCTCGACCTGGCCATCAATAATGCTGATAAGCTTTCCACTATCATAGAGGTAAGGCTTTTGAAAGATGTCATATGTGAGAATTTTATCATGATTTTTCTGTTCTAGTCCCACATTATGTCTAATCGGCACATCATTGTTCTTCTTCCATATTCCTCAATTAGCCGTCATCTCTGCCTCCCCCTGTGTCACTCACAATTTTGCCATATTTTTTACAATACCTTATTCTATCTTTTCTTTAGCCTATCACTTCTCGTAGTTAGATTCATTAAGCACTTTTCTAATGCCATTACATTCTTGGTGGGTTAAATTATAAGATTACTATACTTTTAAGCTACGATCTTGAGTTCTTTGCATGATATTGTTTTAATCTTCTGTTGGTTTTGTGTTGCAGATGAAAGAGAAGCTGCTTAGCACAGCAGCCAGCAGACCAGTCAAGTCTCCCACGAAATCCATGCCTCTGTCCTTACCGCGGCCGCTGAGCAAAAGCAAGTCGGTCCAGGACACCAGTGGAAGGAGTAGTGAGGAAAGGCACAATGTAAGTTGTTTATTCAAACGTTGTTAGATAGTAAGGTCGTTGAGTGTGATAGACAGTAGTGACGAAGTTTTAAAGCCGCCTGAAGGCTTCTGGCATGACTAAACGACTTCAACGAAAAAGACTAAACGTAGACCATCAACGCATCAGAAAATTATATATTTTTTACCAACGATGTATTTTTTTGCATTGTTAATTACTTCATCATCTTCCTGCCCTTTTCCCACATTATATGGGGTCGGCACAACATGTGTTCTTCTTCCATTCTCCTCTATCAGCCGTCATCTCAACACTCACTCCTTTCTTACTCATGTTATCCTTTACACAATCCACCCATCTTTTCTTTGGCCTACCTCTACTCGTAAATCCATCAACATTCATACCAAGCACTCTCCTAGTTACATGACCTTCTTCTCTTCTCATTACATGTCCATACCATGCTAGCCTGTTGCTCCTCATCTTTTCATTCACTGGCGCCACTTGCACACTTCCTCTTATGTACTCATTCCTTACTCTGTCCATTCGCTTCACTCCACACATCCATCTCAGCATTCGCATCTCAGCCACGTGTACCTTTTGTTCATCCGTCCCTTTTGTTGCCCAACACTCAGACCCATACAATACGACAGGTCTTACGATCGTCTTATATATTTTCCCCTTAAGCTTAAGGGGCATACGTGGATCGCAAATTGTTCCTGAGACCTGTCGCCATTTCATCCATCCCGCATTTATTCGACTTCTTACATCCTTCCTGTTAATTACTTATAAAAGCTAAAATCATTTTAAAGCGCACTAGAATAAGGCTGACTAAGAGGCTATGGATAGAGTACCTACCTATTATTTTCAGGCTGACCAGAACCTAATAGCGAAGATATGCGAGAGCTCACGCAATCTCAGCAGCGCGCTCTCCCATGACGAAGAAACCTCCTCATCCGCAGAACCTCGTTCCAGATACATCAGGAGCAGAACAAATTCCACCAGCACCAGGTCTACTCCAGCTAGAAAGAGCTCCAAGGGTTCTGATGATATCATAGAACTCGCTAAAACGGTTCAGGAAGGCATGGCAGAACTGGCTATATTTGACGACAAAATAGATCTAAACAACGCGACACCAGATGAAATGCAGAAGAAAATGGAGGCAATGAAAGCAGATCTGATGCACAAGATCAAACATAATGACGAAGAAAGACCGAGGAAAACAAGCGCGCTGAGAAAACGGTCTACAGAAGAGTCGATAGAAGAACAAATTGCAGAGAGAGATGAGCTTGAAGAACGCCCGAAATCTAGAGGACGGAGAAATTCAAGCGTCTCCTTCTATGATAATGTTGATGAGGAAACAACTACAACAGCTGTCAATGACTATAAAGCTGAAGAAACGGTAGTGAAGACGCATAGAGAAAATAGCATATTAACAAAAATCCAAAGAGAAAACAGTGTGATCACTATGGCAGAAAGAAAGAACAGTGTGGTAGAAAGAAAACTATCGGGGAAACCTATAGACAAATACTGCAAGGACATCATCCAAGATATTGAAAAGAGCAGCAAAGTGATCGACAAACACGTCAAACAATTCCAAAATTCACGCTTCGAGAGCGATCAAATCGTCCAACAACTACAAGCAGTTGATAAAATAAACGAATTGGTTAGCAATAGTGCAGAAATCCCGAGTGAAGCGTTAACTGAATTGAATAACAACTTTAAAATGCTGACTGATCAAGTTTTCAATGAAGCTCCGGCGGCTAGGAAACGTTCTATTTCTGGGAGACGAAGTTCAAAAGATGCGAGAGCGAATTTACTCGGTGATGTCGGAATGAGCAATCAGGATTTGTTGGACGATTTGTTGGGGAAGAAATGATATACGGCGTTATAACGTGGCATAGCTTGCAATTCTATAGCGATTTTGTAAGTGATGCTATGTTAATCTAAAGGGTATCGCAATAGGTAAAATGTAATGCGAAAGGAATTTAGAAAGGAGAATGGGCCTAAATGTATGAACTCGAATCCAAGGTTCAAAAGCAAATGCCCGTAGAGTTGGTATAGTTCGTAGATAAAAAACGAAATATTTTTACGTTTGTACTAAAATACTTTAGAAAACTCGCTAACGATTATGAATCAGATTTCAAACTAACCGCATTTCCGAGACGTGATTCAAACTCGTAAATATTTAGAACTTTGGATTTAATTATATTCCTATTGACTCAGACGACTCCAAAGTAATTTGACTTCTATGACACAAGTAAGCACCAATTAAAACAAGTACCGGCTTAGTACTTTTATAGATTCGAAGCTTTTATTAACTTTAGTAAACATAGTTCAGTATTTGTTTTTTGAGAAATTATACCTACGGTTAGTCTCAGAGGCAGCGATTGACTTGCAACTTGTCACGTATGAAGAACCTATCTACTAATTTCTGTAAAATCCGAGCATTTTTGTATTTTGTGCTTTTGACTACCCCTATAGATATCTATAGATACCTAAAGATCTGAGGGAATGTCTACCGTACCCTGGGGATTAGATGTGATCTTTTTTTACGGTTTGTAAAATATCCCTGGCTCACTTACAAATCTTGCAATTGATGGAATAGAGATTGTAAATAATAAAAGTAAAATATTATGCGTATTTTATGTTTCAATATTTTGTAGCTAGAACATTGTTTTATATAATTTTAAATTTATTTTTAATTAATTTTCTAAGGGGTCAATGATTTCGCGTGCTGAGTGTCCGTTTTATTAGATAATCTTTAAATTGTATATTGAAACTTTTTATTGATTGTTATTGAATTGTAAAAGAATATGATAATAATGATGGAATAAATATTTAATTTTTTAATATTGTTTCTCCTTTTAAAATAATCATAAATACTTCACTCATACTTAAACAAAGTAGCCTAAATGTTAAGCAATCCTTGTAAATTTTATCAAATTCGTTCAGCCATTTCAGCATGGAGAGCACAGAACTGGAGAGATATAAAGTATCCACCCATCCATACAATTTTCTTCTTTGAATGCCTGATACACGCTCGGACTACGCTCCTCATTATGAAAATCTCAAGGTACCTCTCAATAGAAAATATACGGCCTTATGCACACGAATACAAACTATCTGGACTGCACAGTCGGTAACAAGGCATGTGGTACCTACGGTATAACAATTCAGAGGCTGGGTACATAACTGTGTGTTCGTGAAACAACGACGCTTTTCGAGCGAACACTGCATTTTACAGTCACGGCTTCCAGAACAATATTGACCTGCATTTTATAGTACCTACACGAGCGTGCCCATACGTACCTATTTCCTGAACTAAGGCCTTTTCGTCTAGCATAGACTGTACCTTCTTCTTATAGTGTCACCAGTTCTTTCGAACCAGTGTGGTGAAAGGATTTTAAGACCGTATACTGTGGTATAGGTATACGAGTATACTAGATGAACCTAGGTGCCTACTTACACTCTCAACAGAGGCTGTAGTGCCTACGGGACATTGTTTTAAGTCAAAGTCAAAGTCAAAAAGTATTTATTCAGTAGGACCGCTGGGATCACTTTGAAACGTTTTAAAACTGTGATTTTACTCTGTTAAATGGCTTGCTCAGCACCTAAACTATCCTCTCAGCTTGTATGCCTTGTCCACAAGAAAATCTTACTATCCTACTAGCAAAGTGGTCAGAAACCTACTTTGCAACCTAAACAAACATAACCTATTTCCTTTTTTGGTTAGATTAGGTAAGGTCACGTTTTTCTTTAACTTGGTTACCAATAGTGTTGGTTCTAATACCATAATATAAATTCTAATACCCAAAATAATATTTTGGGACGCATTATTTCTTTGAATTCAAGTTTGTTTTGGTCCTAACTAGCTCCCAACTGCTGACGAAATTTTTACTCGGTTAAAGTTCTAAAATAAACAAAGTAAAGTTACTAAATAAAGCTTAGAATTTATTATAAGATAACAAGAACACATTTATAACAAGAAGTATTTTTATCGTTTTTCAAAATACTTTTAGAATAAAAAGGATTTTTAATATTTCCTCACGTTGGAGGTTAGGTGCTGTCGCAATCTTCAGAAAGTATGTCAATCAGGAAGCCATGGGATATGATTTCTCGCCTCACCAACGATAACTTCATTTCCTTATAAAAGAACAAACCTTTCAATTTCATATCAAGTTTGTTTTTCGGTTTGCTTCTTTCAGAAAGGTTCGGATGATGAAGGCCTTGTTTGGTCAGAGAAGCAAAAGTTTTTATAAAATGTATTCCCAGCAGTAGGTTAGGTACCCTAAGTACCTACTTACTTATACCGAGCAGTGGACGGATGTAGGCTGATTAGATAGTTAGGAATTCAGGCTGCAGATGATGACAGTTAAAATAAAATTATGGCGTTTTAAAATCCTTTCACCACACTGGTTCGAAAGAACTGGTGATGCGACAAGAAGGAGAATAAGAAAATCAAAAATATTTTTACAAAGTTTTAACAAAATTTTATTTAGCTTAGATCAAAATACGGGGGTGTGAGTCTCAAACGAAATTGGGGATCTTTGAAGGTTCGCAATCAGGACCTTAATTCGAGCTTTTATTTGCATTGCAAAAGTACAAGGTAGCATTTTTGTTGAAGGCTAAAATTTAAGCAATTCGTTGGAATAGGCAAATAAAATGGGGTCTAAACGAATTATTTAATTGATTATACAAACCTAAAGATTAATGTATAATGTTTTTTAATACCTACATACCTACAACCAAAAGTGTTGTATAGTAATATAAAGTAGGTACCTAAAGTTTTAAATAAAAAACTTAATCATTCTTGAAGCAGCTACGATGCCACTGACACAAATATACCTACACTCGTCGGATAAATATCCCTTTATATGTTAGGAATTAAAAATTCGCTCAATATAATGAACATGTTGCGCGGAATTCTTCAAGCCTTTACCAGCTAGGTGCTCACCCACCGTCCACCTCGCTGAGACCATCTGGGTGAAAGTAGACTTCTTTTACTCATTACAGTATTTAACATCAAGTTCTCCGACCATGAACTTTTGTCATTCAGATTTTCTTACAAAAATCACTCAAATTTAAATCCTAAACAGAGGTCTCTAAGTTCAATATCTTTTGACAAAACAATGCATGGGTACGCTAAAAATACCGTGCATAAATCCAACTCTCGCCATAAATTGGAATTGTTTACGTTTCGGCGTAAAACAAATCATTGTCTTGTATTCATACAAAACAATATATTGTGCAACTTCTTACTCTAATACAATGGAAGACGGTAGGAAATATACCTATTGAATGTTGAGTTGGTAGTAGGTATAAGTAATGATACGGAATGTTTATTATCATAATACCTTTGGGCGATAGGTGGCAAGATATATTATAACCAAGAAATACATAATCATCATCATCATCATCATGTCAGCCATCTAGTGTCCACTGCTGAACATAGGCCTCGCCCATCGATTTCCACAGCGATCGATCTTGTGCAGCCTGCACCCAACGGCTCCAAGCAGCCTTTACCAGATCGTCTTTCCATCTCGTAGAGAGACACCAAGCATAGCCCTTTCCATAGCTCGTTGGGCGACCTTGAGCCTTCTTATGAGGCCCATACTGAAATACATTTTATTTATTTATTTTATTTATTGATTTATAACAATTACATTGTCTTAACAGTAGGGACACCAAAGTGACAATGGAATTACAAACAACATAAATTACAAGCAACACAAATACTTAGTAGCAGCGACTGTGAATTTCGCCAATGTAGTGTTAAAAACATCTATATCCTCCGAAGTGCATAAGCTATTGATAGCACTTAGGGCTCGCGTGAAAGGTGCTTTGCTGAGGAGGTTAGTCCTTGCGTTCGGGATCATCAGCAATACTTACATCATAATATCAATACTTCAATACGAAGATGTGAGTGGGCTGCTATTCTATTCACTAGTTGTTCCCTAAATGAGAAAGAAATAACCATACTTTTATTGCTAAGGGTACAATTTGACTTGGCTTTTCTTGAAACTTAGCGAAGCTCTCGTGGTCGTGCTTGCTTAGTCGTTCTTGATAGATCATCAAAGTTAAGCAACGTTCGAAACGGTCTGTAAGTGGAAGGGTGACCGCCAGTGGCATTTTCATCTGAGCGCTTCCGTGCTTCGGAGGGCACGTTAAATTGTCGGTCCCGGCTATTTAAGTCGTTAAGCCATGACGGATGCCTTAAGGCGGCTTAAAAACTCCGTCACCAGAGTTGGCCACTGACTCATACGAACTTACTTACTTATTTTTTTTAAACTTAGGGTAAGTATATAAATTAAACTAGCAAAACAAATAACAAAGTGCTTCTGAACTAAACCATCGGCTGTATTTTCTTAAGGTTCATTAGGTATCTTATTTAAATTAACCCTCATCTTTTTTAATCAGAATAACACGGAAAAAATGGAGAGTTGGAAAAATTTCAACTTAACCAAAACTCGGTGAAAATTACTTTTTTATATTTCTTTCATAATATTGCTGCCAATTTCTAACAAAGACTTGAAAAATAAGTTACGATTCATTTAACAACTTAGTTGGTTTTTTGATAAGAACAAGGAAAGTCGCAAAATTTCTCACCATAAAATATCAAGATTTTATCGCGTTTTACCTTTAGGTATTATTTCCCGACGTTTCGGCTGTATTGCAACAACCGTGGTCGCGGGTGAACTGGCCGACGAAAAGTGGCGGTAGTTATATAGAACTACCCTCCACTAATCTTCAGAAATAAGATCGGCCGCACGTCCACCACGGCACACTACACTAACAGTATCTTCACACCGAAAAGTCACATTACGACGCGCCTTGCACCTACTAATCACGGGATTCCACGCAGTTGGGAGCTTTAAACCATCCACAGTGTGGATGGTTTCAAGCTCCCAACCCAAATTTCAATCGTGTGGATTCCACACGATTGAAATTTGGGTACTTCTTGATTTCAATTGCCTCACGAATCATTCAATTTTATTGTGATCGCGAAAGTTTAAGAAAGACTATAAAATATCAAATTGCAAAATGGAGAATGATGATGAAGAACACAAAAATATCGATAAAAAATCTTACTTAGTACTTTTTGTCAATCTGAAATTAGAAAAATAGCACTGTGAATTTGTTTTTTGTTGTCATAAAATATTATTATACAAAGGGCATCAATTTAAAAAAAAAAGTACGTGAGTGTCGTGGAACACTCGGTTGGAACGATGTTTGTAGGTACATTTGACATTTTTGACATTTTGCGCACCTTGTGCACCATTTTTCGCACTCTGCGCATCTTTTTTTTGCTCACTACTTACTATGCGCACCATTTTGCACAATTTGTGAAGTTATCAACGAAAACATGTTTTTTTGCTTCTCCTGCAAAGTTGTGTTATAGCAGTTATCCTTTTATTACCCGGAGACAGCGATATGTTGTGACGGTAAAGTCGATCGCTTTTTTCTAGCCTCCATTCTCGATACCGTCCGAAAAAGAACTTCGTTCCAAAATTTGGTAGGTATTATACTCGTATAAGGTGCGAGTAAAAAGTCTGCTGTAGGTATATGTAACCCTCAATTTGTACATAGATATTTCATGTAAATATTATTATCAAAAAGCTTGGGATATATGCAAGCTTAAATTAGGGTTCGAATAATTAATAACAAAATTGCACACATAATAAAATATTACTTTACACAAAAATTACTTTTACTCCTAACGTAATGGAGTTCAAATTTGCTGCTGTCGCGGGTTTGGTTTGTGAATATGCAAAAAGTTTTCAGTCCGGGCTGTGTATAAAAATGAATCGTTAAAAATTCAACAAAAAAGGTTCTGTTTACAGGCTACGAATAGCGCCGGTATGTGCCATCAAAGTCAAGGTAATTCTATACAATCCAAAGAGAACGATCTTGTATAGCTTATATTAAAATTGAAAAAGAAGACATAGACTATCTCCTTATAGAGCTTAAAAACTTTTTCTTGTTCCACTTCTTCATGAGCACGTTTTGTTGGTTAAGGAGTGGTTTCAGCAGCATCAGCTGTAAAGCTTAGCCCCCGTTTACACCAAGCCAATAGCTCCTTGAATATAAAGAGTGGTTTTAAAGAGCCAAAACTCTCCAGTGTTAAAAATGCAAAAGATTTTTTGTACAAATTTTATTTATTTTCTCTACATGATTAACTTTCACTATGATTTAATAAATAAAGCCAGTAAGGTAATTACTGTAACTGAAAGGTGTTCATTAAAACATTGATAAAATGAATGTGCAATTTTATTTTACACAGTCTTCAAAGTTCTTTAAAATTAATCTTGTTAACAGCATGAGGTAATTAATTTACGCATATTTGATATTTTAAAGTTATATTTTTTTTTAACTTTATATTTTAAATCTGAAAATTTCAGCTTTCTAGAAATATACGGATGATTCGGATCCTAAGTATATATGCCGATTCAAAAATACGACAAAATACTTCGAGAAAGGGGTAGTAATGCCTCGGTTCTTTCTGCTTTTTAGGCCAATACCGTGCCCCCAAACTCGACAATAGGTACATTCAAACGGAAAAGAAAAAGAAACACGATCATGACTAGTAGCTACTACTAATTCACCTTGTTTCTATTTAAAATGCCTGTTAAATTTGGTGTACCTACTAAATTATAGGAACGCTTCATTTTATCCAGCTCAATTGAAAATAATTTACGCAAAATAGTAATTAATTTCTGATGCTGATTGTTCATACGGTACTTACATTATTCTCTTTTACGTCGCATTAAAGCTAATTGCATATTCCAGAGCTCACTCGCATTATGTTGTAATTAAAAGATTAATAGCATATAAAGCTTTATGTACTACTAGCTGCGCTCCCGCGGTGTGACCCGCGGTCCCTCGGGATTTTTTCATTTTTTCGGGATAAAAGGTAGCCTATGTCCTTCCCTGGGATACAACCTTTAACTATGCCAAATTTCAGCTTAATCTGTTCAGCGGTTTGGGCGTGAAAGCGTAACAAACAGACAGACAGACAGAGTTACTTTCATATTTATAATATTAAGTATGGATAGGCTTAAGGATCTGAATGTAGGCTTCTGTTAAAGTGATAAACGAGCCCATAATTTCATTTCCAATTTTATCACCCTTAGTGATTCTTCAAATTTCAGTGGGACTAAACGGAAGTATTCCCTTCCAAATGAAAAAAGTATTTATAAATCCTTCCATTCTATTTAGAAAATAAATGCGAACGTTTCTGAGGATGTATGTATGTTGACTTTTTTACGCAAAAGCTACTGGATGGATTTGGATGGAATTTGCCACAAAGATAGATTATTGATAGACTAGAGTGGTCAATAAGCATTAAATTCCAAAACTATGAAGTATCCCCAAGGGTTACAGGAGCAGACTTTATATGAGAGTTATGCGATAGCAAACAATAATACCTACAATTGAATTCACTTATCAAGAGATAGGAGGTAATAACAGGTAAGTATAGTTTTTCCATCGTACGAAGGCAGGTTGGTCTTAATTGTTTGTGTAGATGCACATGCACCTTGTTTCTGTGTGCGTAAGCGTCTGAACTTTTCATGGACAAATTAGCACTCAGTGTCGCTTACGCACACAAAAACAAATCTACACACACAATAAAGACCAATCCGCCTTCGTAAGATAGAACAACACCTTAAAGTAGATACCAAAAGCTGTTTACTTCGACCCTCGAAGATTTCATTATGTCTAAACCTATTGAACGTTATCGTTAGGTCTATGAAGTTTCACAATAATCGGTACGAGAATGAGGTGCGATACGTGTTCAGATATTGTCTTCTCAACATACAAATCAGCTTTACTTGGGGCTTCGTGTAGATATCTAAGTACCTACTTCAATATTATGTTCATTTATATTAAATCTTTAATCTTACCAACGGTATTATTAATACAATTTTCCGGTAATTTATGAGAATAACGATCCCCAGACTTTATTCATTGAATTTTCCTCGTAATTTTATAAAAATCTCAGTAGCAAGTCTCACGTCGTAAAACGCTATAGAAATCTGACAATGAGAAAATGCCGTGATTCGTGATATTGAAAGCGAGTGACGGAATTACTTTTAAGAAGTCATCGGTCTACCAAAGTGCTATTTGGGGTCAACCAGATTTTGGGTTACTACTTTGGGGGCGTCTATAAATTACGTGAGGCGTTTAGGGGGTCGAGCCAAATCTCACCAAATCTTACGTGAGGGAGAGGGGGGTCTCGGAAAATCTCACGTAATTTTTTTTTCGACAAGAAACAAGTGTAAAATTGCGATAAAACTGAGTTAAATAAGTTTAAAAAAAAATCTCCATTAAAATACCACTAATAGGAACATAAAAATAAAATTGTCTTTTAGGTCTGTGATTTTTCAAGTGCAATATGTAATTTTAAATCTCACGTGAGATTAGAGGGGGAGGAAGGGAGTCAAGCAAAATCTCAAGACCTTTCTCACGAGAGGGGGGTCGAAAAATCGCCAAATTTGCCTCACGTAATTTATGGACGCCCCCTTACGCACATAGAAACAAATCCACACACGCAATTATGACCAAACCGCCTTCATGAGTAGAACAACTGTAATAGATGGTCTCTGTCATAATAAAGCCAGTAATGATGTTTGTATAGCCTGATGAGTTTGTGTGGGCTACAAGCCTAAACGATGTACGGTGTACACCTCCCTGCTCATAACACTTTATTTTTTTATGGGAGTCTTTTATTTTAGGAAAAGCTGCGTGATTTTTGTATGTGTGTACATTAATTAATTATGTGCCCGAGCTTCGCTATCAGTGTATTTTTATATATTTTTTACGTATTTAACGTTTAAAAATAAAATACTTACCTACATAACTTGCTCATTTTAAAAGTTGGTAAAAATCTGATTAAAACCTTGTTCGCCAACGTTACTTGATATACGTTTATTTTTGTTACTTTCATTGCCATCGTAAAAATGTTAGTACCTAACAATCCTAACAATGTTATTTTTTAACATGTCCCACATTCATGTTGATACAATCTGGAAACAAATATAAATGCAATTAAAATTATCTTTTATCGAAGTAATAAATCACTTGCATTTACATTTTTTCAAGAAGGTTTATGCATGTTGATAACTGAATAAAAAGTACCAATCAAGCTCTGTCTATAGTAGACTCGCTAAAACTAAAATACTACTCTCGGTAAAATATATCAGCCGAGGAAAACTAGGTAAAGGTCAAAATATTTTCCTGTGATTCCTGTTCCACGCTCCTTATATTTTTAAAACGAGCATCTGACTACCCCTTAATTCATTGAATAAAAGAACAGGAAATATTCCATAGGAAAGAGCACTTTCACTTTTGAATTCCAAGAAAATCACTCCTGAAAATTATTATTCAGATACGAAGATCTGTAGTGCTTAAATATTTCATCAAAAAATCTTATAAGAATAACACTTTTAGTTTTCCCGAATTCCTAGAACACTCTAACAGAAAAAGCACTTCCTGGACTCCAAGAAGAAAACTCCTAAGCCGTGAAAAACTGACAACCAATTAGGGAGTTGCCTTTGTAATAATGTTGCGTATCATCAACATAATCGACTAATTGAATGATTTATTTAGGACTAGTTTGATCGCTTAATATCATTGTATAAGCTTGGCTTTACCCTGTTCTTTCGCAACCAATACCTTTAAGAAACACGGTTTATATGTTTGTTATGTAGTGCTATGTAGTTTGCAGTTTATTTTATGCTCCTATCAACCACTTCATCAAGTGGTAAGATTGGTTCTAAAATATGCAAAGTTCTGCGTTTGAAAGTTGACCCGAACTCAGTTGTAACGTAGCGTTGAGACGGGACAGACGTGGTCGCGAGACTATAAGTACTTTGAACCTGTGAAAGTAGCGAGTAGTGAAGTGGAGTGCGTGAAAAGTTTAACGTTTTGTTGACAAAAATACAAGAAAAATTGTAAGAGAACATAATTTGATTTAATCGTTCAGTTAATTGTTACTAAAAGCTATTTGTTGTCAATAGACACACAGATTTATTTTATTATTATTTTGAGACTTTTTTTTTTGGCGCAACGAGCTAGACACTTTCAGCGAATAACAGTGGCAATGGCGCTAGACCGAAAAGGATGGAAAACTCGAGGGGAGGTCTTTGCCCAGCAGTGGGACAGTGCGGGCTAGAAACAAAACAAATTGTTTTTAATTGATAAATTATAAAAGGCAGGCCCGTGGCTCCTCTCGCGTACCCGAATATAGTTAGACCTCGGGATAATGCACTGTTGAAATAATTCCTATTGCTCTCAGATATGTAATGAAGATTGAACATTTCTAAAGGGATAGTCTAAGGCACGTCCAAACATAATATTATTTGGCACACGCCGACACTTTGCAGAAATACCTAATGAAATATTTTCTACCAGGATCCCATTTAACAAAAATAAGTTTATAAAGATGTTATCACACTTAGGAGAAGTGTATGATAGTTGAAACTTCTCTTCAATATAAAGCTCAATGTAAGCTTTTATATTGTACACGTGTATATATAAATATCCACTTAGATATCCTAAGTAGATATTATACCTATAGCACTGGTGGTCTAGAGGTAGTGGCCCCGCCTTCCGGTTGTAAGGTCGCGGGTTCAATCCCAGTCGTGCGCCAATGAGTTTTCTGCCGAAAAACTTATGTGCACTATGCCAGTACTCTCAAACGGTGAAGGAAAACATCGTGAGGAAACCGGCATGTCGTAGAACCTACAAACTTCGAAAACATGTGTCAAGTGCACAAAAGGAGCCTCTTTGAGGCGCACTTAAAATCGTTTCACCACACTGGTTTGGAAGAACTAGTGACACGATAAGAAGAAGAATTATACCTTTCGATTTTTTTTAGATGAGATCTTCTAAGTGGATTAGGGAATGCAATACCGGGATTCCAGAATCCCGAATTAGTGGGATCCCGCGGGATTACCGGGACTACGCATTTGTAAATGCTATGATGCAATGCTTAATACAGAGCCTGAACCAAAGTCTCGTACAAATGAACTTAAAAAAAAACAGCTGTTTACATATCTACAGAGAGAATCATCCTTCGCTTAAATACATTGCTCAAAATCAATCTTTTAAAATGTATGTTTTTTTAATCAAAGAGTTTTTCGCGCATATTGAACCAATGATGTTTGTATTGAACGCGTCGCATTGAAAACTTTTTCATCATTATAAATGATTACTTATGTGACAAAGGAAGGGATAGCATATAAATACACAGGCTTTTAGTAGGTAAGGTTTTGTAAGCATCTTTTGGATAAACCCTGTTTTTTGTGCCAGATACGACTAAAAATTTAAAGCTTTTACTGAAAACTCTGAACATTTAATCAAAACATCTTAACTTATCAAGTAACCATGTCGTAGATTAATATTAATTAAGGCTTTTAGCGTTATTAAACACAACTCTTCGCCCGCTTCAAAACAGGAGATAGACGAAAACGAAATGTTTTAAAAGAAACTTTAAAAGTTTGATGTTACTTTATGATAAGTTCTAGCAATCGCTCGCAACTTTATCTTCGTGGATTTCGTCAGGCCAGTAGCCTAAAAGTAAAAATGTAAATAATTTTTTTTTGTTTTTATACAGGGTGTAAAAAGACTACTACCGAAAACTGAGGGGTTGCAATCAGACCATGATTCTAAACATATTTATCGGAAAAAAAAACGCAAAAAAATTTTTTAGCTACGTCATTTTTATTTTTTTATTTCCGGTTATTTACTACTAGTACAACATAATAAGACCATACCTACCTAATAATTTCATTTATAAAAGAAAAAAACAGTTAAGACTCAAAATCCAGCAATCTACGTAAAACAACGCGCCCAGTACATATCAGTAATCTTCAAACGCTGTTTTCTCCGGATATAATGATTTTTTCGGAAAATCCTTTTGGATTTGGTTGTGTGTTTGGATGCTATACCTACCCCTTTAACTAAAACAAATAAATTTCAAACCAACTACGTAGGTAATAGGTTTGATTGCAATTTTTGCTGTCACTATTACATAATAACCCGGCCGTTGGTCAAAGTCAAAGTCAAAATCAAAAAGCATTTATTCAGTAGGACCGCTGGGATCACTTTGAAACGTCTTAAAACTAGGTGATTCTACTCCTGTTCCTTCGCGACTAATACCGTGAAGAACCAGGGCAACAAACACGGTTTGGGGCCTAGCTTTTTTTAGGTGATCCATCTTAGATCTAAACTTAGGCTAATTTCTTAACTAACTTAGTTGTAAAAAGTCAAAGCGTCAGCTCTTGGGTGAGGCATCGCTTTGAACTGCTCTATGACCACTCTATGTAGAATAGACTTAAAAATCGTCCAGTCCTTTCTGTGCGGACCATACAAGGGGTAACTCAAATGTCAGTTTACTCAATTCTATCATGGAAATAGCGTGGTCCGTAAGCGATTAGATGCCTTGAAATCATTTTGGTAAAATGATGGGTACCGGAAAATATTAAGTAATTACGGACGAATTCTGTTTTCTCCGATATTGATAATGAATAGTCGATTTGCTTCTTATATTTCAACACGTGTATAAGAGGATTACACTCTTGACTTTCTATCGCATCGAACCCATGACATTCAAAAGTCTGGGTTCGATGTTCAGTCATATTTAAATGTATGTTTTACGAGCATCTTAAAAAAAGAATAGTACTTATAGATTTGAAGATTCTAATTTAAAATGTACTCAGGTAATCATTTTAGTCGTGCCTCTAACTACTATCATAGCCAAGTTTAATTAAATATAAGGAGAACAATAACTATTCAAGAAAATTTCATCAAATTCTATTTCTTCTGTATTTTGAATTTTATTCGTTATTATGTCGCGGAAATATCCCAAATTAAAACCCAAATAATACAACCGCTGTAATCTTTAATCTATTTTGACTCGCTTCCGTTTCTCTCGTTCGTTTTTATTATTCAATTACTAGTGGCGCGTTCTTACTTCGCCTGGGTTATAATTTATAACCTAATTATCTAGAATAACAGAGGCCTATATGTGGCCTTTGTGTTAATTTTTGGAATGACGTTCCTTTTCGGACGGTATCAAAGAAAAAAAAGACAGGCTGGAAAAAAAAATGTATTATATTTTATATATTTATAACTTCTTATCTATTTTTACAGGCTTAACCTAATGCAATGGCCAAATTCAAACATTAATAGTGTTAAAGAGCGCATCTTTAAAATAAAAAATAACTCTCCTAAAGATTACTAATACCTAATAATTTTACTTACTAAAATTCAAATGCGAATTTATGTCAATTTAAAAGAACAAAATGTATTATTCCTAAAGTTTACTTATTACCATAACACAATACAAACAGTGCAGCCTTTTTGACTTCTTTATTGAATTGATCCATTTTACCGTCACGACACATGTATATGTCAAATCGTCACAGTGCGAAATGCGCAGCCGCGACACAGTCCATAGATTGTTACATTGTTAGTACGGAAGAGCGTTTCTAGGATACCTAATTGACAATTAATTTATTATGTTCCCAGTATAGAAAAGTACTCATTCCAACTGAGTGTTCCACGACACTCACGTACTTTTTTTTTCATTATTTATTTGACAATAAAAAAGTTTTCAGTGTAACTTAGAGTAAATTATGACCAAAGAAAGAAAGGTTATGACACACAGATTACACTATAGGACTTGGTGCCCTGAGTTTTCGTCAAGATTTTCTGTTTCCCGAACCTCAGTGCCCATCCCCGAAAAAACAAAAACAATAACGTTTCTTGTATAAATATGAACGTGTCTCAGCCTCCTGAGATATCTTCAAAGGGTCTTGAATGCTTAAAATATGAGAGAAGTTCTACAGATCCTGTTTGGATATCCGAATGTCAGATTACGTGAACATAAGATAAACTAAAAAACAGTGAATCTAAAAATGTTACAAACTTTCAAATAATCTCCTAAACACTATAAATTCTTGTTTACTCGTGCAAACGAAACATTCCTAGCGTTTTAAAAACAAATCTGGACATAGTCGAAAACGGGCTAAGTGAGAAACGGAGTCTAATACAAAGGATTTCGTACCTTCAAGCAATAAAACTTGTATTTTAGAGCTAACTTTCTAATTTACTTTTTGACTTTTCTAATTTAATCAATCTGTCAATTAGCTCAGTTGAGAGCGTGGATGCGACACAAGTTGACACAACTTCAAACTTTTACTGATGTTTGAAGATTTCAGTTGTATCACCAGTTTCTCATTACTCAGGTACCTACTTACATAATTTTTTGGCACCACACAAAAATAGGTAGGACATGGATAGTTTGTTTTTTATTTTTGTTTATTTTTTTATTATGTTTCTTTGTACCTACTCGTCTAAATGTTTATTGTTCTTAATTTCACTGTATTGTGTTGTGTGTGTCAAATAAATATATTCTTATTCTTATTCTTATTCTTAAAAAGGCGGGTCTATACTATAGCAAAATAGTCTGTGTTTGTTACCTTGAAATATAAAGTTCGGTACACTCGCCTTCAATAAAAATCCACCATGCATTTTAATCAAGTTTTATGGATTGTAAAACAATTTATTGAACTCTTGTTTAATTGCACCCTGCGAGTTTGAATTGTGTAGATTGATGGTAAACCATAAAATTTAGAAGTTTTGTTTGTATGCGGATCTCTAAAACCACGCATAAACAGTGAATACGACCAATATGGCAGATATGGCCAGTAAAAACTAAATTATTGCCATGAAACGAATGATATACTTACTAAACAATAAACATTAGATATATTACGAGTATATAAGCACTGGTTTAGATACGCACTCGCGTACAATAAATTATGAACATAATAACTTTTTTGGATTTCATAACCAACTTTCACGTTAATTCAGTTAAGTTAGGTACTGTGACCATTGTGGCGCAGTGGGTGAAAGCCCGCTTGTGACGCAGAAGGTTGCGGGTTCGATATCGATTCGTAGGTGTATTTGTTCAATAATGTCTGTCTCCTTTCAAAGACAAAATAATCAAAGCATCGATATTTCCATTGCTCAACAAGCGGAACCTTAAACAAACAACAATCTTAATTGGTAGCTCGGAGACGTGCCATAAACAAAAATCTAATTGGTATCCAATTTATATGAAAATTCAACGATTTACAATATTTACAAGCAAGCCGTTTTCTCACAAACTTAGACACAAATTGCGGAAGTCAGAGAATATTGGCAATAAGACTAGACAGGTCACATTTGTTGCATGTCGAATGAGTTGTGGACACGAACCACAGTGGATCACGTGGGACAGGAAACTGCTACTAGGCAGACCACAACGGTAGAAAAAAATTTGATAGATCTTAAAATATAATAGTGTCTCATAACATGAATCCCGCTGGGGCACTGCAACATTTGGAACTTATTTAGCTTAGGTATTTGTAACTTATCATACTCTCCACAATGCACTATTAGCTCACAATAGATGGGTTTCCTGGTTCTTCATAGAATAAATAAATAAATAATAAATAAATAATGCTGGACTTTTCACACAACATCATCTAGCCCCAAAGTAAGCAGAGCTTGTTTTATGGGTTCTAGATGACTGATACTACTTATATACTTTTTGTTTGTAAATACATACATATTATACATAGAAACACCCAGACCCGAGACAAATATTTGTAGATCATACAAACATTGGTCCCGCCGCGGGGATCGAACCCGCAACCTTCAGCGTCGCAGGCGGGCCTTCGCCCACTGCGCCACAGAGGTCGTCTAGAATAGGTTCGGGAGTAGTTACCTAACCCGTAAATTATTTTAATCAATTATAATTACAACACACTGAAATGTTTTACGACTTTGACTTCGATAGAAAAGAGTAAAAGTCCCTGTAGACGCAGCTTTAATTTTTTACTGTCAAGGCATCATCAAAATTGTGTAAAATTAGTTTTGAAAATCAATCATGCCTCTTCACTCCTCTTCGCTGTAACAGTTTTGATGTTGTTGCCAATCATATTGTGAAGCTCTCTAAGCACTACTTTTCTGAACTCTAACTGACACATTTATTTTGTGAGCTACACTCAAAGCACCTGTTTTTTGAATAGACTTTCATAAAAAAAAAAATAGAATTCTTATGCCCCAAATTTGGCAGTACGTAAAGCCGCGTTGATACGATCAGAGTATATTCTGACAGAGTGGACTCTGATGCCTACTAGGACGCTCTGATTAGCCGCCGCAATCAGAGTAAGATCAGAGTGCACTCGGATTGGGGTTGCCACGATCCAAGTAGCGCAGTAGGCAACAGAGTCCACTCTGTCAGAGTATACTCTGATCATGTCAACGTGGCTTTAGTAGTAGGTAGTATTACGAGATAGGTTACAAGCATGTTAGGTAGGTACAATAAATTATTACAACATGCGTTTAATATTGTATGAATTTGGTACTAAACTATTGTAGGTACCTTATTTAAGTCATCATTACCCTGCGAAGGGGTAACAAAATAACTATTAACGTAAACTGCTCAAACATTATCCATTATTGTAACAGATATAGGTACAGCAATTGATGATACTGTACAATAACTAAAACAAACGAACTTCGGTTTAATGAAACAAGATATTATTAGGGATAGCTGAGAAGTAGAACAAATATTTGCATGATCTGTAAATTAATTTAGTGTTAATGTTGATAACAGACGGAATTTTACTGAAGAAAGTGATCTTCAACTAAATGGGAGATGAAGTTTGTACGGATTATCACTTTTGAGTGATAATAGTGTAGATCTGAAACAACAGTTTAAAGTTGAGTTTTAATTAATGTACGTTGGCCCATTGTTAATATAGTTTAGATTCTTTATCAAAAATGTATCCATCAAAACAGATCTCTGCTATAAGGTCTAGTTTGTTTTAAGTAAGTGCTAAGACTGGACCACACTTGAGAATGGAGTCTATATTACTACCTGTGATTGGCGTTGTGAACAATGCTTGAGACTAAGATTTATGAATGAGATTCTTGATTTGAGTTTAAACTGTAGTATTTGAGTTATCTTCATAATAAATATTTATAGTTACACATCAGTCATAGAGACAGACTTTTAGTATTTATAATACGAGTATTAGAGAAAAAAAATATAATTTATTTATAGAAACAAAGCTACTACATATTTACATATATTTACAAAATACAACAGGATTAGTCAAGCTATCTAAGGATCGTTATATTAGAGTGATTGGTGTTCTCCATTATTAACTACAAAGTATTGAAGTAAAACGCATTTCTCAACATAATAATATTTTCTTACAACTTTCCAAAGTGCGTGCGGCTTGGGATTGTATGTTCACAACTTTAAGGCTGTCGACTTTGCGAAAAAGTTCTAAGTCTTTCATACCTCTCACAACTTTGGCGTTCCTCAATCTACAGGCTTACTTTCGATATACATTTTTTGAGGAGATAATTTTGAAAGATACAGCGACCCAAAGGTATAAATTTTGCATTAAGACTAGTATTTGCAGACGAGCTTAATTTTTCCGGGATAAAAATTGCCGAACATCCATTTGGAAGTCGGGTAAAATAAATCCAAAAATCCAACAAAATACAAGCTCACTTTCCGTCCATATTTTATATGGATTTATATAATGCAATCGTGCTGTGAATGCATTTCAGTATATTTCTTGAAAAGCCATTTATTAATATGCACTGCGGCACGGTAACTATAATAAGGCTTCTGCGCTGACAAGCTGAGAGATCAAAAGAATTTTAATATTGTTTATATTTATTGAGCCGTGTTGGTCGAATAGGATTGTGCCTCGATTTTTAATCCGCAGGTTCGAATTCCGGCCGTGCATCAATGGATTTTTCGTTTCGTAAAATGTATATACGCTTTACCTCGAGCTCTTAACGGTGAAGGAAAACATCATGAGGAAACCCGCAGCTTCGTCAGCTCCAAACATATTGACGTCGTCTTTCCTGTGGGCGTCTGATTAAGCTGAGAGGATGGTTTAGTTAGGTGCTGGGCAAGCCTATTCCATCTCAAACAATGCCCCAGGCACTGCAGGTAAGTGTAGGCATGGATTGCCTCCTGACGTGTGTATAAATCATCTAATATAAATGTAAAGGCCTGAGTTTTTTTTTATCGAAGCGCGTGTGGTTTTGCTTGCTTAGTCATTCTTCGTCATCGAATTTAAGCGTAGGTACCTGTACCGTAATAAGACTTACTTAACTAGTTTCTAAATGTAAGGTGTCTCATTTTTCTCATAAATTAGGTTATTATGTCGTCTTGTATTGTATTGTTCGGTAAATAGAATAGGTACCATTGAAGTCGGTACTCTGCGGCTAGGTTTCGCGCGTTTTAATTTAATACCAAGATTGTATAGAATGCTTTTTGCATTTTAATTTTATAGGAAATAGGTCGCACGGGCAGCGTCAGTCAATTAACAAATTCAGCAGAAATTAATTCGTTTAATAAAAACTTTTTGATAAAATATTTATTAACTACTAACTTAATTCACATCCGCGGTATTTCATAACTTTTGTTTCCTTAATTTTTACAATGAAAAATGGCGCATGCACACTTTTTGCGAAGCCAAAAAAAAAAAAAAAAAAACTTAATTCACTTTTTAAACTAGTACCTACTAGAAGATTTACTTCTGGTACTAGATGATGCTGTGTCCTGATTTTTTTTTATTACATTCACCTTACCTACTCTATTCTAAATTAAAGCGTACCTAGATAGGTACGCGAGATAGGTTAATAGATATTAAAAAGCGAGGTTTTATCTCCTTGGTCAATACTATTAAACTATAAATCAACACATACGCTATAAAAATGTATCTTTGATGTATCACGCAGTCGTTAAAATATCGGTTAAATGTTTTTGAGTAATAAATTATGTGTATCATGAATTTGTATGTTTTTTTAATAAATAAGTATAATTAGTGATATTTACATTTTGAAGAAATGTTTCTGCGCGTTCGGAAATTTTAAGCGTAATCGCTGAACTTCACGCGTGAAAGCCAACGAATCTGAACAACATACTTTAACCGGATAATTATTATTTTCACAGTACACACATTGGACATAAGCTACTTCGAACATATAAATTAATAGCTACCCGCGGTGTGACCCGCGGTCCCTCGGGATTTTTTTATTTTTTCGGGATAAAAAGAAGCCTATCCTTCCCTGGGATACAACCTTTAACTATGCCAAATTTCAGCTTAATCTGTTCAGCAGTTTGGGCGTGAAAGCGTAACAAACAGATAGACAGACAGACAGAGTTACTTTCACATTTATAATATTAGTATGGATGGATAGTATGGAAGAAGTACCAACTCTAATGAAACAAAAAATGATACTTAATAATTTGTGAACGAAATCTGTACTAGTAGCTATTTGTTCCTTCGGTCACTAAAAGTATCTGCATTTGTGCAATCTTCTTGCACCATACTTTAATGTGCCGGTAAATAAATCAAGTTTATCTTGTCAAAGCTGTGACAAGCAAGTTGAACGAGTACAAATTGCATCTAGGAGTGACCTTTGTGACTAATATTGCAATTTGATTACAACGCATTAGACTTCTGACTCTGATCTTGAGACAACTTGACTTCTAATCACTTTCCTGCCCACGATCTAGGGGTCAGCAGAAAACGGGTTACACAACAATAAACACTCAGCTGTCAAAACCTACACCAATCACAGACAGACTAGCTCAAGCGTGGTTCAGACCTCATTCAGAAGATTCAGAAGATCTGGTTTGATTATCAATTATTTATACTCGAATAGCGTTCAAATGAAAACTAGACTTTAAAGTATGTTTAAATTAAGATCAATAGTTGAGTGACAACCAGTACCAGCTTTTTTAGTCTATGAGGAGCGATTTTCTTCATACTTTCTTTACATCAGTTCTCATACCATTGCAACTATCCTAATCCATAAGTACTAATATTATAAATGTGAAAGTAACTCTGTCTGTCTGTCTGTTTGTTACGATTTCACGCCCAAACCGCTGAATAGATTAATCTGAAATTTGGCATAGTTAAAGGTTGTATCCCAGGGAAGGACATAGGCTACTTTTTATGCCGAAAAAATGAAAAAATCCCGTGGGACCGCGGGTCACACCGCGAGAGCGCAGCTAGTCGTTTATAAATTTTGAACAATTTGTTTATTTTTAAAACAAATTTATTACGCGATATCATTTATTGCTGTTTGCTGTTTTAGCAAAATTTATAAGCATTTGCATATTAAGACGCATGCGTTCCACGCTGATATGACGAAGCGTTATAAAAGTAAAATAAACATCGTTATAACGCTCTGCAACTATATCACGCTATAGACAGAGATAAGTAGGTATGTTAGATATTATGCCGTAGGTATTTTAGGCTTAGAGACTGTACGAGAGAATGATATACGATATCTAGCTATATATATATCTAATAATACTACCTACGCATAGAATGGCCACATTGGCTTGTGACAAATGTTTTTGACATGCCTCTTACTACCTTTTTATGTCTTCAAAGGATCGCTTTAGGACACATCCGTCAGATTCCACATTCGTCAGATCATTTATTTATTCCACATTCGTCAGATTTTTTTTACCTCTGACGAAACGATGATTCCTCGTTCGTCAGATTCCATTATTCTACATTTCTGGCTAACCTAGCCAAATGGGTCGTTGGTTAGGTTATGTTAGGATAGTGAAAAAACCATGCGCAAGGCGAGCGAGCGAAGCGAGTGTGCCGCGGCAGTGGCCGCCGAAGCGCCAGAAATAAATAAATCTGACGAAAGGGTCATTAGAAGTTATCCACATCCGTCATTCATGACGAAACTGAACTGAAATTATACAAAAAACTACTTCTGACGAAAGTGGAATCTGACGGATGTGTTCTAAATCAAAGGATCTTGGTGATAGCGTCAAGGCGTCGTACGTGTTATTGTGTGTTGTAAACCAAACTGTATGCACTGCACTTGGCGAAATGTTTAGATTCAAATAAAAATAGATAGCATTCCAGTGAGCACTGAAATCGGAATTAAAATGAAGTCTTGGTATAAGCGATTTCAGCGACATTAGTGACACTAGCGACTTCAGTGACTGTAACGATTTTTGGGGATACCGAATTTTTACGCTATTAGATAAATGTTTTTCAATAGGTACAAACTTTTAATAAGTGACCGTGATCTGATTCAATAAGAGCCGACGATAACGGCTCCTAGTTCTAGTACCTACTGTCATCATATTTTGAAGTTTTAGATGATACTTGATCGATAAACCGAGTCTCCACTCTATCGGCCTTTTATCTGAAGAGTTCCATTGAACAGATCCTGATTCCATCATCAGATCAACCCACTGTCACCATATTTCAAAAAAGTAGATGATACTTGATCCACAAACTGAGTTTCAACTCAATCACCGTATTATCTGAGAAGTTCTGTTCTCCATCATCAGATCAGCTCGCTGTCATCATATTTTAAAATTTTAGATGATACTTGATCCACAAACTGAGTATCAAGCCAATCGCGTTTTTTCTTAGGAGTTCCATCGCACAGCTCCTGACTCCATCGTCAGATCAGCTAACTGTAAAAGAATTCAACTCAATCTGACACCGGAAAGTAGGTCAGATTTGACCCGGACAAACATACATAAGTACAAACATACAAATATACAACATACAAAACAAACATTGAAAGTTAATTGAAAGCTTTTAAAATATACGTTACATGAAAACAGAGCCTAAAATAATGAGAGCTTAGTGTATGCAAAATTGAATAAGATGCAACATGTAAACATATGAGAGATTAAACTTTACTGAGCACACAGTTGTTCTATCTCACGAAGGCGTGGTGCATGTTTTAATTGTGTGTGTAGATTTGTTTCTGTGTGCGTAAGCGATACGGAGCGTCATTCATCCATGGAGCTTTCTGACGCTTACGCACACAGAAATAATGTGCATGTGCATGTACACACACAAATAAGACCAACCCGCCTTCATAGAACATTTTATTACATAACTTTACAAAGTCTCATTTATATAGTGTCGTAGTTTAGTCGCGTTGCATGGAACTCGGCGTATCTCTCGACAAACGACCTCGAGTTGTAGGAAATAGCTGTTAGAGCACCATTAATATTGTTGGAAGACATTTGTTTGGAAGATACACTATTCTTAATGGATCTTTAAATCATAAAGTCCTAATACAGATTATAGCAGTGAAAACTTAGTCCAAAAAATAGAGTTGTGGGAGTTCCTTCCTATTTAAAAAAAAAGCAGACAATAAGCTGGCCGAAAAACACAAAAATCTGTATACTTATCGAAATAAATACGTACCTACTTTACTTGGCAACTTTTATACTTATTTATGTACTACAAATTGTAATTAAGTAGGTACATACCTATCTTAAGAAGTTAAGATAATAGGTATTAAAGTAGGGACAAGATAATAGGTCACTTTTGACATTTGATCAAAATTCAACAACGTGACCTTGTAACGGCGGGCATAAAATAAGAACTGCACAATTGCTTAACTTTTTTCAATTACGTTTACATATTTATTGTAATAATGACCGATACGAGTAATTTTACGATTTGCTTTCACTAATAAACCATTCTAAACATAATAAACAATTTCTGATCTAAAGAACTGAACGTCGTTACAATGTTGCGTCAGTCAACCCTTTTTCTTTTTAAACACTAGGGATGTTACTCTAAAAATCGAAAGCTGATAGGATTGTAAGTTGAATCGAAGGCAATGATTACTTGTAAAGAAAAATCACCATAAATTTATAACCACGTTGTGATTATAGTAAAACCTAATTATACATATTTATTATTCTTTTAACTAACTATAAAAATACAAAAAAATAACTAAATAGAAAGGTCATTGATGTTGGGTGCAATTTAGGTGGATGTTGCTGGCAACACCAGTGCCTGTCGATGACGCATGTCATGTCGCCATAACATGATGATGACGCAGTCTTTTGTTGTTGTGCGAAGTGACTGTGCGTTTTTGGTGTGCTCTCTGTTATTTTCTTCTGATCCGGCTTTTTCATTGAACTGATCTTACTGACTACGTTTACCTGGCTATAAATTGGACTCCGATTGCTTAACGATTATTAAACAAGAAAAACATTACAGTCTTACTATGTCGAAACGGGGGAAAATAGTAGTGCTGAAATTGTACAATTATTTTGGACGTGAATCAGTTAACGATGGGCCTCTTTTACCATTGAAACCACCGAGAGAACGCGTTGCCGAAGCATTGGGAATAGGGAAGAAGACAGTAACTCAAATTCTGAAAGAGAAATACGGACCATCAGGCTCAGAAGATAATACTTTACGTACACCGAAAAAACGAAAGAGGGACAAGAAAATTGTTGACGTTGATAATTTTGATGCTACTGCAATTCGCAACCACATTTATGGATATTACTCGAGATAAGAATATCCTACACGGAAAAAGCTATTGAGTTCGTTAAAAGGCGCAGGTTTATTTTTTGGAGGCAAATCGTCTCTAGCAAAGGTTTTGAAATCAATTGGCTTTAGATTTAAAAAATCCGACAAGCGGAAAATCCTGCTAGAACGCTACGATATTATTTTGAAGAGAATAACATTCTTACGTGAGGTAAATAAAATTACGGATTGGGACAATGTCGTGTTTATTGACGAAACATGGTTGAATGCGAACCTACGGTTGCGCGGACATGGACCGATGATACAGCGGCCTCCACCTCAAAAGTTCCATCGGGAAAAGGAGCCCGACTTATTATATGTCACGCGGGATCAGCTTCTCAAGGTTTTATTCCAGACTGCCTCCTCGCATTCGCCTCTAAAACTACAACAGATTACCATGAGGAAATGAACTTTGATGTTTTTAAAGAGTGGTTTGAGAAGCTGCTAGTCAGCTTAGAAAACCCATCGAAAATTATATTGGACAATGCTCCGTATCATTCTGTACAAGTTGATAAACCACCAACTCAAGCAAATAAAAAGCAAGAAATTGTCTCGTGGCTGGTAAGAAATGGTGTGGAGGCAAGTCCAACTTTATTAAAAGTTGAGTTGTTAAATGTGGTAAAAGCAACTAAGCCGTCCAAGCTCCGCTATGTAATCGATGAGCTAGCCCTAGAGCATGGACACGAAGTTATTCGATTGCCTCCCTACCATTGCCAGTATAACGCCATCGAGCTTATTTGGGCACAAATAAAGGGTCATGCAGCGCGGAACAATACTGAACCACCCTTCAGTACTGCTAAAATGATGACTCTGCTACAAACTGCATGTGCAGAAGTCACTACAGAAGACTGGCGAAAAGTCGTGGAGAAGACAAAGAAAATAATTTTACAAGATTTTGAACGAGATGTGAGAATAGACAATATTATTGAAAATGAATTAATAATATCTCTGAGTGCTGACAGCAGTGATGAAGATAGCAGTTCCGATAGTTCAAGTGAATAAAAGCAATTTTTTTGTTAAATTACGTAGGTACTTGTCTTATTTTGCTCCTTTAATTTATGAAAGAAAAAATAATAATGGGACAGGGATTCGCATGATCATTTTTAAAATTCACATATGTTTCAAGTCTGTATCGATTCATTCGATTCATTCATTTAATCGATGTTTTTAAGCAGGTCACCTCACTATGAATATAAAACTGACATCTGTCAAAAGTGACCTATTATCTTGTCCCTACTGTAGTTACCTACCTACGCATGGCATAC
This sequence comes from Epirrhoe tristata, assembly GCA_951394285.1. Classification (NCBI taxonomy): domain Eukaryota; kingdom Metazoa; phylum Arthropoda; class Insecta; order Lepidoptera; family Geometridae; genus Epirrhoe; species Epirrhoe tristata. The sequence goes on from OX596141.1 coordinate 11,639,841, forward strand.
CACGTAAGTCATACATTAGTATAGTACCAACCTACCTACTATTGATTTGTTTTTAATGTACGATTAGCCCTAAAATTTTTAATTTGTTTAAATATAATCTCATGTAAGTGAATTTGTAAATTCTTATGAGAAATAAATACATCTTAAACCTGACCTACGGGTAAACAAAATCATATAAAATCTTAAACTAGCTAACCTATAATTTTAGCAACAACCAGCATTTTTTTTTACTCCTTGGAAAGAACTAATACCAGAGTACTGTGTCACAGAACGAAATATTTAAGTTTCATAACTGATTAATGTCGAAGTAATCTTTACAAAGATTCATGAAATAGATTATCTTTAACTTTATTTGTACAGTAGCCATCTCAGCGAACTTGCTCTAAATAATGTTTAACGACATCAGAGTACGAACTCTTCGTGCGCTTTCGGATTTCAATAAACTTTTAAAAGCATTTTTACTGTCCATTCCGTTTGGTGACGTTGCAGCGTTGTTACAGCTTTTAGTTTAATTGTTTTCTAAACAAAACTTAAGCAGGCTCACGTCTTTAACCAAAGGTATATTACCTATTTGACGATCTCTGTGGCGCAGTGGGTGAAAGCCCGCTTGGGACGCTGAAGGTTGCGGGTTCGATCCCCGCCGCGGGATTAGTGTTTGTGTGATCTGCAAATATTTATCTCGGGTCTGGGTGTTTCTATGTACTTATAATATGTATGTATTTACAAACAAAAAGTATATATCAGTCTGATTGCCATAGTACAAGCTTTGCTTAGTTTGAGGCTAGATGATGCTGTGTGCAAAATGTCCAGCATTTATTTTTACCCGACTGTCAGAGGAAGTAATGCTAGTAATGCTTTTCTGACTTTACCGTAAAAAACCTTTAAACCTTTTTTAACTTCTAGGAATTTTATTTTATGCTTATCTTTTACAAGATCATCGAATCTGGTAATAAGGACAAATATTGACATCTATCGAGCGGAACCTTTTACAAAGATACTATCCGTCTCAAAATATATTTTATGGCTCCAATTTCAAAGATACCAGTTGACATAGTAAACGCATTTGCTGCTTATATTTTTAACGCTATAGGATGGTATATAGATAGGGTTTATGAGTATTCTCTTAAACTGAGAGCCATGTTGGCAAAAAGGTGTCTTGACTTTTGATATAAGTTCGTTCAAACCATTGTGTAGAAAGGATTTTATGTAATAAACTGCTAATTTCTGCAAAATGTGGGTATGTGACAAATATATATTTGATCGTCCCGTCTATCCGATATCTTCAAATACCATTATATTCCATTCTCTAAGCTCAATCCAGTTTGATGCAGTTTCCTTGTTTGTACATTAGTGTAGAAACACTAGAGATAGAATTTACAAATATGCCGCAGAACTAAACTCGAATTGCACTTAGTCTAAACGATGACGGATTGTCGTAGCTTGAAACAGGGAATATTAGGGTACCAGCCCCAAGTTTAAAAGATAATAAACAGTTATTAGATGCTTATAAGGCTGATGAGAATTAAATAGGTACTTAGTTATGGAAAAAAATGTGTAATCAAAAGTATATGGGCTTTGGCTTATTTTGACATTTCCTTTTGGCAAATTTACGAAACAGGATCACGACGGTATCCCTACGGTGCTGGTGTAGACATTAGCCGGCCATACACGTACGGGTATGCCCGTCGGATTTGGACATGACTGGCGGGTAGATCCGTCCGTGTATGGTGAAAATGTGACAGTTGCGCCCGCCAGGTAAATGCCCGTTGCCTGTGCTCAGATCGGTCGGGTACGGGCACCACAGATAATGTAGATAACAATTCGGATAAATGGCGAGCACCCAACTGTGCGTTTGTGCGTGGCGACTGGCGACGGATGTGCTCACCAGATTTCACCATAATTTGTTTGAAAGAAACATTTGAACTCAATTTTTTGCTTTGAAAGAGACTTTTCACAGACAACCGTATCTTGCCGGGCATGCCCGTCCGTGTGTGCGGAATCACGGATTTATCCGACAGGCAGATCCAACGGGCATACCCGTGCGTGTATGGCTGGCTAATCTCTCAAAAAATAATTTTCTAAATTCTGTTCGGTCAGTCAGCAGGTTTAAAAAAAGATACGAATTACCAAAATGAATAGCGTTTTATAGAAACTTTCTCCAAAATCCAAAAAGTTTACGTCAAATCCTCTAAGAGTAGTTCACATTACTAAAACATTGAAAAGTGTTGTTTCAAAACAAATAACTGAAAAACATTTCATCAAAGAGTGCGCTCAAACTGGTTTATTTGAAAATACCACACAAAGATACAATGTTCGAAATATTCGTGAACAATATTTGAAAAATTCAACAGTGCCAGTGTTATGAACTGACTATGCGTAACCGAACCATTCATGAAGAATGCAATAACTTCTTTGAATAGTTAAAAAGTGATGAAAAATTTCAATGTAACAAACCCAAAGATTAAGTATGTGAAAAAATAATGTGACCTTTATAAAATCAGTTTCAACTAATAAATTGCAACCAACAAAAAAAAAATTGTGGCAAAACACAAACTAAATAAACAAATGGACATTCAAAATGGCTGCCAACGAGACCCTGGAGGGTCATATCCACCTGAACTCCTCAGGATGGAACGACTCCGACATATGGATCCCACCGCTGGACCTGGCGGTGTTCTACCACCCTGATGTGCTGATCATCGTGCTGTATGTCGCGGTGCTGACCGCGTCGCTGGCTGCAAACACTCTGCTGATCTTCATTGTCATCAAGTTCCAGTATATGAGAAGGTAAGTCTTAACATGGAACCTGGATTCTTTGCTTCATTGCTCAATTGGTAGAGCATCGGGTGTATCCCACTAATTCCATTTGGTATTTCTATTGATATAAATACTGGGACTGAAATTCCCACTGTTTTCATTGCTGGCGGGGGCGGCTAAAAACTTGGATATAATTTGGAAAAATGCTAGTTTTGTATTTCCATGGAAATAGTGGGATACACTCAGAGCATCGATTATCCACTTCATTTTTGAGTTTCTAATAACACATCCGATTCCTGGGTTTTAGCTACTATCCCACAAAAATTATAAATGCGAAAGTCTATGCGCGTGTCTATGTGTACGTATATATGTTTGTGTCTGCGTGTTCGTCTGTGAATGTTTGTTACCACGACACGTTATTATTCAATCTTAGACGTTGTCATCTCCCTACAGTACAAAGGCGTTACTTCTTGTATTTCGCTCTTCTCGATTAAGGGTTGTGACTTACCTGATTCATTTGTACCCAAACACCTTTTAGAAATAGGTTTTGCTACTTACAAGCCACATAAGGATTATTGCAACCATTATCTCAATCAATCGTTGATTACCGAAACCAATAATCCCTGGCCACCTCATTATGAGCCGCTATCAGTCCAATATTTGAATTCCGATCATCATTATCAATGCATTGGCACGAATTCTTGGGCAAATCCATACAAACATGAATGACACAATTTGGTTGCTAGTGAATTATTTAATTACTCCTTTCAACAGTGAATGTTTATTCTTGTGCTATAGTCTTTCTTAAACTTTCGCGATCACAAATTCATCTTTAGAGATATATTTTTCCAGTTCGCCCGCGACCACGGTTGTTGCAATACAGCCGAAACGTCGGGAAATAATAAAGGTAATACGCGATAAAATCCTGTTATAAAATATATCTCTAAAGATATTCTTGTGCTTCCCTAAAAATAAACTAAACCTGGGTCCAAAGTATTTGGCCCAAACATTCGGATTTCTAGAGTAGAGGCCCTGATCACTTCTGTAATTTTCGTTAACCTCATCCCCTATGAAGTGTCCTTTATTTATTTTTAGTTTGCATCTATTCTTCACTTTGCTCCTTAACACTCGTCTTTGTTCCTCCGCTTTGATCAAAAGTGGCCCTAGTCAGCGTTTTTGCCAAAAACCCTCTCCAAACCAAACGTTATTTTTTAATATTCTACAAAGATGACCTTTCCCTTTTTCTTGTAAATGGCAAAAATAATGCTTACAGGTTCTTACAACCAACATTTGACTATTCCATTTTCTGCATGAACTTCTGCTTTCCCACTTTCGTTCCGGTTAATGGAGCGAGAATATAAATTGGAGGATAAACAGTGCTCAACCTTCGGAAAGCAGGTTACCAAATCGGTCTGCATTAGGCCTTTAGAAGTGAGCGCTCATGGTAACACAGTATCGTAATATGCTGAAGCATAACACAATAATTCTGAACTGAAGATGTAGGTACTCATTTAGGTTTATTTCTGGTTTTATTTCTGCTATTTTTTGTATTCATTGTGTGATTGGATAAAAAAACTAAGGCATCTTTAATAGATGATTTATATCGCTGCCTCCGGGGAATAAACGGATAACTGCCATTATCTTAGTTTTAGTGTTATGCCATATTTGGGATCTCTGGGTGCTAATACATCTGCTCAATTTTTTTCGTAGCATTCGTACAATTATTCACGGAGATACAAAATATTACAATACTTTTCGATGTTTCTAGACATGCCTAAACTTACAAGAATAAAGTTGTAATATAATATTATCAAAATGTACCCACACCTTTTAATATGACAAAGAGTCATACAATTATATTCACGTAAGAAATATTCGTCTATACAATGGTAAACGCAGGTTATCATTTTATTCTCGTGAAAACATGTCCATACGTTTCGTATAACACCGCTGTTAGAGTCTGTGCGAAAGGGAACCGTCATAAGATTTTATTGTTAAAGCGGTGTATAATAACCGTATTTGTTAGGTTGACAACATTTAAGTGCGACTAACGCAATTTTGAACATTCTAGGACGTCAACTTGCAAAAAAATCAATGGTATGGATCAATGGTTATAAGATTTTGTTAGGTACCTAGTTCTATTTTAAATTAAACCAATCATGGTAGTCAACAACTAACATACAATTAATGGACTACCGTGGGCTGATTAATATGAGCCCAAACTCGGGTACTTTACTGCTACTCACTGAGGAGTTCCATTGAACAGCTCCTGATTTAATCATCAGAACAGCTCATCGTCACCATATTTTTAAAACATTAGAGTTGAAACTCGAACGATGTCTTAAGTTCCCACTCAATAGGACTATTTTCTGAGTAGTTCTGTTGAACAACTCCTCACTCCATCAATATGGTGACAGCGAAATTATCAGAAGCTCACTGTCACCATACTTTTAAATTGTAGACTAGATTGTGAAACCCTATGTCCAGTCTACTTCGATTTTAAGTAATTTCCTTGATGTGTTCTCCAGAACGACGATAATTTTGACTAAGACGTTAAAGAGGATGAATACGTGATGAATAAAGTTGCCACAGGTGTCAGGGACGATATGCAAACCAAGGAAAAGATGGATATTAGGAAATGCAGAAGATGGATGAAAGGAAAGTGCATGTTACCGCGATGCAAATGAGTTGGATGTATGTATGCTGTGGTATCCCACCCATGGTTAGATAAGAAAAACTTTTACATCTTTAATAAATGATTTATAAAGCGCCATGAGGAAACTTACCTATGCCTACGCTCAATAGGACGCTGTAATGCCCGGGACATTGTTTGAGATGGCTTGAGGCTTGCCTAGCACGTATAGACAACTTCTTCTTATATTTACGTAGTTTAGAGCTGATTAAGCTACAGAATTCTTCACGATGTTTTCCGTCATCGTTAAGAGCTCATGTTAACGGGTAAGTAAGATAAGGAATGAGTACCTATATACGGGGAAGTTTGAAAGTGGCACCTATTTCCAAATAAACGTGAAAAGTGCTAGGTTGGCATGGTAAGGACAAGTTATGAGGTGGAATATGAGTGTGGCTGGAGGTATGCTAGTATAAAAAGGCTAGAGAAGAAGTGGTTGCAATGTGTGAGAGATGATATGAATGTAAAAGGAGTGGATGCACAGCTGTTGACGAATTATAAGAGTGAGTGGAGGAATAACATTATGGCATGGACCAGAGCGTGAACTACCCCCTGTGTCGACCCATCTTATCATGAGATAAGGGCAGGGGAATGTTGATGATGAAATATGCTAATTGCTAATATTTTTATGTGATTTTATGTCTGATTTTTATCGTTATTATAAAAAAATCAAAGAAAATCTAGAAGTTTTTAATGCTTGACATAGCTGAAGGCTTGAAAAGACTTATGAAATAGTTATGGTTATTTCTTACTCATCATAATTTTATTTCAAGGCAAGGTAACCTTGTTCTAATACTTTAGAACAGTTTTGAAGAGGTTTGCTAGTTAAAAAGTACTCAAAAACATCTTGAAAATAATAAAACAATAGGTGATTACTTCTACCTAACTTTATTTAAAAGCGCTTAACATAAACGAAGTGACACAATATTTACGAGATTAGAATTATAATCACCTATTATCATATACACTTCGACCCTAAAAAAGCGTTGAATAAAATGGTAGGACCGTGGTACACGTGGTACAATATTAGGTTTACGCTAGAAAATACGGTGAATAAAATGATAACCGACATTAGGCAACATGGACGATGATTAATTTTGACTAACAAGAAGATAACTTCTTGTTTTCAAAATATCTCTTCTTACGCATAAATTACGCGTGTGTCAGCATAACATTCAGATTTCATAAAAAATCAGCTATGCTTAAAGCTATCAACCATCCGTCTACGTCCAGTATTAGTGAAGTTATTAACGAAAACATGTTTTTTGCTTCTCCTGAAAAGTTGTGTTTTTGCAGTTATCCTTTTATTCCCCGGAGGCAGCGATATAGCGTCATGAGGCAGCCTATGCCTACACTTATCGGGACGCTGACTGCAGCGTTTAGGCACTGGCCTAAGAGGATGGATTGGATAAATGTTATATTAATCTATCTTAACACGACTCAAGATTACGACTACAATATCAAACACATTGTGGTTGACTGTACAAAATACCCCTGTAATCTTTATGAGGCACAGGATGCCCTCGAGCCTAATAGATCCAGGCAGCCCCTAAACAAATAAAGAAACGGTTCATTTCACTTATTGCCACTCGAGTAGAGAACAAAAACCTTAGCATTGACATAGGTACGTAGCTATAGTAAAAGTTCGTGAGAAAAGCAGTCTTAGTCAGCTCCACATGTATTGAAGTTGTCTTGCATGTAGATAAGGCCGATTAAGCTGAGAGGATAGTTTAGGTGCTGGGCAAGCTTATTCCATCTCAAACAATGTCCCAGGCACTACAGCGTCCCGGTTGCCTCCTGATAGATGTTAAACATCTACTTATACTTGATGATTTATACCTACAGCGTACAGGCTTTAAGCCTAAGCTAGTGTAAGTTCCTATGAGTAAGCCCAACTCTGGACCTCTAGTCTAATGAACACATCAGAATGTTCTGACCCAACAAAAACACGACCAAAGTTGAACAACCATCAACCCAGTAAAATGGTCTGACAGGCCTTGAAGTCTATTTTTATCAACCTTCGAAATGAGCCTTTTACCTCGATCGAAAAACTGAGAGGCTTCTTGTCAACTTTACGATGATATATGGTTTTATACCAGATACCTACAACCTACATGAAAGTTAAAATGAGCGCATATGATACTTCATACGGCTTTCATTACAAGATTTCGTTTCGATATCTCTAATAGGTAAGGTTGCATACAGGTTGAATAATCCCACCATAGCTTTAATATCTTGATTTATACTTTTAATAATGCATTGTGCAAATACATTTTTATTTTATTTGTTTAAACCATGCTCCTTCCTCGTAGGGATTAGTAGATACCACATTTTTCTTGCCTCCTGACATACTTTGTTGCCATATTCACTCTCATAACATTCTTCACACAAGCTCGCCTGTTTCCTTTGACCTGGCACTTTAAATATTGCCAATTTAGTCCAAGCATGTTAGTCAAAACCTTCCTCTTTCAACTGTCCCGTACACACTCATCACCTGCCAAAGTGAGTAAACGAAAAATCCATTGATGCGTGGCAGCGTAGCATGACCTTAATATTCTCCAATTAGCCAACTCGGCAACTATAATTTAATAATAAGATTATATTTACTATTATTTTTAGATAGCATCAAATAACCTTTAGGTAATGTTAGACCTAAAACAATGCCTTTGGGGCTACAATATAAATCCAGAGCTTACACACACGGGTTCCTGGGCTATAAATATATTATAATATAACATATTATAATATATTATAACATAAATATAACGTCGCTATAATAGATTATAGCGACGTTATATTTGTGTTATAATTTGAGTAGACTCAAGCGTGTCTATTAACTGAGAATATCTAACAATACTACTATTGAATGGACACGCCTCATCCTCCACCAATATCACTCCCTGCCCTTGGAGTTCTCGATTGCGTTCTTACGAGGAGCGCGACACAGCTAAGCGTGGATAAAAATGACATCATTATGAGTGTGTGTGGGTAATTATCCGACGTTCGTATGACGTTTTCTCGAGTCTCTCGAACTAGGAGTGCTTACTCAGAGATGAACTTGGATAAAATTTACATTTTGTATGTGTAGTGTGTATATAAGTAGGTACCTAATTATACCGCGACATTAGTATGGAGTTTCTTGAATGTCCGGGTGTGTTAGTTCCAACTTCTAAGACCAATTTTCCCCCGGATTTTTAAAAGAGTACGCAGTTTTATTTTCCTATTTGTTCCGATACTTGAGTGAAGTGTGGTTTAAGGGTTTAAGGTTGTTCGCAGTAAGGGGTAATTTTTCTTTGTTTATTGTCATTGTTTGAGATTTATAGTCTCTGATTGTTGTTTGGATCGAAGTTCCTTTTCGGACGGTATCGGATGGGGGCCTGGACGAAAAAAAGTGTTAGATTTTTGCGTCACGACACATGTATTTTCAAATCGTCACAGTGTGAAGTGCGCAGCCGCGAAACAGTTTACAGATTGTTATATTGTTATTACAGCGTTTTTAGGATACCATTAGGTATTTATTCAGTTACTAATTACAGAATACCTACCCGCATTACAACTAATCCTATACATAAACAGTTTACACTCAGGAATAACTTAATACCACTTTTATTAGTAAGGCCGAATGAGTTTTTTAAACCCCCTATGAGTTCAAACGTCATTTGAGCAGTGTCAAGAAACAAATAAAATTTTACGACTACCCTCAAATTAATTCAAATTCGCGAGTGTTGTTGTAGTTTATGACGCGTCCACTCTTTAGTATTTAGTGAAGACAATGATAGGGCTATCACTTTTATACAAGGAATTTTATTTCCTAGCAAGTGAAGTAGTATCTTATACTTTGAATACTTTTATACAGAAAAAAATAAATGATTCCTAGAAACCGCAGGTAGCTATGGGCGCAAGAAAACTTATCCATATAAATGTTCGTATTTATAAATATTATTTTTACGCTCTCTCGCGTCACATTTTTGTTTGCTGTTCGTCATCATTACAGCAACTCGTTGAGTATCAACATAAAATTGGCTCTTGGCGGTGTGTACATCGTGACAACCCTAACCAAGAGAGCTTTTAGAATACAATACTAAGCAGAGTTATGACAAAATGCTTTCACTTTATTGGCTCAGAGAAAGGGCTCCGAAAATACCTGAATATTTTGGAAACTTGGCTCCGAAAATACCTGAATATTTTGGAAACTTTCACAAAAGCTTCTCAATTTTTCGCTTGCGGTTGTGCTCCATACATTATTAGGTACAGTTATTAACATCGTATATGTTTTTTTTAATTCGATTTCTAAATAGCAGGCATTCTTACGATCTTCACATTATTTGATCGGATTGATGTGGTTTTTAAACAAGGCATCATCAAAAAATCCCTAAATATCAAGCCCTAACGGACAAGCATAAGGATAGACTAGCTAGTACACAAAGAGCTATGGAGAGGAGCATGTTGGGAATTAGACTTAGTGATAAAATCAGAAATTCGGAAATAAGAAGAAGAACGCGAGTAGAAGACATAATAACCCGTATAGAACATCTAAAGTGGGGTTGGACAGGACATATGTTGCGCAGCAAAGCAAATAAATGGAGCCAACAAGTGACATTATGGTACCCAAGAGAAGACACAAGAAAACAGGGGCGTCCAAAAACAAGATGGAAAGACGATATCCGCCTAACCTTGGGATCGTATTGGACCAGAGTTGCAAAAGATAGAGCTCAGTGGAGAGAGCTGGAGGAGGGCTATGCCATGAGGCACGCCGATTTGTGAGACATACTTGAAAATAATTTATAACATGTTGCAGCTGAAGTTGTAGCGAATTCGGAATAAAAGGGCTTTATTATTATTATACTAACTAAACCGTAAAAAATCCGTAATTTCTCCGTCAAAGGCGCCATTTTTAATCTTTCCTTTCCTTCAATATGGCGGCGGCAACAGTCAAAGGGATACGCATTCTTTTTAGTCTTAGTCAGCAAAAGTGTTCATGTTTGTATAACTACATACTACTATCTATGTTTACAACGCGGCTCTAAAAATCATAAATAACAATTTATTTGTCATAACTAACACGAATTTGTTTGGATACCTTGCTACAATTCATTCATAACTCAATCATGAATGGGTTGGCAATGGACTATGAATAGCATTAGGCTTGGATCACTTCTATAAATACGAACTATGAATGAGGAATATCCGTTGTAAATATTTATCGAATGGCCGGGACGAGGGCTTGACTGTTCATGTGTCAATTATTTTCAAATCATCTGGTTCCAAGATTACGTTCGTGATTTTGCTGTTACTGACAACCGAGTAATGTTCAATTGTAGCCGAGAGCCCGAGGTACGACCAATGAGTTTTTTTGCAGAGAAAATTATGTGCACTACACCCAGCCCCCTTAGCATGGCGATTGTGATATATGATGATATTAGAGTGGAGATAAAAGTAACTTTTATCCGCTTTTTTCCCGTTTTTTATTTTTCTTTATTTAGGTACTTATGGAAAACTAACAGCATATAAAAACATAATAAACATGAGAGTTGTTAGTAACAGAAGGCTAATAATAAGTTTTCATAGTTAGAACTAGTGTAAGCAAATATTGAGCACAAAGAAAAGTTGGTGCAAGCTAGCCAACAACAAAATAACATAAAAGAAAGATATTTGTTTTACAGCACACATTCCTTCTGACGAGGTTATGAACTAAGATAACAATTTAATTTAAATTTTAAGTATCAAACTAAGTAACATAGTATATCCACACTCTAATGTCATTACTGTCATTGATATCTATTCTCTGATACCTAGACAAACGTCATGCTAAGGGGGCAGTAATCTTAAAAGGAAAACATCGTGAGAGACCCGGTACCTATTGCAGAATCTAAAAAGTTCGCAAGCATGCTGTGAAATTAACGAAGGGAGCCTCTTTTAGGCGCACTAAAAATACTTACACGACACTAGTTCGAATATCAAGCGAAATAGGAAGAGGCACGTCTATATACACATTTAAGTACATGCCCATTTTTCAGAAGTTATAGGCAAGTACTAGGTTCTTAAAAAAAGTACGTGTGTGTCGTGGAACACTCGGTTGTAAAGAAGCAAAGAGTACTTTTTTTTTGCAGCGCATTTCGCACTGTAACAATTTGACATATTATACATGTGTCGTGACGGTAAACAAAACTTTTTTCCAGCCTCAGTCTTTTTTTTCTTCGATACCGTCCGAAAAGGAACTTCGTTAATAATAAAATAAGTCCGGTAGATCTTTTCTCTCTTAATAGAAAAACTAAGATCGGCAGTGCGTGTGACAGGCGGTCGTGGTCACCGCGGAATCAAAAGGAAAAAATACGCTTAAAACTTGACCTTACGTCACACACATTAAGGGCCATAATCGTTTATAAACTTCATCCAATTTTCCAAAAAATATTAAGAGGAAAAGTAGTTTTCTAATTTGAGTTGTCGTTCACATGTAAAAGGAGCTATACGTTAATAATGTTGCATAGTTTTTTGTTTTTGTTCTACAAGTGCGAAGACAACGCGATACATCAATATAATGATCTGAAAATTGCAATGGACAACACCTAACTAGAATTTGATTCAGCTCAATTCAGTGCTAAAGATAGACAAAAGAAAGATAGTTTACATTAGCTTCATATATTAACGTTCCATTCTACGCATCCGTCAAGAGCTCTAACCTTGTTTAATTTGCGGTTGTCAGCCCTGACACTGTAGACTGGCGAGCAAAATGTATATTGTCACCAACAATACACAAACATGAAACGTGGCAAATTACTTGCGAATTTCTGTGAAATAGTTTGTACTTATGTAAAGCTTTAACATATGAGAGTATGTTTATTAAGCCTTGAGTAATAATTGTGAATTTGTTTTGTTTTTATTTAGTCTCTACTAGTGGACCCGGGCGCGACTTCGTCTGCGCATTGTTTCGTCATACAAACTTTAGAGATAGAACTACCTTGTTCCATCCAACCTATGAAAACACTGAATTCATTTTTGGATTTGCTGAAAGCGGAAAGCATAGTAGACATCGCCATTTTGAAAAGTCAAAAGTTATTGGTTGTCATGGCAACCTTAGAGCAGTGCTCTTTGTGTCAAACAGAGTACTGCTAAAGTTTTTATGCAATATTCCCGTTGTCCTTTTACATATTTTTTGGTTTTCAGGAACGTTTTTCGGGATAAAAAGTAGCCTATATGCTATTCTGGAGTTATATCTGAGAGATCCATAGTACCCATACACACACATCTTAAGGTTTCGAAAAATACCTAAACTATCATGATATTTTAGAATAGAGTGAATTTTTAGGTACCTACTTATCTACGTAGATAAGCTCTCTTTTTGGCAATAAATGTATTTGTATATTTATATTGCAAGTATAGCCAATGGTAGAACTAATATTTATAAGTTAAATTACTACACTTTTATTATTTTCAAAGAACTATTTCGTTACTTTAAATAAAGAATTGATATTTTCTTTGCAATGGTATTATTTTTATTTATTAAAACTTTATTTTCCAGACTCAATAACATATTCTGAGTGACCACACATGTCTCTAAGCCTGTATTACGCGTGAGTCTAAAAAGCATTTATTCAGTTGGAACGCTGGGATTACTTAAAATAATCTTATGAGCTAGACAACATTAATATAATTATTAAGTTTGTATCAGCCAATGACCTAGTCATGGTGTTTGTGTCTAGAATCATCCAGAAGTCGCTAGCAAGGCTCAGTATGAACTATGCTGCACATGATGTAGGTACTAGGTCTGCCTGCAGCCTTCGTAAAACACCCCGTATAGGGTAGGGGACGTGTTAACCGCCAACAAGTATAAGTTATACCCAGGTAGGTTTGTTCAAGTTTTAATGCTACTTTCTACTTATGCAATGAGAATAAATAGACAGAAACTAGCTGCGACTCCGCATCCCTCGGGAATACTTCGCTGTTTCGGGATAAAAAGTAGTCTACTTTTAAATATTTTTAATCTACGTTAAAAGTAACTAGAGTAGTCTTCTATTCTTGGTCTTTCATTTCCTCTACTTCCTTCTATAATGTTCCATTAAAAGCTTTCATTTCGTATAATATGTAAAGTAAAGTAAATATTAAGTTTGCCATTGTGGTACAGGTTATTTAGATATGAAGGTAAAAAAATTGCAAAAATGGACACCACTCAGCATTATGCAAGTGCAGATCAGTATGACTAGCCTACTCTGCCCGAGCACTGGTATTCTGTGGCACCAGATGCGAGCGCGCGACAGATGCTGCATGCATGCGCTTGAACTAAGTTATTAAAATTAAGGTGATACAGTTCAATATTTAAAGTTTTAAGCTGTAACAAAAAAATATAAAAAAATAGATGCCCGATCATTCTTCTTTTTAATGATGTCGCCAAATCTTTATCTCCTCATCTTTTCTCAGCACTTCCCCGATAGTAGCTATTTGTAGATTTGACTATATTTTTGCCTTGTTTTAACCTAAAAATGAAAAATATTATTAAAGAAGCCAATTTTCCGTCCTTTTAATGAAGGTTTGCTTTAGTAAGGTTTCGGAGGCTTAAATATAATGGTCGGCAACACCCTGCTTCGTAAAAGCTTTGACATTTTCAGTTGATTTTATCTTAGAATCTGTTGAGATAATAATTAGGAAATCTTGGGATGAAACCTTTTCTCTGAAGGGCGCAGTTATTAATGAACAAATTATTTTGACCCTTAGATTGCTTAAGCTGAGGGGTGTAAATCATCTTTTCTTGCTTAAGGTGCTCCTAAACCATCTCGTAAAGTGATTTTGAGATCATTCTGTTAAAGCCTAGGATCACTTAAAAAAAGCTAGGCCCCAAACCGTGTTTGTTGCCCTGGTTCTTCACGGTATTGGTCGCGATGGAACAGGAGTAGAATCACCTAGTTTTAAGACGTTTCAAAGTGATCCCAGCGGTCCTACTGGATAAATGATTTTTGACTTTTGAGTTAAGAAATACTTATACTTAATCTTTACTCTACTCTTTACTAATGCTTACTCCTAACTGCCGAGATGCTGAGTGACAGAGGAAAGTGAAGTAAGATTTGTGCCGACCCCACTTAGTAGGATTATGGCAGATGATGATGATATCATACATTTTTAAAAAGAAAAAGATTTCTTTGTTCATTATGGAACCATAAAATGTAGTCTATGTTTGAGAGTATCTTTCGGAAACACTGTAATGAAGCTGTTTCAAGGGTACTCATTAAACAAAAGAACTTCTTTGCTCAAGTCGAATTGCGAATGCAGGACCAGACTGTCTTTAAACCGAGGTACAGTTGCCAGTAATAAGATGTTAAAAATATACATTTTATTTTATTTTTCAACCGACTTAAAAAAAGGAGATTCTCAATTCGTCTGCGTTTTTTTTATGATGATAATTTGCAATTTTGTCCGCATTGAACGTTATCTCAGTTCACCATACAGACTTTCAACCATAATTTTACTCTCTGATCATGGAGAGAGTAAAATTATGAGTAAAATATTACGTATACCTACATAATTAAAAAAAGTAGCCCATGTCTTATGCAAACTATATCCTTGCCAGAGTTGATCCTCATCTGTTGAGCGGTTTGAGCCTGAAAAGGTTATACATAGACTCTAGACAGACAGGCAATCAGTGTTATTTTTATATAATTGTATAGATTTGAACCCCAAGTAATTTTTTTCTTAAATAATACCTATATGTCTCAAATAAGAACGCGACCTTGGTTTCAGTAGGAGCAAGATTATCCAACTCCAACGACTTATCTGAAAAACCTTTGACTTTGTTATAAAAGTTTAGAGGCTCATTCACAGTTACAAGGGGCTTCATAATTAACAGTAAATAGTAAACCAATTTGACTACTGAGATCAGAGGCCAGTTGTCAACAATTATATTCAAAGTTGAAATCAAACGGAAGAGAGAAATTCTCTTAAAGGCTGTTTGTTCCTGTCATAGTGAAGTTTTCACAGATTTTAAACAACAATTGACCTGAATACGGACAGACGTCTTCTACCTACTAATTGTAGACAAATCACTCCTCGTTCACACAGGTCTTTGTCCCCTGATACCGGGATCAAATAGAATTCAACACATAATATTTTGACGAGAACACACAAATTTACGGACGGACTGACAAAAACGCAATAAAAGTTAGTAACCAATTAATCCTGTGTATAGTTGTTGGGTAGGTTAGGTACACATATCATTTATTTACATCAAACTGACAGTGACGTTTATGACAGTTGACAGCTAATGTTCTCTCTGAACTCTATCTAGCAAAATATTTGGTGGTTAGTACCCTCTTTACTGTTAGGGTCTGTGTGTCTTATTATGCTTGCTTTCTTTGAGGCTCACTTATAATCCTTTAACCACACTGGTTCAGAACAACTGGTGACATGATAAGAAGAAGAAGTAGTATGCTCTATAAAAATATCTACACAGAAAAATACTATAGATAAATCTCTCAAAGAGCCATAAAACAGGAACCTTTTATTTACGACGTTCCCGCCGCAATCTTAATTTAAAAGTAATAAAATAGCGTACCATACATTTTCGAGACTCTTGTAAGTAAGTATTATCTTGTCTCCTGAACCTTGTGGGTAAAATATACATGAAAACATAGCCCTCACTGATACACGCGACGTGCACTTTTGAATAGTTTGAATCTTATTTGCAACTCAAAAGGTACAAAGTTCAGTAACAACGTAAATGTGGTGTCAGCAGTTTTGCAAAACGCAGCCTATCACTGAACTACGTGCCTTTTTGGGAAGTAAACAAGTTGAATAATTTATTATTTCTAGCCAGAAATTGTAGCTAGGTATTCCCTTTTACCTCGTAATACATCATAGCTGATTCAAACCCACTGTAAGTAAGTACTTAGAAAGTTTGGTTTTAATAAAATATGTAATGGTCAAAAAAATACATGAACATAATTATGTATACTTTGACATTCTTACTAAATGATCTACGCTTACGCTTCCCTATTTTACCTAGAGAAATTATTATTTAATCTTTCTTCTCTCAATATCTTCTTTTTCTAAATCTGAAATAATTTTAAGCTCAAAGAGGATCCGGCTTCTTAGTGCATTTGACACATTCTCAAGCAAACTGCTTCGGATTGGATCTGGAAATAATTTTGAATTTCTTATTTCCGTTGTCCGTTGCATGAGAGTGGGTCTGATGGAAACTGAACTGACGATTGCATTCGTTTTGCTATTTATAAATAGCTGGCCTATCTATTTACCCTATTGAAAATTAAAAAATAATGCTGGACTTTTCACAGAGTATCATCTAGCCCCAAAGTAAGCAGAGCTTGTTATTATGACACTGCATGACGTATACAGGGCTATTTATAAAACACCGGTAACCTCTCAGGACCGTATTACTATCATCATGAACAACAACTTTTGTTCTACGACTTTTAAAAGTTTATCATATATTAGTTCATCAGATTTTCATACAAAAATAAAAATATTTAAATTGAACGCTCTAAATGTTACGAAATCTATGCGAAGCAAAAGAAAGCGATAGTACAATAGCGAGGGGAGCGGGGTTAGGGCGGCGGGGCGCTTGAAATTGACCTATTTAATACAGTGTTGAAATGTGTTAGATAGGACAACGAAATCTTGAAGGTTTGTTTTTGGTAAATGAAAAAAGTAACACAGTCCTGAGAGGTTACCGGTATTTTACAAATAACCATGTGTACTTCTTTTATTTCCTAAGACTTCAAAAAGTGTTCAGAGCCTTTCAACTTATGCCTACACGTATGCCTACCCTCAACATTACTATTATTTTGGTATAATCAAAATTAAAATTAGTACAAAGGGTAAATTAATTTTACCAATTACCTACAAAGCTTTGTGTTATGCCTCGCTATTATCTTTACACCCTACTTAGGGCTCGGCAGTTTTTTCTTTTAAAAACCTCGCTTTGGATATATGAACGCGGTGAAAAATTATAGACCGCCCTTTCGTTTTTAATTGGAGGGGCTGTAAAAAGTTGCCACTTTCACATGTAGTAAATTACCCAGGTTAAAAACATAACGCAGTAACCACAATAACCCTTCCTTTGATAGTTGGGTATAAACAGCAAAGGTAAATTCGATGTGCCTTTTTACCCGACATCCCAGAAAGGGTTAATTTTTCACGCATATCTTGCATGTATGTTTCTAAAGCTGTGTCTCCTGAACGGCGTTGCTTCTATAAAATTTCTCACCTACTTCTGCATGATGTGGATAAGTGCCAAATATGTATTAGACCTGCCTCTGACTACGTTTCATCTTCAAAGACATCTTCAAAGGATCAAATGAAAAAACCTTTTAAAATGTCTACCGCACCTTGGAGATACTACTGCTAGCAGTTTCCTGCGATTTTTTCTTCATTGAATGCTGTAATCTAGGTTCCCTAATCTCTATACCTATATATTCCCCCTAGGGGACTCCAAGTAGTCAGAGGCGTGTCCACTTGCCTAAAAAAAGGTTATTAATATTTTAGCTCCTGGTAGCTTTTCCGTAGTTGGGTAATATAAATCAGGGAAATGTGAATCACCGATAGCCCGAGAGATCATTATGCAAAGTGTCTTCCGATCACTTCACTTCAGCCTTGAAGCTAAGCCGCATCTGATTTAGCTCAGCATTTCCTTGCTAAATCGACATTTTGCTGTGTTTGTATGAACTAAGAGCTGGTACACACTTGGCGTATGATTGTGTAACAAGTATCTTCAAAACATAATAATCACAATTACAACTATGTACGGTAGACATTCACTTCTCGGTAGATCACTTTTAGATTATTAAAGATCCGAGTCTAAGAGTATTCAGAGGCGACAACATGCCAAACGAACATGTCCGAATTTGGCTTAATTAAAACTACTCAGTTCCTAAAAAAGTTTAGATGTTATATTATTATCTGCGTTTTATGATCATAAACTACTGTTAATAACATTGATACTGTGCGTAAGAACTGGTTTTTATGATTTTCACATGAATGTTCCTCATAAAGACGAACCCCAGGCGATTTCAGGGATATTAAAAGTGTCTACGTAAATACTGTACGAGAAAAACTCTCATCTTATCAATTTGTATAGCTTTAATATGTTGATTTGGCCAGACAATGAACATATTAGAGGAGGAATTACTTTTCCCCGGGGTTCAAATGGTGACTATACAATTCCTTTTATTATTTAATAGAAATAGAAATAGAAAAACATTTATTTTGTGTTTCAAAGAGCATAAATTACAACTAGAACTATACTAACACTTAATACTAGATACAAAAATGGACACCACTCAGCGTGTGCTGCAGCAACTTAGAGGTGCTGCAGCGCTGGTGTTCTGTGGTGTGTATTTGACAGGATCTTGACTGTATTATTAAGGTTGATTAAGCAAAAAATATGGTTTAAGTGCTGGACAAGCCTATTCCATCTCAAACAATGTCTCAGGCACTACAGCCGTCCCGTTAAGTGTAGGCATAGGTTGCCTCCTGACGCTGTAAATCATCAAGTTGCTCCCTTCTGCAGGCCCTCTGACGTACAGTTCCTATTAAAACTTATAAAGGGGTCGCGACTTTTCAATTAAAATACCTTGAACCGGAAGTCATGAATAAAAACACTGCGCCGGAAGTGGAAAAATCAAAAGTAATTGCAAGCGATTATGTCAACAGCTCAGCTTTGTGTTTGTCTTGAATATTTATTAAATATATTTAAAAAATAATAATATTTTTTTCATACTGGTAAGTATACTTATATGTTTAGTTTTATATTAAGCCAGAAAAAAACTGTGTTGCCTGAGTGGAACAGTATGTTGTGATTCTAATGATTCGAATCCAAGGTACAATAGATTTTATGTTTGTGAATCTAGCTTGAGCCGTCTTACGCACTAGCGGTTGAACCGCGGGGCGGGCCGCTTTTCCCGTTTTAATATGCAACCGCTTGTGATTGTACGCACTAAACCGAAACAAAACTGTACTAACATTTTAGCCGCCCCGCGGTTCACCGCTCGTGCGTAAGGGGGCTAAGTGTATTTCACTTCGGAAAAATTATATGCGCGAGCTCCTTTATACGCGCGAGCTCTAAATGGTAGAGGTAGAGGTTTGTGGTAGACACGTAGAAACAAGCAACAGAAAAACGCTAAAGAAAATCTTACTTTAAGACGATGATAGAATAGAAGATAGATGATAGAAAATAACCTCAGAACAACTTTTCTTCGTACCAAGAGAGTAGAAAGTTTTAGATTAATTTGACTTTGATAACTGTACTTAATTTCATTAGAAATGGTAAAGTCGTAATTTAAGATATTAGAATCTCATGCTTTAACAAAATTATGTACTTAGAGGCACTTACTTAGGCACCAAATACAATTTTCGCAACATGATATCAAATTAGTTTTTTATGTAAGTACATTTATAGTGCTGGACATTTTCACACAGCATCATCTAGCCCCAAACTAAGCAAAGCTTGTACTATGGGAAACAGATAACTGATATACTACATAATACTTTTTGTTTGTAAATACATACATATTATACATAGAAACACCCAGACCCGAAACAAATATCTGTAGGTCATACAAACATTTGTCCCGCGGCGGGGATCGAACCCGCAATCTACTGCGTCGCAGGCGGACCTTCGCCCACTGCGCCACAGAGGTCGTTATGCATGCAGAGTTATTTAAATTGCAAGCTATTGTTTATTCCTCGTTCATTCAGTTTGATATAACATCTAACCGTACGCAGTTTGCGATTGCATGCTAAAATAAACACGGTAAATGAAACCAACACATGGTCTACGTCGAGGTGTAGAACCACAGACATTGTTCACTTCACCAAACTTCGTGCTTTGTTTGAAAACATAATATTTTGAATATTGCACCAATGCAAGGGGCAGGCGATATTATCAACATCGTGGCCCAGCAGATCAAACTGACACAGGACCGGGACGAATGGTAAAACCAAAGGAAGGATGATGATGATGCAAATAGTCAGCCATTGCCATTCCGCAATTCTTCGAGATTTGAAAGTGACAGCACCTATTGAATTATTAGTTGAATCAGACGTAATTGCCGATGCGCACAGTATATGTGGTTGTACTATTAGTTACCTACTGTTTGCGTGGAGCAAGTCAACACCTTGTCATCACACCAGGTTTCCCTGGAACGTGGGTAACAAATGAGGTAACAAATATTATATCTTGAATAATAATCGAATTTGCTCTGGGCAATAACCCCATTGTATGGTCTACGTAAGGGGATCCTACGGTAACTAAAGTGCTTTGATCTGCCATTTTAGATTCAAACCCTTTTCAATTTGCATATGTTTTAGAAATGCTTGACACGCTGCGCTCCCGCGGTGTGACCCGCGGTCCCTTAGGATTTTTTCATTTTTTCGGGATAAAAAGTAGCCTATGACCTTCCCTGGGATACAACCTTTATCCATGCCAAATTTCAGCTTAATCTGTTCAGCGGTTTGGGCGTGAAAGCGTAACAAACAGACAGACAGAGTTACTTTCACATTTATAATATTAAAGTATTATAGTATATAGTATGGATCTATTTTTCAAAGAAAAAAGTGTAAGGTAGCATTTAATCAAAGTTATTGTCTCATTTTTGCGAGATTGCATTTCTCATAATTTCTATGATTTCAACGTTGTTAATTAAAAGTTTGAGCAATTAGCTCATTTTGCAAAAAGAGTAAAATTTTCAACGACTGTTCTACTCGTAGAGCTACTTAGTAACTCGACGCTACTAGGATTTATTTTTTAATTTAAATAGAAACTAACAAGGTTGCTTGTAGTTTTTTTTATTTTATACTATGCAAACATTTCAGTTTGTGAATTAACTACATAATTAATGTTGAATAGACAGATGGGATTTTTATAAAATGGACTTATAAAAAGGTCAACCATTCTCGCCTCTACTCACCAGAGCAAGAGCTAATATCCTGTGGTAAAAGGCAAGAATGGTGTGCCAGAATAGTATCGTGTAAATGGCGTTTTTAGAGTCGAGTATACTAAGAATACCTTTAGCATTTCTTCCCATGTTGTAAAACAGGTTTACGACTGGTTAGGGCTAGGTTTAGGCGCGGTAGACATTCTCTCAGATCTTTTTTTTATGTTACTTATCGCAGATCCTTTGAAGATGTCTAAAGGGGGTAACACATATTTGATACATGCCCACATCTTGCAGAAGTTATAATTCCATACGTGACAGGTTGCAAGCCCATCGCCCATGTTGTACCTTAGGTCTTTCAGGAAAGGCTGCCCAAGAAATCTTGATAAAAACAAAGCACAAATTGCCCGTGTATTGTGCCGTAAAACCCAGTCAAGAAGAAGGGTTGTGTGGTGCGATAAGCCCGTTCACTTAACTTTGAACCTTATCCACCTGCGTATAACGTTGAAATTGTTTTATGTTGATGTATTGGTTGGAAAGTCATTATTATTATAGGCTAGGTAATATATAAACGATTTGTTTTGGTGCCCGTGTGTTGGCTAATAGAGTACTTCTTAATGATAAAACTATCAACAACTCCGGATTTCGGTAAAGTTTCCTAGCAATTTACGAGGAAAACATACATTTAAACGCATTTTGTCTTCATAATATTATATCACAAATAAAAGTTAAATACTTACATTACATTAACTATAATATAATAAATAGAGGAGGGCAACGACAGGTAAGTGCCCAAATTCAGTATTATCTTAAAGTAAAATAATGATTGAATTTAATTTTTTTATTGATACTTTAGTTAACATCCCACAGCTGGGCAAAATAATGTCCCTTTTTTCCACTCCCTGTGCTCAGGCCACGATTTGGCAGCTCAAATGCATCCAGATCGTCACGTTATCGTTTTTTGGGTCTGCTTTTTTTTAATGATGACCTCGAAACTTACACAGGCAAGAATGAGGTCTACGATGATCGAGCCTACCCAGAAGGTGCCTATTAACTCTCTTCTTGCTCGCCGGAAGCTGATTCCAAATGTTTGCAGTGCGCATAATAAAAGAACTTTGAAAGCGCTTAGTTTCTAATTAGTGGAATATCAACCAGGTGAGGATGGTAATCAGCTGTGTGTCTGAAGTCCCTGTCAAAGAACGATGAAGACAGAATAAGGTCGTGCAGCTCCTGGGCACACCGTAGTACACCTCACTAATACCACGTTGTAATAGTACAGATTAGTATTTGTTTATCCGGGCTTAAGAACAAGATAACGAGTCTTTGTCTTAGCTTTATTGACATAGGTCTATATTTACCAAGATCAGTTCTATCATAAACACAAACAGTATGTTTGTACTGACCAAATAAGTAGCCAAAGTTAGTAAAATGTCCGGGCTGATTCAACAGTCACCAAAGTTAAAAAATGTGAAATGAACCCTAAAATGTCTTTGTTACTATGAATTTAAAAATACATCCCAAAAATTACACTTATGCGATAATTTTTTACGTATTAGGTACTTATAGTTCAAAGTGATCCCAGCAGTCTTAGGTTCTTTTAGTTCAAAGTGATCCCAGCGGTCCTACTGAATAAATGCTTTTTGACTTTTGACTTTGAGTCTGTGTATAAAAATATTTGAATATGACAACTATTAGTTGGAGGCCAAAGATGTAATAGTTCCTTATAAATTGCTCATAAAATAACTTAATCATAGAAACAAAAACTATTTACTTATGAGTTATTGTGATTTTGCGTGTTTCCAATATTTCTAAAAATAATAGAGTAATCCAAAACCCTTGCCACACCCCGGAAACTCCACAAAGTTCAATAATTTAACTCAACATATGCAAGAATTGTTGAAAACGATCTATTTTTGCACTCACACGGTCTTCCATCTCATTCGAGCCTAATATGCGACACCTTGGATCACGCGTCACTTTGACCCTAGTTTACAATATGAATAACAATGTGTGATTTCAGACAACTTTCGGACTGGATATGATTTGCAACATTATAAAATAATATATTTATTTAATTATTACTTTTCGGTGCCTTTTTTTATTTCATAGTCAAAATAATCTTCTTTCCTAAGATGGCTCAGCATAATCCTATTTAATAGGTTCTTGTAAAAAAATTATAGTAAAAACGAAGATTTTAATGAAATCTCGACCCAAACAGCTTCCCAGTTTAATCAAGGTCAAGATGAAAGCCCCAAAACGTACCTACTGGGTGTAAAATGACAACTATAGTTCTTTTCACCTAGGAACGGTTCCGTGACAAGGCTCTTATATGTTAATTTCTGAAATGATTAAAAAGGAAATAGACAATTTTTTTTTGTTGTGTATCTTTTAGTATTATCACTAGATTTCATTTATTTCACAATTTTTCATTGTTGTACAGCGTGAAACGTAAAAGTTCTATGTGAAAAATACTATAATAATACTTATTCAAATTCAAATTTATTTTATTTCAAAGACATAAAATCCATAGTAATTTTAACTAACTTATGCATCTGACTTAGCTTAGTACTCAACTTTATTTCCTTGTTGTACATATCACTTGTGCATTAGTGCATTAGTTGTATCATGATTATATTTATAATATGGCTCTCGTAATTTAATTCTTGGGTAGTTTCTGCTAACAAAAGGCATATTTTTTAAAATCACAAAAACAACAAAATAAATCATGTAATTGCAAAATTGACTTCACTAAATTAAGTTTTTTTTTTTAATTATTGATTTGATATTAAATTCAATACTATATAATAAATTTACAGAAACTAAGCTACTACATAATTAATATATGTCAATATTATTTACATATACAAAATGCAACAAGATTAGTCATCATCATCATCATCATCAGCCTACTGGACAGGACGACAGGCAGTCCACTGCTGGACATAGGCCTCCCCTAGTGCGTGCCATGCGCCCTGTCCTCGAGATTAGAAGATTAGTCAAGCTATCTATATAGAAACGATCTATAGATAGCTCATCTGATGTATATCTGTAATAGGAACATGGATGTTGAATTTAAAATTTAAATTATGATCTAAGTTTCTATTTGTTTTTCGTAAGTGACCTCGTACACCTTGAATAAATAGAGCCCTTACAGCTTTTAAGGGCGGGTTCCCTTTGTCTAAAGATTTTTGTACTCGCCTTTGTATTATACAAAGGTTGTCATCCCGTCTGTTTGTAATTGGTCATTTATTTTATTGTTGTCAAAATTCTAGAGGAATTACGGTATTTAACTAAATACTTCTTTGAAAGAGAGTCCCTAATACTTACGAGGAAGATAAAGAACTTCTTTAGTGTAGTGGGTGAAAGCACAACTGTAACGCAAGAGGTGCGAGGTCTCACGGGGGGTAAAAAGTTTGTGTGATCTGTTAATACTTGTGTTGGATGTGGTTTCTGAGTTATGATTATAGATTAGGTAATGTATTATGTTTACAAGGTGTAAAAAAAAAGCAAGGTGTAGTACTATCAACACAAGGTGTAGTATATTGACGACCTCTGTGGCGCAGTGGGCGAAGGTACGCCTGCGACGCAGAAGGTTGCGGGTTCGATCCCCGCCGCGGGACAAATGTTTG
This sequence comes from Epirrhoe tristata, assembly GCA_951394285.1. Lineage (NCBI taxonomy): Eukaryota > Metazoa > Arthropoda > Insecta > Lepidoptera > Geometridae > Epirrhoe > Epirrhoe tristata. Next base: position 11,664,794 of record OX596141.1, read on the forward strand.
TATGACATACAGATTTGTCTCGGGTCTGGGTGTTTCTATATATAATATGTATGTATTTACAAACAAAAAGTATATAAGTAGTATATCAGTTATCTGGTTCCCATAGTACAAGCTTTGCTTAGTTTGGGGCTAGATGATGCTGTGTGAAAATGTCCAGCATTATTTATTATTATCGAATTTGGGTGTTTCCAACAGTATCCAAAAGGCACTGCAGACATTTTTTCAGAATACTGCTAAAGTTTTTATGCAATATTCCCGTTGTCCTTTTACATAATTTTTTAAATCCCCGAAACGTTTTTCGGGATAAAAAGTAGCCTATATGCTATTCTGTAGTTATTATACTTTTCACCTTACCAAATTTCATTTAAACAAACTCACAAACTTTCAGCTTTATTATATGAGTGGGATTTTATCATGCAGCGTATGATTTGCAGAGTACTCTGCAATCAAGATATAAATATTTTATATTGAACCCTTTTCACGAATAATAGATGTTTCATAAAGTTCGAGAACCCTTTTTAATGAAAATTCAAGACGAATTTTAAGGAGCATATGAGAGACTTTTACAATTTTCATATATTTTTTTGTGCGCTGAATGATATGATTGTTGAAACTTAGGTTTTAGGCGAAGTTTTTATTTTATTTTTCGTCTATATTAAGAAAATTATTTTGGTCTTGTGGATCCAGACCAGATGTCGATTTTTGATTTGTGATCTCCGTTCTTGCATTCATAATTTCATACTCATTCAGAATATTTATCAACAAGAAGTACGTGCCGTGTAAAGCTCCTACCTACTCCACAACTATAAATTTGGTACTAATTTATGCATGGCGGATTCGAACCCATGATCTTCGGGTCCAACCAGTTGAGCTATATATAGTTACTAACGATCCTTACTCGTATACATAGCTTGATTGATCCTATTGTATTTTGTAAAATGTAAATATTATGTAGTAGCTTAGAGGTACTTATAAAAAAACTAGTTGCATAGAAATATAGGTAGCTATAGTACCGAACTAAATAAATAAACAAATACATACATGTCATACATACAAAAACACAGATTTGTTGAGTAGGTTTCCGTTCTCGGGTTTTAACTTTTTCTAGTATGTTAATTTACCGCCCATTGCTCGCTCGTCCCAAACTTTTTATTGAAACCTTCGGCGGAACAGATAACTCAGTGACTTTAGCACTAGTAGGATTGTTTATAATGAAATTTGAAAAAGTAAGTATGTTTGTATGAGTTCGTGGCTAACTTTGGAGATTTCGTTATATATATAAGCTGCCTTTGGTTTCATACAAAAGTTCTGTTTGTGCCACACGTCAACGCAAAATATATTTTCTGTTTTTTATTTAAATACTCGTAAATTACGCACAAATAAATGAAAACCACTTTATAAATCGAACACTTTAAAATATACTTACCAAAAAACTTTCTCCTTGTTCTATATGCATTTTTTCTTTAAAATTGGCGTCCAAAACTCATACTCGTACTAGCCCGTGACCCACGGGCTAGTACGAGTATGAGTTTTGGTTCTATAGTCTCGTCAAACGATCATTTTCGTGAACGACCTTTGTCGCAGGCTATTTTATTCGTCCCTTAATATTGATGGAAATGAAAAAACAGTGACAAGGATAATGGTGTTTGTATAGGAGATTGGTCCATTTGTTTGATAGCATACGTTTGCTTGATGTTACGAGAATGTGGCTCGTGGTCTCGTGGGAATCACTTTGTTTGAGGCGATTTACTGGCACGTTTTGTTATTAGGTTACTAGGGACATATTTATAAGTACTTATGTGAGATTATGTTTGAAATGAGATCATCAAAAGTATCTTAATGGCAAGCTTTTATTAACTGGCTTCCACTCGCGGATTCGCTTGCATGGTTTCAACATTTTACTAGCATTTTGAATATTAGGTAAGTACATTATAGTTACAACTATAATCCACAGATTTTCAACCCATAACTTACGGATAAACGCTAGTCCAATGATAATAATAACTTTAAACTGGAGCATGACCCCAAAGCGTCCCCAAGGTATGGTAGACCTCGCATTTATTCGAAAATATTGAGAAGCATATTTTTCTTAGCCTTTGACCAATGTTTCAGCACCTTGGGTAGGTACATATACGGTTCAGTCGACTTTGAAATAATTTCTCTGGCATCTTTTATTCGATGAACGAAAATATAGTTGGAGTTCAATAAACTGTCCGTTAAATACTACCATTGGAATCAGTGAGAATTTTAATAAAATGTTGTAGGTGAATGTTGAGTTACAGTTTAAATAAGGTAGACTTCAGGATTACATGTCTATAAATAAATTAGTTTAGCCGTTTGTGCCTGAAGGGGAAATAATCATACACGATATTAGGGTGAGAAGAAGTGGAAACTAATTTGATTAGTGGATCAGAGTGGAATAGGGCATGGTGTGAAGAATTGTTGTGAAATGAAGGACAAGGGTTTGCAAGTTATGATGATGATTGGGTGATGATGTGTGACATTGAAATGGTAAAAGGCAACTGAATAAAAATCAAGAAGCTTTAAACGACCTATACGACAATTAACATTTGGAATTGCAGTCTGGCTGCTTGCCACACGCTCTCAGCTAGGAAATTAGATGTTTGTTTGTAAGGTCATTTTGTAATTTACCTGGAAGTACTTCAACGGTGTTTGTGAGTGATGCGAAATGAGGAGTTTTTCGTGTCTGTGATTGTTCCTGTGACCTTGTTTGTTTTATTTTAGTGCGAAGTTTGACTTTATCGAGAGCGTTCTTTGAATCAGGTCCAATATGGACTCGGAGTCAAGCATTTCCTTTGAGACCTAATCCATCGAAAAATCAATACCAAAATTTATAATTCCCATTCGCAAAGAAACTCGAATTGCGAAGTCGATTTCTCCAACTCGAATGTCAAATGTCAGTTACAAAAATGTTAATTTGGCAATGTGTTCAGCGGTTGTACATTCCGAAAGAAAAAAATGCTTTTTAGCCTTTCAGAAGGTATTTTTATAATGTCAAATACTCTTATACCAATTTTGGCCATTCGCTAAAGTTCAAAGGACCTTATATTAAAAATCATAGGCGTTCATGGGCTGTATACCCATACTACAGCAGTCCGGCAGCAAAGCGCCCTATTTGACCAAATACTATCAGAAATTGTAATGGTTCATTTTGTTGCAGCGTGACGAACATATTCTTGGTGAACCTATCAGTTGCTGATCTGCTGGTGACGTTGTTCTGCATGCCGGTGCAGATCGCCAAGTCGGTGACGCTCCTCTGGTACTTCGGGGAAGTCATGTGCAAGACTGTCAACTTCTTACAAGGTAACACAGTGAAGGAGATAGAAAACACTTTATTGCTTGGCAACAAAAAGAGAAAGGAAATTGTTCCAAATAGAAGATTGCTTGAAATGCATTTAAACAACAAATAGAGGTTGAAAAAGGGAGTGAAGATTGTAAGTGAAATTAGCAACTGAAGCGCTGGAGATGACCACTCCATAGTGGGTGGTGGAACCTATCAAAGGAGAGATACATTTGGAATTAATTTTGGGAGTCCATTGCCCAGCAGGTGGATAGCATAGGTAAAAAAAAAACAACTAAATCTAAGAATAAACTTTTCCACTGCCTTCGTGATCGTCTATTATGTGACTGCACTTTATTGAGTAGTAAAATACATAGTGGTAGTAAAACGTGCAGTATTGCCATGGGGCAGTAAAGGCACATCGTTTATGCGTAAATTGCATGCCTTTCTTATTTATTGTCTTCCCGGGGCTCACTGAGAGAAGATGGATACAAAGGTGAAGGCACAGACAGCGTACGCGCCGTACGCGCCGCATTTTGAATCCGTTGTATCCTGTAAGCTCGCACCGTACGCGCCGTATTTCATAAAATGCGGCAGGTATAGTATATTATTAGAACTAATAACGTCATATACTGCAGTGCGTACGGCGTGTGCTGGTACTCATGTTTATCATTGGGGCAGAGAGCAGACTTGCGTTGGTCGCGTACGGTGACGATGTGCGAGGCTATCACTACATGCGGTGCGTATGGCGCTTACCGTGCTGACATACAAATGTGCCTTTATCTAAAAACTCGATATTCTTTTAATTATCATTATTTATACACTAAAAAAAATGATCATCGTTATAAAAAACGTTCTTACGAATAATAATTAATCAGGCCTACACCAAGTATTACTGTGGTAAACACTTTTAACATCAAAAAAGAATCCTATTGTTTTAGGGTAAAGTTACAAAAAATAATTGGAAGTTGCTTTCATAAGAAATGATATCCTTTCAATCACTGAAGATCTTTTCAAAAAGCTCTAAACTCCTAGAAAATAACAATTTATTCTACGCCTAAGGGTTACCTGTGTAATTATTACGGAGAAACAAGATTTAGGTGAGACTTTGGCTTCTAAAATACATGAAAATGGTTTACTTATTAAATAACTAACCCGTGATATGTAAAGTTCCATGTATATTATATACTTAATTATAACTTAATAGGTATTTTAAATGTTTAAACTCATTATGATAACCTCCTCTAGTGTGGTGAAGCATAAACTTCCATCAGTGCAGTCGGGTAAGCTTACCTGCATTAAAAGCTTCGTTTCCGATCGCGTCGGCTTATCTACTAGTTCATTATCTTGGCTCTGCGCCAGCCAACCAAGGACTATACGACACTGGATCACACTTTTTTTTATTAACCTACATTTTTTCACAGCTGGCGTTGAAGGTTTTCATTAACCTTTATCTAAGACATTAAGATCGATAAGCCGACTTTTCTTCAGGTCCTCATTTTCCTTTATGCTCACAATGCCTACGACGCGAAACGACTTAGTCGCAAAATAACTCACATTTAAAACACCTACAAAGCAAAATGCCTCAAATCAAAACGACTTATTATTACTGTACCTCTAATGCAAACGGACTTTATAGTAAAATTTCTAAACATCAGAATGGCTACCAATGCAATGTGACTTTAACGTAAAAGCTCTCAGTAGTAAAATAACTGTATGTGAAGATGCTTCGAGACACAAAATATCTCAAATGCAAAACAACTAATTAGTTTTAGGTCCTAAACATCAAAATGCTCCAAAATACAACAAATTTTTGATCAACCCTGCGCTTCTTTCTTCAATCACACTAAGAAACAAAAAGAATGGTAGTTTTATACGAGTACATTGTATTTAACAAATGAGTATCTACCTAATTGCGTAACATGGAGTAGGTTACACAATTAGGCTCTACACTGTCCCAGTCACGTCCCATTTTAAGTAGGCTTAGGCCTCCTGACGCCTGTAACTACTCCGAATTCTTCTTTGTTTTAAAGTTGGAATTCTCTTTCACAAATTTTTTAACTTAGTTGTACTAAACTTGTTTCTGTCAAATTGTGCTGGTTTGGGATTTTAATATCCTCGATGACTAAACGTAAATAGATGATGCTGTTCTTTTCCTTCACAATTTGTGAGTTTAGGGCATCGCGATCTAGTAACAAGTTCGCGTCTCTAAAGTGTCAAGTCCCATATAGGCCAGCACGCAATCATACGTCGTGTATCTGAAAGGCCTCCAGCGCTGTTAACTTTGAAACTCTTAGTCAGGCCGCACACTAGGCATACATTTGTTATTTACGTCGCTACAATCGTTGCGCTACAATTGTATGCGCTACAAATGTATTATAAATGCGCACATCGGAAGCACAGTTGTAGCGTGACACCGCTTTGAGAATGTCGACATCATCGTTTGATGACGAAGATTTCTTGATGTGGCGATTAATGAGAAAAAAAGACGTTATTGGGTTCATCCGTTTAATCAAGAATGCACGGCAATTTATCTTAGTTTTATTATTATCTAAGTCCAAATAATTTCTGTAATCCGTCTGTTACTATAATCATTAAGCGTGTGATTGTATACAGGGTTTATTCAACCTCTGCAATAAATTCAATGTTGTCTTTCATTTTTGCAAACCAACGCGACACAAAAAAACGAACGTGTTCGATCTTGAATTCGTGTAGCGCGGACAACGTCTCGCTACAAAGTGCGCCCGCCACAAATTGTTTCCTCGGTGTGCGTGCTCACATACAAATGTATGGGGCCGTTAAATGTGTCGCGTTTCAAATGTGGCGCTACAATTATCGAGTTACAATGTATGCCTGGTGTGCTGCCCGGCTTACTTCATATGTAGCGTTACGATGCGCAATTCCGATGCTCATATGTTGCTGAACAAGTTTGTCTAGTACAGTTTTGATGTCTGTCACTAACAGTAAACTAAACGCTGAAAACTTACTTAATAAGTTAAACGCAGCCAATTTATTTAGTTACTAGTGGACCCGAGCGCGACTTCGTCTGCGCATTGTTTTGTCATACAAACTTTAGAGAAAGAACTACCTTGGATTTGCTGTCTTTAAAATTGTTCAAAGCATAGTAGAACAAAATGACATCGCCATTTTGAAAAGTCAAAATATATTAGTTGTCATGGCAACCTTAGAGCAGTGCTTTTTGTGTCAGAGTACTGCTAAAGTTTTTATGCATTATTCCCGTTATCCGTTTACATATTTTTTTGTTTTCAGGAACGTTTTTCTAGATAAAAAGTAGCCTATATGCTATTCTGGAGTTATACCTTTCACCTTACCAAATTTTATAGTAAACTGTTTCGTCGTTTGAGCCTGATCCTTACACAAACATACAAACATCTAAACAAACTCACAAACTTTCAGCTTTATTATATGAGTGGGATAGGTTTTAGTGTATTCAGTACAAGGCAGTAAAGTTACTAAAAAAATGCGTTTTACGTTCAACGGATCTTGCAATTCGGATCTAGCATTTCTTGCCTCTTGCTTTCTCACAGTCAACGAAACAAGAGCTAATATTTTGTGGCAAGAGGCAAGAATAGCATGCCTGAATGGCATTGTGTAAACGGCGTCTTGGGCTTTTCGATGCACAGTTGATTCCTTTTTTAAATTGTTTATGAGTCCAAATGTGTAAATTAACCTTTTTTTTTCATCCCAATCGTCTGGATTTCAATGTCGATGCATCAATCAAATTCATTTTTTTAGGACGGGTAGGAATCGAACCAATAACCTTAACCTTTGAATCAAGGCTCTTTCTACTCAACCAATATGGCTTATCCCTAGTGAACAAATAGGGTAAGCCTACCTAAACTCGGATTACCCGCTTATGAATAAACTTTTGACAGACATCTTGAAATAATTGTTCAACAGATGAAAGTTCGTGGTACACGTGTGTGTAAGGGTCCATTACGGAACTACACTTTTAAGGGCTTCACAAACTCAGTTCCAAGGTCCCAAGTAAGCTGTCCAACTAGCGTGGAATCTGTTAGTTCTTAGATTTCTGTTGTTTTGTTGAATCCAATTAAATCCTAATAAAAAATGTAATTATTATGATACGAGTATCACCCTGGGAAGTAAAGTTAGTTTTTGTTTTGCTTTTTTCAGTAATTTTGAAAATAATCTGCTTCGGTAGAGCACTAAATGAAGACAGTTATTTTGTAGTTCACTGTACACGAAAGTCTAAAATCTCTTACTTTATCAAAGTTTTTGGAACGAAGTTAAAAGTATCGAAATAAAAAGACTGAGGCTGGAAAAAAAATTGTTCCATTTTACCATCACGACACATGTATATGTCAAATCGTCACAGTGCGAAATGCGCAGCCGCGACACTGTCCATAGATTGTTACATTGTTTGTACGGAAGAGCGTTTCTAGGATACCTAATGACAATTAATTTATTATATTCCCAGTATAGAAAAGTACTCTTTGCTTCGTTCCAACAGAGTGTTCCACGACGTTTTTCTTCACGTTTGTTCATGGGCTCCTTAGCTTTAAGTAAATTGGTTGCGATCCATTTCAAGTTACTTCTTTAACTTTAAGGGAATAAATTTTTATCAATGTGATAGGTTGTATTCAATGAACTGATGACGAAAATGTGTTACTAATTATATTAGTGAGAGTTTGTGTATAATGAAAGCGTGGAGTCAAAATAGATACTGCCCTAGGCTTATTGTAAGTAGAATTTGTAGATCCCTTGTAGAACGAAACTCTATGTGGCTGTGTGTTACCTTTTCATGGGCAAACTGCTGGTCAGATTAAACTAAATAACAAAATTTGCCATGAATTATGTTGTATTCCTAGGAAGAACATTGGCTTTTTGTAACAAATATATAATCATGAGGAGGCTTTAAGCAGTGTTGCGAAATAAATGTGAACGAAGTCGCTGGAAACAGCAAATCTAAAATCGAATATTTATGTAGGTACATTTCGTGATATATACCAATATATATCAATAGTTTGTTTAATTGCAGTTGGTCAAGCTGAGTCTTGAGCCAGACTTGGTAACTTTTCCAATTTCACTAAAATCTGAGCTGAATTCTTTATACTCGTACCACGTTCAACAACATAATTTCATTTTACCTGGTCTTTTTACTTGAAACGGACCTTTCACTGGTTGAACTTGATTAATCCATAGAAATTGCTTATTCTTGGGTTAATTACTCAAAGTCGAAATTCATTTACAGTGTGTATCTCGGTCTCTCTTGCTCAGTTAAATTTAGTGTAGATTATGGATGGATATATTTTGTCGCCGTGAGAATAGAACTCGTCCTTGCGTCTTTCTTGTCACCGAAGTCTTCAATCTTACTTTATAACCTTTTGTAATTCCTATAAATGTTGTTCTGTGTGACCTAAATAATATTATTTGTATAAAAGTAATATTGGCAAAGACAACGATCCTGCCTTAGGAAATAAATTAGGGAATTGCTGAGATATGAGCGGTATTGCTTTTTTCTGCGAACTTACATCGTAGTTACGTATTCCTGTATATTTACTATGGCCCGCCCGCGGCTATGCTTAAAGTCAATTTGATGTTATAATGAGGTACATTTCATTTTATTTCATTTTATTTATTCAATAACAATACATAATTGTGTTTGAACATTAGCTTAACTTAGGAACAATTACACATTTCAATAATGATAAAATAAGTAAATTTATTTACAGAAACTAAGTTACACATATTTACATATTATTTTTACAAAATACAACAGGATTAGTCAAGCTATCTAAGGATCGTTAGAAACGATCTATAGTTAGCTCAACTGATCCAGGTCACTGTCAGTCGGAAGCGTGCCCAAAACACTGGCGGCATTACCACACTGGATGGCAATGCTGATCCTTTGAGCCAAAAATGTGCCAGCTCTCGGATCACGCGTCGCTTCGACCAGACGCCCTGAAAGAATTTTGAAAACCCGAAGGGCTCCATTAAATTTAAAATATGATAAAATTAAATTAAAATAGATAATATTAGCGGCTACTTATGTCTATCTGTGTAAAAGAAATGCATTCAATTCAGCCCTTACGCTTATGCAGGTCTAATAATGTGATTAATATTATTATTATTCAAAGCATCTAGTATCTAATACAAATCTCTAACTATCCACTCTGATATCTTCAATATCTTGAATAATATAATAATATTTAAAGATACGTATCTCCAGAGCATTGAATATTAATCTCCCATATTATATAGTGATCCAGTTCAGGTAGTTGTCCTCCCTTTTCCCTTTCATCACATCCAGTATTTTGTTAAAACTTTGAAAGCAAAGGTTGATTCAGAAATCACGTGATTATGCAGCACACGGATACAGTAACTCCCCGTTGAGTGTAGGCATAGGTAGCTTCCTGACACTGTACCTATAACATCTAACGAAGTTCTACAAATTGTTATCTTTTCCCTTCAAACTACTGATTAAACGTAAACTATCCGAAATTATCGTGAAAACAATTCCAAGTAAAACAATCCCTTAGCACCGAAGTCAAGAAACCAATTAAGCAGCACAGAATATTGTACTTTGATGACTGTATTCACAATCAAATTGTTTTGAAATTTGCAGGAATTCAGTGGGTTAGTAAGTTGATTTGATTGTCTAACAATATCACACGGGACATGAGTTTTGCGAGCTCAAATCCTGTTCGAGATTATTTTGGAACATTTTTTGGTAGGTAAATAATAGCTTATGTGTAAAATGCTGGATTTTTGACGTGACAACGTCTTATAATTCGATAGAGCCGGCTGCACGCACGAAAAAACATGACGTCATGCGGCGTTACCTCGCTTTGAGGCGTTCCATGTAAGGCTTGAAGTGCAAGCGAGAGCGCGGAACGAGCGACAAAGAAGCACAATCGGCCTTTGCGTTGTCACGTTCAACTATCGTCAGTAAACCGACTTCAAAGACAACCAATTTTTTTTTTTAAATAACAACGTAGTCCGGATCGAACCATACGGTCGAACCACGTGGCCAGAAGCTAAAAAACGATTCTCTATGCTGGAAACAGTAAAACAGCGCGTGATTGTCTAAGCTAGTTTTTCCCATACAGGAATCAGGCGTCATCTCTTCATTAAATAGGTACATAAATTCTATTGTATTCAAAATCTTTATTTCCGAATATAGGGAAAATTAGCAATGTACCATAAACCCAAGATATTTGTTACGCAGTAATTAATAACTTGGTTATTATTAGTCGAAGGTTCATTTAGCGAAGATTGGAGACATAACAAGCGATTTCCGTTGCTTGAGATAACCGAACAAATATAATTATATTTATGTATCTATCTATTCGATTTTAATAATTATGTATTTATAAGCACCATGAAACAAGAGAAGCAATCACTTATGAATTTTTAAAATGGACTTTCTGTAACCACTTCAAAAATAAATGAGACATTAGCAGCCTTTATACGAACAAATCTATCGCGAGGGATACAGTCAATCGCGCGTGATAGAACGCGTAGCTTCAAGTTTCAAAAAAGTTATCACTCGCGATTGCTTTTGCGCGTACAGGCTTTCGCAAAAGAATAAAAAAATAAATAAAAATAAATAAAAATAGTTTATTTCATTAACCAAGGGTTACAATTTCAACCAGGGTTGGAACCTTCTTTTAAGTACAAAGTACTTGTGCCAGATTGTTCCGCTCTTGCATATCCATATTAATATTTGTAACTTAATACCTATTTTATAGTGAAAGAAAGAAACAAAAACTATTGTAGGTATGTTAGGTAGTTTACATTTTCACCTAAATGAAATGCGAATTAACAAACAAAACAATGATCTAGTTCTAACAAAGATTAATAAGAAAATAAGCGAGTAAGTAATGATATTTTATCAAATTTTATGCAATTAGTTACTATTTAAAATCTCTCGTGTATAAGAAAGAAAGTGTATATTTTGTTTGTGTGTGTTTGTGTAGGTATGTGTGTGAGTGTGTGTGTATGTGTGCGAGTGTGTGTGTGTATGTGTGTGTGTGCGAGTATGTGTGTGTATGTGTGTGTGCGAGTGTGTGTGTATGTGTGTGTAAGTGTGTGTGTGTATGTATGGGTTTATCAGAGTAAGGATGAATGCTACACATGAAGAATCTGTGCAAGTCTGTGTAAATGATAGTATGTGTAATGAGTGTGGGTGTGCGTAGGTGACTTAATTGGGTCAGTCATATTATAACTTTTAAAAGAGACTCTGTTTCCTCATACCCTTTATCTTGAATCCATTCAGTTATTAACTTTTTACATTCATATGATTGTTTAGGGTATATATCTAGGCTTTTGTTTATGAGATTGTACAAATGTGCTGCTTTTGCTAAATATTGATTACTGCCAAATGTAGTTCTTGTAGCCAAAGTTTTGACTGCCTTATCTTTTCTCCTCTTTTTTAGAATATCACTGTTATACACAATGGCTTTATGCTGTTTCAAAATAATATTGACAATGTATAACTGTCTTACAGATAACAGTTGGGATATTTTATATAAATCAGTTGTAGGGTATCTGAAGGGTTTGGAATAAATTACCTTAATAAGGCCTCGCTGTGCTCGTTCCAATTCCATGAATTTGGTTTTACCAGCTCCACCCCATATTGGTAAACAGTATGTAAGAATTGATTGAGCTAATGAAATATAGATTCTATTTATAAGAGTCTCCGATGCAATGTGTCTTAATATCTTAAATACCCACATCAACTTTCTCATTCTTGTGCTCACTACATCAATTTGTTGAAACCACGATAGTCTTTGGTCTATCATTACTCCCAAGTACTTGATATGGGGAACCTTATTTATAGTGGGGCAGTTACATGCTTGCTTGTGTGATTTACCACAGCTATGGATTTGCAGTATGAAGTCGCTTGCAGGTTGGGTACGATTATAAATGGAATAACACATGAAGAATGTTTTTTGGGCATTGAGTGTGAGTAAATTATTTTTCAGCCAGTTGGCTACTATAGATAGTCCTGATTCAGCACTAGAACGAACATTATTCCAGGTTTTGTCAGAAAAAACAATTGCAGTATCATCTGCATATGAAATTATTTTAGCATTACCAATTTGCAAGTTACAAAGATTATTTATGTAAATCAGGAATAAGGTTGGTCCCAAGACGCTGCCCTGCGGGACACCGTATGTAATATTTAATTCGCCACTAATGGATTTTCCGATTTTAACTTTTTGTGTTCTATTACTGAGGTAGTCTTTTAACAACGATAGGGGTTTATCTCTGATTCCAATGTTTTCTAGCTTTTGTAGGAGAGTTGGGATACATACGGTGTCAAAGGCCTTTTTGAGGTCAAGATACACAGCAAGACATTTATTCCCACGATCCGTTTGATCAGCGATATATGTAGTGAGAGTTGTAACCGCGTCTTCAGTAGATCGGTTATTTCTAAATCCGTACTGTGTATCTGCCAATATTTTGTACTTGTTTAGGTAGTTAATTAGTCTAGAATTAATTAGTTTTTCTAAGATCTTAGATATTGATGGCAACACAGATATTGGCCTGTAATTGTTTACATCCACTTTGTCACCACTTTTATGTACTGGGGTAATAAAAGATTGTTTTAGTGATTTGGGGAAGATACCATTTTGGAAGCAGAGATTAGCCAGATGAGTAATAATTGGTACTAATTCATTTTTCGCAAGTTTCAGAAATTTAGTGGGGATATTATCCCAACCGGGGGCGCTGTCCGACTTAAGGTTCATTAGAGTTTCATGCACTTCTTTAAGATCGGTTTCCAAAAGTACAAAAGAATTTACCTGGGCTTGTTCCGTAGCTATAGGTATATCCGGAGGACTGGAGCCGGTAAGAATATCCTCAGCTAAACGTTTACCTACATTAGCGAAAAAGTGGTTCACATAATTTACTGACGCAATAGGGCTATTTTTAGCATTCAGAAGTTTAGAGGAATCTGATTTATTTTTATTCATATAGGTGATTGATTTTATGTTTTTCCAGAGGCTCTTCGAATTAGTTTTACTTAACTCTAACTTTCTTCTCTCATAATTTCTTTTTAGCTTTTTTAATATTTTATTACAAAAATTGCGGTACCTTTTAAAACTTATTTTAAGAATTTCGTTAGTAGGTTCCCTTCGGACTTTTTTTTGTAATTTATTCCTGTTTCTAATGCAGCGCAGGATACCCTCCGTGATCCACGGTTTTATGGTCCGTTTACTCCTGGGTATAAATACATCATTCGTATTTTCTAATAGAGATTTTCTTACTTCATCAATTAGCACGTCTATAACTAGATTGGGATCATGACAGAATAGCAAGTGACTAAGATTTTTTTCAGCTAAGCTTATAAGTGCCTTATCAAAATTAGTGACTGTTTTAATTTTATCGCATCGATTAATTAAGTTTTGTGTTGATATACAAATGAATGTTAGGTAATGGTCTGTTATGGTCGTATTAAGAATAGCAATATGGGCCTCTAGTTTATTATATTCTAATTTTATCATGAAATGATCCAAGCAGCTAGATTCCCGAGTAGGTAATTGGTGACCGGGTAGCAAACCATGCATCGATAGCATGCTAAGGTAAAAACTTCTATTATTTTTTTCGTTTGCCTTGTCAGTAATCTTCGGTATAAGATTTATATTTATATCCCCAGTTATTAATATGTTTTTACATACTTTCATAGATTCCAAATGATTATTTAAAGAATTGGTGAATTGCTCAGCACTGGTATTGGTAGGAGAACGGTATATGCCGAGTATTGCAATCTCACCGATGTTTAGCTGTATACAAGATGCGTGGTCTAACTTTATTTCACTAGCGTAGGATACCAAAATGTCACTCCTCACATATATTATAACTCCGTCGTTTTGATTTAAATGATGTGTGGTAGAGTAGGTTTTATAATTTTTCAACGTAGGTACTGGTTTATCCTTACTTAGGCGACATTCTGTTAATATTAACAAATCGGGATCAAAATTCAACAAACCAAGATTAGCCGTTAAATCATCTAAGTTACAGTAAACGCTTCTTATATTCTGAGAGAAGATTTTAAGATCGTTATTTTTGATGGTTATTAATTTAGTCAGATCTTCAATGTCACACTGGATAGCGTGAGCATTTTCAAAGTTGTCTATCTCGTTCAGTGAAGTAAGAGTGCTATCCATTATGAAGAATAGATGGACTGATGGTGTAAGTATGGTAAAGGTTGAGGTTTTGATAGACTGTTATAAAATTTATAATCTTATAGAAGTAGATGTTGAGTATATTATGTGTGTATGTGTTGCGTGTGTATATGTTAGTTGTGTGTGTGTATGTGTTGTGTGAGTGTTTATCTTGTGTATATGACATAGACTCTGTGTAATTGGAGAGATTTAGGATATTATATACTACAACATGAACTGGCAGAAAATAAAGAAAACCGAAGAAATGTAGGAGAAAAACAGGCAAATAATCAGGAATCCGCTTCGTTGCCAGTCATTGCTTAGCAAGGAGTTGTTGTACCTGCGCCTCACTTTTTATTGCGATAATCGGAGAATTTTCATCTCTTCTTACGTAAACTTTTCCATACGCAGTCCAACAGAACTTATAGTTCTGTGATTTAGCTAGATCTCTAGCTAGAAAATAGAGGCGGGAGCCTTTTGGTGTCAGCTGCTCCGAGACGAAGATGGGAGTGTCTTCGGATGTCCGGTGGCCTAGATGAAGTGCACGTAGCTTTGTTTTGTGTGTGGCATTAAAGGCCTTGGTTGATTTCAGGATGTCATTTTTTTTGAGTGTAGAGGAAGTTTCCACAATAATTGGAGTATTCTTCTAAGTCTCGTCCTTTCCTCGAACACGGTAGATATCTCTAATATCGCCTTTGTTAATGCTGCAGCCAACATTTTTAGACAGGCACAGAACCATTTCAATTAAGTCATCCTTTGTTTCAGATGGTTTTTTTGGAACATTTTTTATTTCAAAGTTAGCCTTGCGGCTTCCCATTTGCATGTCCTCTAATTTATTTTCCAGCATTAATATTTGCTCCCTATCTCGTTTTGCTTGGGATTCTAGCTGTTCAATTTTAGCTTTTAGCTCTTTATTTTCCTCGGAGATATGAGAGATCGTAGTCTGTACCAAACTATTTGTTTGCTGTATATCCTTTAGTGACGTTAGAATAGTACCTATTTGGCTATTTTGTGTCTGGGATAGTGAATGAAAGAGATCTTTAATTTCACTTTTTAGATCAGCCGCCATACTTTGGAAATCTTGGCTCATATCAATGCATCTCTTTCGTTTTTGTCGCGCGGAGATAAAGCTAGGTGGGGATTTATTTTCATCCAATACCAGCATGTCAGGAACTGAGCTTGATTTTTCCGGCGTACGCATTATAGACATTACTACCTACTCGTAGCAAAGTAGCATAAACAGTACTACGATGTAATTAACCGTAGCGGTTCGTAGCACAGGTAGCACGTAGCCCGTAGCCAGGTAGCGTAGCACGCGTGCGAAGTCTCGTATCACTCGTAGCTTGGTAGTGTTTGACAATTTCGAGCGGTCGTCAACCGTCTCTCTGGCTCAGTTGCAACACAGCTCGGCCGAGACGCAGCAGGACGCCGATTCAATCCCAACAAGAAGCAAAAAGTCAGCCAACACTCACTCAGGCGCGCGAACTGCGGGGGCTCCAAAGGGACAGAAGGCGAAGCTCCAAATCAACAGAGGTCGGGGGCGCAGTCCCAAAGTCTCCACCAAGTTTCGTCAAAAATTCCACAACACGTCCGTTCAGTACGAAAGCCGAGAGGCAAGGAGAATGTACGTGTGAAGGCTGGCTAATGTGTTAATTTTTTGATATGGTCCACAATCGATCCGGATGCCGGTGAACATACTATAAAAACATTTGATTACTAAACCTTTAAAATAATAAATAACGAGATAAGGGTTAGATTGAGGGTCAGATTTAGAGTGAGACTCGGACTCAGACTCAGTCATCAAAGTTGAACTTGCAGTCACAGTCACTCAGTTTAGTTAATGTGATGAAAAGCTTAAGCTTACTCAAGTGATAAGGGCTATGTTGATATGTACCACGTGAACGAAGTCGCGGGCGTTCCGCTAGTAATAAATAAATATTGCTGGACATTTTACACAGCATCATCTGGTCTCAAAGTAAGCAGAGCTTGTGTTATGGTAACCAGATAACTGGTAAAAAGACATAAAGTACATATTATCATACATAGAAACACCCAGACCCGAGATCAATATTTGCGGATCATACAAACATTTATCCCGCGATAAATGTTTGTATGATCTGAATCGAACCTGCAACCTTTTGCGTCCCAGGCGGGCTTTCGCCAACTGCGCCACTGAGGTTGGCTTAATGGATATGGAAATCACGAATGGCTGATAGAAAGGGGGAAAAGATAAAGTAGGTTTCTAAGTTCTCAACCTCTTTCCAGGAGTAGCAGTAGCATCCAGTGTGTTCACCATCACAGCTATGTCAGTAGACCGGTATCTGGCCATCACGCAGTCTCTACGGCAACCCTGGATGCCGTCACGCAGAGGGGCTTGCAGTCTTCTGGCTGCACTATGGCTGGTCTCCCTGGCCATCTTCGCGCCTTTGCTGGCCGTGGCGGCTGTGGAGAGAGAAGTGGTGCCACTTTTGTCTAGAACGAGAAATAACTCGGTAAGTGAAGAGTGAGATGCAACATATTTGGCTCAACGCAACTGTAATTGCTATTCATCGTGTTAATGCCGTCAGTGTTATGGGCTTCTGACTGGCAGTCACCTGGATCAGCGAGATAAGTGCTCTTTGTTCTTACCCCAAAAAAATATGAAAAATACCACCATAATGATACAAAAATTAGGAACATACCATTGTTTTTATCATGAACCTGTCAACCGGCGTAGCTGCCCAGGGGCTCTGACATTATGTTACACGAAATCGTCTTTGGCCGGCGCTACTTCCCCGGGTCACTCGCTCACCCAAGCGACCGTGCAACTGTTCTTTAGGAATTATAGAGTTCACTTTTGCTCGAACAAGTTTATGTTATAGTCAAGTATGATATATTTTTAGTCTGTTACAAACCTTCAAAATAGTTTTCCCGCTTTTTTGGTAAAGAAAAAAATAAATGAAGCAAGGGGAAGCGAAACTTTGAAGGAATATGATATCAAAATTATTGTTATTTGACAGCTTAATGCCGTAAAATAGAATCATTGTATTCAACTTAATCACATCACATTCTGTTTATTTAGCATACCAATAAAATAACATTTCAAATAGATTTTGCAATCTGAATCAAGTCATAATTGGATTATTTTCAGTTCAACAGAATTCATGAATTTCTAACGATTATTGAACCTGTTTTACTAAATAACTCGTAACTAACTGATCAATTAAAACTTACCTACTCGGTAGTATCGGAGTACACTAGTTAGGTACCAACTTACCATTTATTTTTTAACCGATTTCAAAATAATGAGGTTTCTTGCTCGGCAGTAGATATGTATTTTTATGTAAGTTCACCGGTTTCTCCGTCAGTAACATTGTGAACTGATATAAAAAATCCGTAACACTCAAAAAAACCTTTTCTTCACTTGTAATTTTCAACCTGAGTCTGAACATTGAAGTCGGGTTTCTTTTTCGTTTTTAATTGAAAAGTAACTATTAAAAATACATTGAGATTTCTGAACAAAACTGGTATGATTTCGTTAAAAAAAACAACTTTATTTCCTAGAAGTTAGAGTTCTTTTTTGACTCGCATTTCATTATATTTGTGTGCTGTAGCAAAAACAGTGTGAAACAATGTAAAAAACAGTGTTAGCCAACAAGATAATTTAATTACAAGATAAAGTTCAAAGTTGTGGAGTACCAGTCGATGGGCTCCAACCCCCACTTTAACTTTCCGTAAACGAAGCAATCGGAAAATATCGAGAACCCACCTCAGTCGTTTCAAGTTTATCCGCTGTGAGGTAAAAGGAACGTCGATTAAAAACAGCGGA
The DNA here is from genome assembly GCA_951394285.1 of Epirrhoe tristata. Taxonomy (NCBI): domain Eukaryota; kingdom Metazoa; phylum Arthropoda; class Insecta; order Lepidoptera; family Geometridae; genus Epirrhoe; species Epirrhoe tristata. The sequence goes on from OX596141.1 coordinate 11,683,056, forward strand.
AACTCCCCTAATACTTGAATTCCTTTTTATTAAAAACTTATCTTTATTTATCTTTTTTACTGAAAAATTTAACTACTGAAGCGCTCGTGGTCGTGCTTGCGTAGTCTTTCTTGATAGCTCGTCAAAGTTAAGCAACGTTCGAAACGGTCCGTAAGTGGATGGGTGACCGCCAGAGGCATTTTCATCTGAGCGCTTCCGTGCTTCGGAGGGCACGTTAAATTGTCAGTTCCGCATGACGGAGGCCTTAAGGCGGCCTAAAAACTCCGTCACCAGAGTTGGCCACTGACTCATACGAACTTACTTTTTTTTACTGAAAAATGACCCTACATAGATTTTTTTGGAAACTATGCAAAGATCATTTGCACGCACATGACATCCCCTGAGTAGTACCTATTGCCCATATTTACCTTATTACCTAATTATGCTTTTCACTTCCTAGTAAACACATTTTATCAAACTGTTGGTTCAACTCATAAACATACAAACATTCTCGCATTCACACTGAATAAAAAAGTATTAACGTAAACAGGCTCACGACTGTGTTCCACAGGCGCGGTAGACATTCTCTCAGATCTTTTTTTTATGTTACTTATTCCAGATCCTTTCAAAGTCAAAAAGCATTTATTCATAGGACCGCTGGGATCACTTTGAAACGTCTTAAAACTAGGTGATTCTACTCCTGTTCCTTTGAAGATGTCTAAGGGGGGTAGTCAGAGGCATGTTCAAATACATATTTGATACATGCCCACATCTTGCAGGAGTTAGTATTCCATACGTGACAGGTTAGCCCATCGCCGCCTATGAGAACACTAACTAGTTTCCTCACGATGCCTTCACGTTCCTTCACCATAATATTCACACTGAATATCGATTAAAAACGATGGAAGACTCAAACACTTGGTTTAAACAATTTTGACCCAAAGTAATTTGGATCTACCAATCTTGACTTAAACCCTTTCACCGTGGAATTTGAAAATCACAATTTTATCTTTTCGGGCTGAGTCGGAAATTTCAATTGAAAATAAGGGTGGAAACTCACTGTGTGGTAAAAACCGCATCAATGTCGAATGTTCATTGCGAGCCTACCTAATGTAAAATTTCGGTTGTTTTTTTTCTGCGGGAAAAGTTCAAAAACGTACGCCTACCTTCTCGTAGGTACTAGATGTTATTGGCAATCTAGTAATGCTAAAACGCAATTTACATTTTTGCCGCTTGCTTTCTCAAACTTAACGAAGCTAGAGCTAGTACTCGTATAATGTGGCAAGAGATAAGAATGGTATACTATATATATTGGTATCGTTTCAATGACATTTAAGTATTCTTTGTCTGGGAAAATGCTTTTTGTAATTGGTTTTTACTAAAGTGAATAAAATTCTACTGTACAGTCATAAGAATTGTCTGCTGTTTTTTCTTTATCCTATCATCTTCATCGTATCGTATCGTTATTCGTCGTACCAAGATCTATGACGTCTGCGAAAGAGCGATCAATCTCAAGTGGAGTTGGGCAGGACACCTGGCTAGACGTGGTGATGGCCGGTGGAGTAAATCTTTGACCGAGTGGTGGCCAAGATCGGACCACCGGAATCGAGGTCGTCCGAGAGCACGTTGGGTCGACGACATAGTGAAGGTCGTAGGGAATGTTTGGACGCGAGAGGCGCAAGATAGAGGAGACTGGCATAAAAGAAGGGAGGCCTATACCCAGCAGTGGGTGTTACCAGGCTGAGATGATGATGATGATGATCATCTTCATACATATCGGCTGATACATTTTTACCAGCATGTTGGCTGATGTCGTACTGTGTCGTACCGCACCTTGTAGTATCAAGGTAGGTGAGAGATAAAACTGTTTCCTCGAATTTCAGGCAGTAATAGCAACTTGATGACTTTCTGATGACCAAGGTTTGTTGATGTTTTATTTAGGTGAGATCTCGCTCATGAAGAAAGTCGATATTTTTTGTTGAGTTCAAGCGAAAATAAAATTTTCACTACATAGTATAAAAAAAGTCACTTCCCGCGTCTGTCTGTCCCTATGTATGCTTATATCTTAAAAACTACGCAACGGATTTTGATGCGGTTTTTATTAATGGATAAAGTGATTCAAGAGGAAGGTCTATATGTATAATACATGCATTTAGTATCAGCATTGCACCCGTACGAAGCCGGGGCGGGTTGCTAGTTAGCAATATAATATAATTTTATCAAGATTGCAGAGGCTGTATCCTTTAATACAACTAGTACTAAAAACGTAGTTTGTGAGTGTGTTTGTGCAAGCCTATTCTATCTCAAACAATGTCCCAGGCACTAAAGCGTCCCGTTAAGTGAAGGCATGGATTGTCTCCTGAAAACTTAGGCCTTTACATCTATATTAGATGATTTATACAGAAATCATCTAATATAGATGTAAAGGCCTAAGTTTTTTGGATAGCATAGCATATTTTAATATTAGAGTGCATTTTGAAATTACATTAGTAGCAACTTGCTTAGTTCTTCAGTGAGTCTGATACACTCTTTAGAAATGAACGCGCATGTCGTGATTAAAATCACTGACACTAAAAGCTTTATTTCTGCACTTTTCCACCAAAACCTAAAGGTACAAAAGTAACTTCATATTCTAACGAAACCCCTGAACTAATTACTCCACATATCAACTCTGTCTATCGTAATGGGCAATTAAATGGTTACACTCCGTATATCAGATCGTGTGATAATTTATAGCGATACAATTACCACATTTGAATGCACAGGTGGGTTTTATCGCTCTGATTTATTACATTTAACAGTTTAAAGTCTGTATCCTGGAGGCACGGTAGACATTTTCCTAGATTAGGGAATTCAAGGTACTTATGAAAATGTTCAATTGCAGTCAAGGCACTTCCAAATTACATGAACATACATTTTCGTAGACAAGTTGCATGCCTACCAAGCCTATGAGATTTCTTGGTCAGGTCGTCAGTTCTCACACATATTTCTAATAATTGAAATTCCAGGCGAACGAACAAACACCAACAACAGCTAACGTTTACATATGCTAGGAAATTGGATCTTAAAATTGAGAAAAGATAAAGTTTCCTATCCAACATACAACATTTTGAACTAATTTTCCTGAGCTAACATTGTGTTGTTGTTGAAGCTCCAAGTCTGTGACATCCGACAGCAGAAGTTCCGTAAGTTTTGTCTCCAACAACTTCGATTGGTTCAGTCGAGTTTGTGTAGTTCATTAACATGGATTCAGTGAACGCGAGTGAAAAGCATAATATATATTATTATAAGTACGCCGAAGCTCCGATGCGGATTTTCAAGTTAATTCAAGATAGCAGAGTAACCGTGAGATACGAGGCTAATTTTAGTCGTCTATGTTTTATCTAAATGATGAGATTAGAGACTACTCACCAAAAAGAAAGCTAGGCTATACCATTGTTTTACCCTGGTTTTTAGGGTTCCGTACCTCAAAAGGAAAAAACGGAACCCTTATAGGATCACTCTGTCCGTCTGTCTGTCTGTCTGTCTGTCAAGACCTTTATCTCGAGAACGCGTGGAGGTATCGAGTTGAAATTGAAAGGTCTACCATTTGATTTTGTCACAGCTTAAAGGGACCACCCTTTAAGCTGTGACAAAATCAAACTTCTAATCAAGTTAATAATCAAGCCTTTATTAATATTAATTTATTAATGTTAATATTTAAGCCGCCAAAAACGTACATTTCGACACTCATATAAATCATAAATTGATAGGGTACTTTCCGTTGACCTAGAACTATGAAATTTGGCAAGCAGTATCGTCTTAGACTACAAGTAGAGGGAAAAATCTGAAAACCGTATATTTTTAGTTAAATCACAGAAACAGGGCCTAATGCAAGTAATTGGGGCGAAATTTTGAAGGGAGTTAGCCGTGTCATATGGGGTGTCGTATGAGGTGAGAGGATGGTTAAGGTGCTGGGCAAGCCTATTCCTTCTCAAAAACAATGTCCCAGGCACTACAGCGTCCCGTTAAGTGTAGGCATAGGTTGCCTCCTGGCGCTGTATAAATCATCTAATATGATCTAGATGTAAAGGCCTAAGTTTTATATAGGGGCTCTATCCTAGCATAATAGACAGAGAATACGGATTTCTTAATTAGTAGCTTTTCATTCCATTTATGTCAAAAGTAATTTACATTAATAGCTCAATAGCTCCATAGCTCCAGCCGGCAGCTTCGCTCGCGTGGTGCCAACATGTAATGGACATTTTTCGTGCAAAGGGTTTGAATCACGTTCAAATTATACAACAAAAAAAAACCTTTATATTATTCTCTGTACCTCTATTTAATAAAAATCGGAACTTTTATTTTATTATTTCTTAAAAAATCTACTTATTAAAAAGAGATTCTTTTAAGAACCAATATAACTTTTGACTTTTCATTTTTGCCCTAGTGTGGGTCACGACTTCTCAATAATATTATCATACGATCAAAAGTTGTCAAAAGGGCCTCTGTATTTTGGCTTCAGATCCATGCATGCCTATCAAAGGACCGGAATTATATATTAGCTTCGAGTTGTTCAACTTTGACAAACAAATAAAGAAATATTATTTTTGCCTGAAAAGGCCTCAACACATCAACAGAATGGAGTTTACGTATAGTTTTCCTTTTCAATAAAATAATAGCTCTTACATCAAATCTGTGTATTTCAAATACTACAAAATTATTTGTGTCAAAGCTATGACCAAACCAATCTAACAGCTTCAAGCCCAAGTAAGAAGTAGTTTTCAAATATTGCCTACAAAGAGCTCAGTCAATTCCTTTTGTGATTCAATTTTCGTGTACTTTAAGATACTGAGGCTTACAATTTGGTTTAGGTACGGTAATCACAAGCTTTGACAAAATAATTTGAAAGCTAAAGATTTTAGACGATGAGTTAATTTGCAAAACGGTTCATTGACCTCGGGATTCCTTTCAGTAGATCTATTTTTTAACCGACTTTAAAGAAGGTTCTATATTATGCTGTATTCATGTTTTTGGAACGAATTTCTTTTCGGACGGTATCGAAGATGTAGGCTAGAAAAAAACGGTCGATTTTACCGTCACGACACATGCATAGGTCAAAACGTCATAGTGCGAATTACGCAGACGCAAAACAGGCCATAGATTGTTACACTGTTACTATAGGATTTTAATATTTGACAATAATTTATTTACAAATGCCTTTCAAAGTTGAAACTTCGTTCTAACCGAGTGTTCCACGGAGGTTCCACTACACTCACATACTTTTTTTTATTATGTTCACCGATTATCTCTATCTTCGATTTCTAAATGTTTTTGGTTGAAAGGCTCTCAAAAATGGTCTCATAAAATAAACGGACTACGCGTTCCAATATACGCGCACACAGGAACGCGCAGTTGGTTGCGGTACAGCAGTGACTGCGCGTTCTTGTAGATCTCCAACTATTTTTTTGATTGTTTTGATTTGCTTACTGTAGCTTTGCTAGCAAATAATCATTTGTTTCATATGAAATTCATAATGATATGATTGTATAGTGTATTGTGTAGATACTAAAATAAAATCAAGACATTGTTTTTAAATATCCAGGTGCCTATAACTTTGATGGAATTCGTTTTTTTTTTGCTTTTTACCTAAACTCCTTAAATCCTGAATCAAATTATCCTACAGAACATTAAACTCAGTAAAACCCATCTAGTCAATGTCTTGAAAACAATAGTGTCGGTTGTCAGGGCACATTCCAATTAGGTGAAACAAGTCTATTCATCTGTTTGATATTTCCAGACATAGGGCCTGTATCCTAGCATGATAGACAGAGATACGGATGTCTTAATTAATAGCTCTTCATTCCATTTATGTCAAAAGTAATTTACATTAATAGCTCCATAGCTCCCACCGGCAGCTTCGCTCGCGTGGTACCAACATGTAATACAAACATCTAAGCATACAAACTTTAAGAATAAAAATAGCCCTGGAACTAGGGTTCAAAAGTTTGGATGTTTGTCTTTGAATCACGCTCAAATAATACAACAAAATTAAAAGCTTTATATTATTATCTGTACCTACAATTTTTATTTCATTATTTCTTAGTTTACTTATTAAAAAGAGATTCTTCTTTTAATAACCATAAAAACTTTTGGCTTTTGAATAAGATTGTATTAATACTAGTATTTTTCACATTTAAGATTATTATTTTCTTTACGCCACGAGAGATAATATATTAGAATAATACGTATTCTCATAAGCACCAGATGTGGAAAATGATAGCTCAAAAAACGTCGCCATTAATTTACGCACCTGAATAAGGTTTTCAAATCCAATACCTCAAGAAAAGCTGCGTATTTCTGATAAAACTTTCTTTAATAGGAAGTCATTATAAGTTTAAGACTTTGTTGAAAAAATATTTTTCAAAATGAGGCGTGCTAATTAACGAGCACACATACGGGTAATTTGCTGCAATTGAGTTCTGTTTTACAGTTTTTGACTTAACAAAATTATCTTTGGTAAAAATCTTTTTATAAATAATAACGTTTTTATACTAAAAAGAAAACCGACTTCAATGTTTGACTCGAAACGCGGTATGACTTAGGGCGTCAAGCTGTCGATTCGATTTCTATTTGTGACATGGCTAGGAGGGAAGGTGTTTAGAGTTTTACGGGGAAATTATTAATCCCTCAGGAATAAAATTTATATGGGACCATCTCTGGAGTATACCCTTTCAAACAAAAAAAGAATTTTGCAAATCGGTCAACAAAAGGCGGAACAATCGCGTAACAAGATAAAAAAAAAAAAACATACAGACGAATTGAGAACCTCCTTTTTTGAAGTCGGTTGAAAAGACACACAGGGGATGACTCAATTCGTGGAAATACTGCATCAGCATAATATGCCGTGTGAAAATATTTTTACTATCACTCATATTTTTTCAATCGTGTCGAGAATTTGTAGTACTTGTAGTTAGTTGAGTATGCAAAGTCACACAATAGCTCACACGTCTCATCTGAACCACAGAATACAGAGAGACTGAACCCATAATTATACGGATCAAGGTCTTTGTTCTATAAATGGTTTATTGTCTTCAATTACATTTGAATTTTGAACTTTATTCTAAAGCTCTTTGAAAGCTATTTCGTTTGAATTGCAGTTGTTAAATTTAAAAGATGGGATTATAAAGACACACCATTTCTTTCTAGGTCTGCCGCGAGATATTAAAGTTTTATTTTTATTAGAAAAAATCTGAAAGAACTTGGGAAGACAGACGGATGTCCGAAGGTCTATAATTATATTTTTTCTTTCTCATTTAGGTATATTATTTTTATTGAACATGAGTTGTGTGAACAAGAGTATAAAACAAATATCTGTGTTTCTACATTAGTTTCCGTTTTAGCCTGAGGGCTTTGGCGAATTTATATGGAATATACACCATATTTTATTTACTCTTGAGTTAATTTAGGAATGTAAAGAATCTTGATTCATCTGAGATTCAGAAAAATCTCTTTGGATTTAATAAGTTAGTTTTCCTGCCTCTTAAGCTGATTATGACATATACTGGATTATTATATTATGTAGGGCTTTAAGCTCATGAAAGCATCAGATCTTAATAACCGTCAACGTGTGAGTTGAATATACATTATGTATATTCAATCCGTACAAGCGAATTGTGCCAATGGACATGCCTCCAACTACCCCCTTGGACATTTTCAAAGGATCCGTTTTCAACCTGAGTCCAATATTGAAATCGTTTTCTTTTAAGTATATAAAACGTAATTGTTTGTTGAGCTTTAATAGTGACACATTCAAAATATTTACGCCTGAAAGAAACATTTCTGAAGTTACGATCGTAGACCTCAAGGACCAATTATTCAGTTCAAAATATTAAGACCTAGACATAGAATATGCTTGAAGTAGCAAACGCTCCAAAATTAAACCGAAATATCGTATTTATCACTTTAGAGTTGACGTCCTACACGCCTCCATGATTATCTTTCAAAACGATCCATCTAATATTATAAATGTGAAAGTAACTCTGTCTGTTTGTTACCTTTTCGCGCCCAAACCACAATAGATTAGGCTGAAAATTGGTATGGATAAAGGTTGTATCCCAGGGACGGACAAAGGCATACTTTTTATCCCGAAAAAATGAAAAAATCCCGAGGGATCGCGGGTCACATCGCGGGAGCGCAGCTAGTGCTTTATAAGCGCTCTATTGAAAATTTCACCTCTAAGAACCTTCCCACCTTCCAAAGTCAATCATGAATATAGCAAATGGATCTAATCTAGGTAAAAGCGAATTGAAATAGTGTACAGTAGCACGCGTGGTTCACCTTTGTAAATAAGTAATTGTTTTTCTTTATTATTTGCATAATGTATTCTATAAGTATAATTTAATCTATGTATCTTTAGTTAATTGTAAATAGATGGTTTTGTTGTTGGAAAATGGGCTCATTATGAATATTAAGTAGCAGTAAAAAGTAAGATAGGAGGTTCCACATGTTTTTTTTATATATTATAATGTGTTTGGAAAAGGTTTGTTGAATATTTGGAAAAAACATGGTAAGTTATTTTGGGAAAAGTGTTCCGTGGAAAAAAAGCATCGATTGAGACCAAGTTGTTTTATGTGAAATGTCATTTTCTAGGCTTATTGCACCATTGATTTTATTTCCTACAAATATTGTCTTATTTGGACTGCGCATTCTTTAAAAATCTGAAAATTGAGTTGTTTTTTGTTTTATAATATACTAGCTGCGCTCCCGCGGTGTGACTCGTGGTCCCTCGGGATTTTTTCATTTATTCGGGATAAAAAGTAGCCCATGTCCTTCCCTGGGATACAACCTTTAACTATGCCAAATTTCAGCTTAATCTGTTCAGCGGTTTGAGCGTGAAAGCATAACAAACTGACAGACAGACAGACAGACAGATAGACAGACAGACAGACAGAGTTACTTTCACATTTATAATATTAGTATGGATAATATAATATAATATAATGAACATAAAGTTTTTTACGAACTTAATAAAAAAAAGATAGCCGTTCGTAATGAGGTAAAATTTGGCAACACCTTGTATAGATTTGTTTATTTCCAGGTGTGGGTGGAACGCAGCATTGAGTTCTGCACAGAGAAGTGGCCAGACTCGATAAAGAAAGAGCTGTTTGGAGCTTTCAGCTTCGTTCTAGTTTATGCCATCCCTGGTAAGTTCTGTAGTAACAAGGCTCTATTTAGTGCTATGCTGACGATCAGTACTGGCGTTGGTTGAACTTAGTTATTGCCATGAAAACCAAGCGTGTATTCAGTGAAGTACTGACTACGTGCGTATACTAAAAGCAAAAACTCGCAGTACTACTACGTAATCAGCAGCTGGCAAAACAGCGAGTTTCCTCAAAATGATTTCCTTCACCGATCGAAACGTTGTATTATGCGCATTATAAATTTAAAAAAAAATCCATAAACGTAAATCCATTGATGCTTGGCTGCGATTCGAACTCGCAACTTGCGGATTATAAGTCAAGACACACTTTAAAATCAATAAATAAATTTTACATGTCCATCAACCATCCAGCAACCAATTTGTGAGAGTCTAAGTGGGCTAGTCTCATCAAACTTTATCTAACAGAGTTAGTTAATTTGACATCAAATTTAGTAAGAGGAATGACAACGGATTAAATATTTAACAGGCCTTTACGATTGCTTTGTGCTCCATCATGCTCTAACAAAGGAATATCTTCATTAACAAGCCGCTAAATCTACTCGCTGGTCGGCCGTCCGTTAGCTAACTAGCAGTTGACACTGTAGAAAATTAAAAATATGTCACAACAACCAAAAATCCACGAGTGACAGATAGCCGTTTGTCTACGCAGAACACAATTTTGTATGAAAAAGCGTTCACTGCTCTGACAAACGGCTAACGGCCGATTTATTAACCAGCTGTTAAACTTGACTTTGGTGAAACTGGTCCTATAATAAAAACTTCGAGAGAACTTTTAACAAAAGCTTTTGTTGGTCCATCCAGACTGACTCTTCTACACAATGATTCACTCAGTGTGCCTAAAGAAAAAGGGCTGTAGCTTAAGCATATAAGTTATTATAAATATCTCAAGAATTATCCATTATCAAAATAGAACTCAATTAAGTAAGAACCCTCTTTAAAAGATAATAAATTTTTGAATAAACGGGTTTTTATCCTCTTTACAACATTTAAGTAGACGACTTTGTAGAAATTACCCGATTAAGATTAGTGTTTCCGAATAAATGTGATAAGAGATTAAATGATAATTCTTCTTTCAAACTACGTTTTCAGCGCTCGATTCAAAGTCTGCCTATTAAGGTTCCTTTTTAACGTGCATAGACATACTATAAGAACATCATACTAGTTTTGATCTGCTTTAGGTAACATCGGATAGTAAGTAATCATTTTCTCAAAGAGACTGGTAGAGATCACGCATTTCCACTTTCTATGAGTATATTACACCATCTTTCACTCATATTCCATTCTTAAAAGGCGCGAAATTCAAATGTCAAATATTTCTTCAACTATTTTTAGTGAGTCTATCTGTGGCGCAGTGGGCGAAGATACGCCTGCGACGCAGAAGGTTGCGGGTTCGATCCCCGCCGCGGGACAAATGTTTGTATGACTTACAGATATTTGTCTCGGGTCTGGGTGTTTCTATGTATAATATGTATGTATTTACAAACAAAAAAGTATATAAGTAGTATATCAGTTATCTGGTTCCCAAAGTACAAGCTTTGCTTAGTTTGGGGCTAGATGATGCTGTGTGAAAATGTCCAACATTATTTATTTATTATTTATAATCATAATCATAATCATAATCATTTATTCGCAGGAATGTAGGTACAATAGGTGTTGCTAAATAGTTGAGTACTTAACTAGATCCTATACATTCTGCCTCGTCGTTAAGGCGTGCAAATTTTAAAAATAAATTAAGTAGGTACTTATAAAGTATTAGTAGCATAATCAGGCATTATTAAAATAAATTAGTATACAAAATGTCAATTCTTATAATCTAAGTATTCATTAATGTCGTAAAAACATTTGTCTAGTAACCATTTTTTTAATTTCCATTTAAAAACATTAAGAGGCAGATCCTTAATATCTTTAGGCAATTTGTTGAAAATGATAATGGCATGATAACAGACATTGCGTTTAACAAGTTCTAACCGGCACGGAGGAGCATATAATTTGTCCTTGTGCCGAGTGCTTCTGGTGAGAACTTCGGATTTTTTTCTAAAGTACCCGGGATATTGCTTAACAAATATACATATATCTTTTATGTACATGCAGGTCAATGGAAGAATTTGCAGTCTTTTAAATAATGGCTTGCAACTGTCCAAACACCATGCACCACAAATGGCTCTCACACATTTTTTTTGTACTTTGAAGACCTTGTCTACTTCAACTGAATTTCCCCATAAAATAATCCCATATGCTAAAACGGATGCTACATAGCCATGATAGGCATTCAATGCTGCTTCTGTATTTACAGTGAGCCTTAGTCTCCGTAGGGCATAAACGAATTTATCCAATTTGTCACACACATGTTGTGCATGTGCCTTCCAGTTACAGAATCTGTCAAGATGGATTCCTAGAAATTTTGCTGTTTCCAGTTCTTCCCATCGCTGCCTATAGGCAGCGATGGGCTTGCAACTTGTCACGTATGGAATACTAACTTTTGCAAGATGTGGGCATTTATCAAATATGTGTTAGGACATGCTTCTGACTATCTGGAATAAATAACATAAAAAGATCTGAGAGAATGTCTACCGCACATTGGGGATACAGTCGTGAACCTGATTACGTTTTTTTGGTCAACCATTCGTGTTCAAACAAATGCGTGTCTAGTATACCCAAACTGTCCCTAAAACCAATCATTGTTAATTGCGCTCGGTCTGTTTATCTGCAAACGTGTTAGCGTTAGTGTCTGGTGACGTTAGCTTATTGAGACTGATTTCATTGAATGGGACACTTTCAATTGGATTTGTAAAGGACTATCTATTAACTAGATTTGTTCATTGATTTAGATTATAGACACATTTGAAAACAATAAGTTTTTTAATGAAAATCTTTGCTAAAAAACGATGTAATGTAGGTTGTTATTGAGTAAACTCTTATTTCGATATTGTGATGCATACAATTATGATCTACGCCTATAAAGATCTTGACACTTTACTACGTATTCCACTTTCATCATCAAAAATTAAATTACAAAGCACTCAACAAAGAAATTATCTTTTTCGGTTCACTTTTATTTGCTTTCTTCTACTCCAATTGAGACAATGAAAAGATTTACCAGTTAGTCATTTATAAACAGTTTAGCTTTTATTGATAAAGATCTCAAAGCTCCAATCACTTAACTTAAATTGATTTCTTTTTAAAAAAGGTAGATAATGCTTCGAGATTTTTATTTTGTAATCTATTTTCTAAAGATTAAACATTTTGTTTATTTTGTACGCTACGCGTCAGCTCTTGATTGAGTATCTATTTACCCGTGTCGTGTACAGGGCCGGTTTTAACTCTACCAGCGCCCTGGGCGAAACGTTGTACGGCGCCTCCTAACTGCGATTTTCTAGTGAAGCGAGCATCTTAACGGGCGAGCGAAGCGAGCCAAACCTTTTTTTAAGTTACCTACCTAATCAATATTTTTTATGATGATTGGGTAGGCTCTTATTACGATACATCTAGTTCTTGAAGATAGTATTAGGTGCCTACTTTTGTTTTGAATAGGTACCAATTACCTACCGTACCTAAGACAAACTCAGATCTTACAATGCCGCGAAATAAACGATAGCCGGCAAGTGTTTTAAGTTTTGGTAGATAATGCGAGCGTAGCGAGCCGATTTTTTTTTAGAAGAAATCGACACAATACGGATGTAAAGGGCGCCTGAGGCCGCCGGATGTAAAGGGGCGCCTGGCTTAGTACCATTTTCTTTGCCTGCTTATGGGGCGCCTCAGGCCGCCGGATGTAAAGGGTCGCACAAGCGCGCCCTACACTAACGCCGCTACTGCGTGTACTGTATTTTATTACGTTGAAGAACGATGAAGCTCGTTGTTTGGTTATAGATAAGTGAAGTCAATAGGCTTCAATAAAGACTTCGAAGTCAAAGCCAAAGTCAAATATCATTTATTTACACTTTGAAAGACGTTTGACTGTGACGTACGTGTGCTTTCGCAATACTTCGAAGCTGGTTTTAAGACGTTAAAACTAGCTTCGAAGTATTGCGAAAGAATACGTGCATATCACAGCCGAGTCTAATATAAAATGAAATAATTCTGCATAGCCATTAGCCAAAGCGCACTTAAAATAATAAAAATAATTCTATAATCATGCTGGAAATTTTAACACAGCATCATCTAGCCAATCTAAGCAAAGCTTGTACCATGGGAACCAGATAACTGATATACTACATACATTTTTGTTTGTAAATACATATATATAGAAACACCCAGACCCGAGATAAATATTTGCAGAACATACAAACACTTATCCCGCGGCGGGGATCGAACCCGCAACCTTCTGCGTCCCAAGTGGGCACAGAGGTCGTCTATAATCGTTCGCCTTTGGTTTTGAATGAATTACTGACACGAAAATAGCTGTAACTTAATTTAAGGAAGCGTGGTCAACTTGTTTGGTAAATGAAACAACCTTGATTAATAAATAAACAGGCACTGCAACGAATGTCTTGTCTGTCGTCGCGAAAATTAGAAATTTATTAATAATAATAATAATATAATAATAATAATGTTGGACATTTCACACAGCATCATCTAGCCCCAAACTAAGCAAAGCTTGTACTATGGGAACCAGATAACTGATATACTACTTATATACTTTTTGTTTGTAAATACATACATATTATGCATAGAAACACCTAGACCCGAGACAAATATCTGTAGGTCATACAAACATTTGTCCCGCGGCGGGGATCGAACCCGCAACCTTCTGCGTCGCAGGCGGACCTTCGCCCACTGCGCCACAGAGGTCGTCAAATATTATTCAGAAGTTTGAAATACGTATATTACTTTGAGCTAGTACTTTTGTCACTTACAACTTGATTTTGTACAAAAGAATTTTGTAACTGTTTAAATTAAATAATAGTACGTTCTACTAGTACTATTCTGTATTCTGTGTTACTGCTCACGTGCCAGAATTCACTGGAGGAACGTATTAACTATTTCAGGGTGTATTGTGGTGGTGTCATACTCACTGATGGGTCGCAGACTCTGCTCAGTGCTGCCACCATTCGACCAGACGGAAGGCAGCGCAAACAGCCAGCAGGTGAGTTTTAACATTGTCATCCACACAACACATAGCTCTGTTGCTCACTGTCGCGTATCTACGAACCATGAAACATGGGGCTGCTTATTACATAAACGTTAAATCTTAGTTGAACCCCATGTTGACACATGTCAAAACAATACTGTTACCACAAAAAAGCGTTCTATGTACGAGTATTTAAAGATCGTTTTTCTAGGGACAGTTTTTTAGTTAGACTTGGTCTAAACTCGGCTCATTCTCTTGTAATAAGCCCCAACGGATTTAATTTAACCCAACTGCCAAGGAGGGGCATAATGTTTTTTTCAACACACTTGCTCATAAAGTGGCTTTATGGTCACCGCAATTAGGCACATAATGACACCCATAATCAAACTGTGACTTTTTCATTACTATAACTCACTAGTGAGTAATAGATTTTTTTTTTAATTTTATTGATTGAGTTGCTTTGTTCTTAAAAAAGTTTTTATTCAGAAAAAAGATCGTGTTCAACAGAACAAATAAATTAATGTTCCTATTGCTTGCTCATTTTATGCAACTTCTTATTTAAATAGATAATTTTAAGTCGTACGTGTTTAATAAATAAAACTTTCACTCAAATATAACTTTTGTTTTCTCTGTAATAAAAGAAAACTTTAAATTCCCCATTTTGTACGTGGCAGAATAGGCGCAAACCCTGTGCGCGGCGCGGAAATATAGTCTGTGGCCGATCGCAATGCGCGCGCATAGGAAAACTGATTAATTTTTCCCGCAATAGCGAAACATTTTTCACAACTCGTTTTCACTGTTTGAAATTAGTTTTTATTGTTATTTTATTCACAAGTGTGTTGAAAAACGTCGTATGATACACGTGTGTATTGATGATTACCTTCCTCGGCTATATTAAGACCCTCGCCGATGGCTCGGGTCTCAATTATTTGCCTCGGCGGTAATCACCAATATTACACACTAGTACCATAATGTACTATTTAGCGTGAAAAAAGATACCTAATCTTTTATTTATTTATGTTTCTATGTATATACATTGCTTTTTATCATTGTATTTCTAAAGAGTTTTAGGGTTCCGTACACACAGGTAAAACGGGACCCTATTACTAAGACTCTGCTGTCCGTCCGTCTGTCACCAAGCTGTATCTCATTAACCGTAATAATTGGACAGTTGAAATTATCACAGATGATGTATTTCTGTTGCCGCTATATCAACAAATAATAAAAATATAAATAAATATTAAAATTAAAGGGGGCTCCCATACAAAAAAAATATTTTTTTTATGGCTATTTTTGCTTTAAGTTTGTTCAAGGCTTGAACTATGATAGGTAAAAACATTAAAGTTTGTAGAAATAAGTAAAAGTTCAATTTCAATGAGAACAAATACAAAAAATATAGAAAATTTAAAACTTAAAAGGGTCTCCGAACATGCAAAAAAAACCATTGATTGGTACGGAACCCTTTGCGCGCGAGTCCGATTCGCACTTGGCCGGTTTTTATAAATATTTATATTTTCCATGCTTTTATTATTGTAATTCTCGATTCTCAAAGCTTAGTTGAAACACAACAGAGTGTATTATGGTCTGTTTACCTAAATTCAAGAAGACCTTTTATTTACTTCAAACAAACTAAACAAAGCGACCTGTTTCGACTGTAAACTAAACGAAACATTTTATATGGAAATCACCGAATTACGCAAACATTTAACAAACCTCAATCGAAAACGAAAATTGCAAAAGTAATAATTATTAGCAGCTCATAACGAAAAATAGTTACTTCAAGTCTGCTTTATACTTATTATTTCTCTATGAGAAAGAATTCTGTAGAGAAATATTCAATAAGCTTTGACATCTTTTAATATTCAATTTGAGAGAAGCAATTCTATTTTGAAATGAAAAACTATTTGCAATAACAATTCAGACAGTCGCAATGGGTTAGGTTCGTTGTGAATGAAATAAGCAATACAATATGAGGTGAGAATATTGATAGTGTACGTGTGACTGTGAACTAACCCTAGGATTAATTCTGAAACACACGTATGTACGTCTACTTATTCCAAGCTATAACACAAACATTAACTACTGGCGAAATTAATAGGAATATTGGAAAATATCAAGTATCCTTCTTCGTCGTGTCGATGGTTCCATTTTTGTCAATTTTTTTGGGCCCAGAACTTGGCCACAACATCCATGGCATCATACAGGTTGCGTAAAGTGCAGGAATTGGGGAACTGCTAGCAGTACAAAAAATGTTGCATGGTCTGTGGGACTCCGTAGTGGCACTGTACTACGTTAGAATATCCCCCATTTGACTAGGTTATACCTGCAGCGGTCCACCTGGCTTCGGAGACGGTTTAGAGATAGATGGGCCATGGTAGTTGGTGGCCCACGGAAGCGTCTCAGCAGGTACATCGTAGTCAATCGTGCTTCCGCTGGGTTTTCCCCTACTATGGCTCTAGTTGGATTAAAGAAGCTTTTACGGCTTCTTAAAATATATTTTAAATGCTAAGTCTTAAGTGGATTTGAAGGCTAAATCTAACGCCATCAAGCTAGACTTGACATCGCCAGAAACCCGTGTTGATTAGCCAATTAAACCTTTGACTCTTTCGAGATAGCTGCAAGCCGGCTCTGATATTGATGTGGGTGTGACCCTAAATTACGTTTGGCCCGAATTTCGATAAAACACAAATATTCTGCGAAACTGTGATAGCTAGCCATCTATCACTTGCACGTTTAGTAGTGATAGATTGTGATCCTCACACATAGATATCCCAGTTTAATGTGAGGTCTGTTTAACAAATGCAGGTTGATTTTCTACTCTCGTCAATATAACAATTTCTTGTCACACTTTCTCATAGTCCTTCTTCCCTATCTTTTGATTTTCTATTTTCAATCCCTTTAGCTTTAAACCTAAATCCAAGACTCTCAGGTGGGTAAAATTGAGATTCTTCCCCTACTTCTCGTATCACGTGTGTCGTGTGAGCTCAGACTAGGGTTGGTCAGTAAAATATAGAGCCAACTCAAAAATATTAAGAGACAAGGGCCGTATTCCGGTTCTTATTTTCATTTGTTTGATGAAAATTCGGATGTTTCTTACTACGATTTTTGAGTTCAAGGGCCACTTATTTGATTTGCAATATTTGGTCCTAGGTTAGGACCGTGTTTTATCGTTGATCTGATCGACTGAATACAATGTAACTCGAAGTAAGAAGCATCCGAATATTTATCATACGAACGAAAAAAAGAACGCGAGACTTTGACCGCCATTTTGTAAATCTTTTTGTATCTGTGTGCTAAACTTACTGTTCCTGCTTAGCATAATATCAAAAGACTTCTATAAAGGTGTAAACTCAAATTTTGAAATAAAATAATTTACTGCCGCGAATTCTTCCTGTTATCCATCCATTAATAGTGACGTAAAAATGATATAAACCGGTTAACGGACCATAAACCTTTAGAACTTCTCTCTTTTGTAACCTGTTGGGTGGCGGAGTGGATATTGCGATTAGATTATAAATAAACAGCTATTTATATTACTATTGGCATAAAATTTATGCAGCTTTGGTTTCAATAAAGAGTGTGAAAAGGAGATAGACTTATACGAGTATGCTTTGGGAAATAGAAATATAATTATAATTTCTAACACAAAAATATAAATAATCAACTAAAACAATGTCAGATTATTTAGCGTCAGGAGACATCCTATGCCTACACTACAATGAATGACCAACCAGACTAAATGCTGTTAGTAGTGCCCGGCGGAGACATTGCTTGAGATGGAATTGCTGGCTTCTTTTTGACTGTCAAGCAAAAAGAAGCCAGATTATAAGGACTATCATTATAATATTATCTTATTTCTTTATCTATTGGTCACGAAGGAACATGAGTAGAATCACCTAGTTTTAAGCGGTCTTACTGAATAAATGCTTTTTGACTTTGACTTTGAATTTGATCTCTCATTCCTTGATGAACCTTTGATTTCAGCTGAGCAGGTGTATCTCACTCGAAAAAAATGACTATAGGCTATATTTTTTAATGGTCGTGGGTTAAAATTCTATATTGGGTGTGATTTTTGGGTTGCATTTTTAAATGATATGTGATTCTATAGGTTATTTTTCTATATTCCCCAGCGTCTCAGGCTGGTTCGAGAGAGGAAACGAGTAGCCTGGATCCTGTTATTGCTGGCGGTGCTGTTCGCGCTGTGCTGGCTGCCGTACAACATCCTCCAGCTGCTGATCGATGTCAATGCTGTAGCCGTGGACTCGGTGTCGCTTGTGCTGCCTTATACACTACTATTGGGTAAGACTTGCATTTCGAAGAACTCAAGAATTTTATTTAAGTACCGTTTTTGACACTAAATGTGAGAGAACTGAAAATACTTATTGGCTGAAAGAATTTATGAATGAATTAATGAGAATTTTCCAATCGTTAAACAATGAAACAATGTAATTAAATATAACAACTAAATGACAATGTCCAATGGGCGGCCTTATCGCTAATAAGCGATCTCTTCCAGGCAAAGACAAAATAAAAAACAATAACCTGCGGATTTCATCACGATTTTTCACCGTTTTTTTT
The DNA here is from genome assembly GCA_951394285.1 of Epirrhoe tristata. Taxonomy (NCBI): domain Eukaryota; kingdom Metazoa; phylum Arthropoda; class Insecta; order Lepidoptera; family Geometridae; genus Epirrhoe; species Epirrhoe tristata. The sequence continues at coordinate 11,701,883 of OX596141.1, forward strand.
TGTTACAAGAAGTTGTAGGAGTACGAGTTGTCGTGTATATAAACTCATTTGTATTATATAGAATCTATTTGGATAGCAGACTATAAACTATTTGTGTATACAACTGGCAGGCAATATATTAGTTAAATATTTGTATTAGGAGCATTGCTATTTTGCGCATGTCGTTTAGAGCTCTCTCAATTCTTATAAAGCGGCGCGGCGCAGTCAGGAATTCAGTCAGCGATAAGGCCGCCCATTGTACTAATTTTGAACTTGTTTTATTTATGTGTTGTTTTTTTAATAATTGGTGTACAATAAAGTGTTCATTCATTCATTCATTCATTCAGTCATCGCAAATTATCTGAAGGCGAAATCACGCCATCTCTCGGCCGGTTCGCGTCGCGTGTACGTGTCGTAGCTATGGGAATAAGTTAATTAAAAACTCGCGAACGCTATAAAGTCTTAATCTAACCATATTATTTTATTTTCCAGGGCACACAAATTCAGCCATCAACCCCATTGTGTACTGCTTGATGACTCGAAATTTCCGCCGCTCGCTCCGCAAGCTCGTCTGCCAAGACCCCGGTAACATAAACTCTAGTACTCATTTCCATGTAAGTTTACCGCTGGCCTTCCTTGCTTGCTTTGTGGGAATGGTTGCAAAAAACATAGTTCCTGAAACTGGCCATAGATGGCGGTTTTATAAATTTCTTACAGCTGAAATTCTGAAGAGCTGAGACAAAGTTCCGGAAAATGATCATAGATGGCAGTGTTTTTAATTTTTCTGCAGTGATTGCTTAAATCTTCTGTATGCTGGGTCCATTTAAATTGGTCACGTGAGAAATACAAAAAGCCACGTGTTGTCAAAAAGTGAGGAAGGGATTTTAAAAATAATCATTTTAATTACTTTTTTATTAAATATAAATTCATTGAAACCTGAATGTAGCAACTAAGTTTCTAAATTTAACTGTTTGATTATTTTATTTATTTTTTGCAACTAATACATAAAAGCATGCAAGGAATATAGCCTTTATAGTTTTATTTTGTTTTTGTCAAAATTATTTTAAATGAATAAGCATTTTAGTTAGATTACAAGGCACCTTTATAAGTTTTTTCATTATTGCATGAAACCGTCTTCATATTTACAAAAAGTTAGATTGTAGTACTCAATAGGTACCTATTTTTTTTGTTAGCTTCCTAACCTGTTGCCATAACAAACGATTCCATAAAACAGACACTAGACAATACACACGTCAACTTAAAACAACTCTTATTTTGCATCGAACGTTAAATAAATGTCGAAGACAACTGGTTTAATCAGCCATTCAACTAAATGCCTAGCCATTTCATTAAACGGCGCCGTTCAACTAACGGCCTGAATTATAATCAGCCGTATGGTTAAATGAAATATCTTTACTAAATAAGAAATGACTTGGTACGTAGTACGTAGTAGCTTCAAGCCATTTGCCTTATCATTCAGGCCGCTAGTTGAACGGCGCCGTTTAATCAAATGGCTAGGCGTTTAATTAAACGGCGGATTAAACCATTACGCTGCGACATTACCTAAATGTTGCAAATTCCGTCAAAACATTTAAGACTGCTCTACAGATGCAAGGCTTACGACAAAAGTCCAACACGTCTAGCATGAGGACATGCACCACGGTAACCTTCCGCAGCAGCAGCAACCTTGCGAGGGGATCCCAGGTGTCCCGAGGCCGAGGGTCTGTCAGAGACAACCAATGGAACCACCGGTACCAGAAGCCACCGCAGTTCATATAAGTTTCTCCTAGTCTAGTCAATAGACCAACTGTTATCTGAGTTGTCGGGTCCTTATTTTCGGTTCTTTAACTTCCAGTCGTTTGGTATTTCGAAGCTTTCATTTTAGTGTGTATTTTCAAAGAAACTCGTCAATAACATCGATAAGCACTCGATAACGCTCAAGGATGTAAATACAGGAAAGGGTTATGACCCGATTACTCAAAACGATAATGGCTGCACGAGGTAAACCTAATATTAATAATAATTATTATATAGGGACTTTCATTTTATACTAACTTAATTCAGAAATTGGGTTCAAATCAAAAAATCAATTAAAAAATATTGATGTAATGTTTTTTTTTGTTTTGTTATAAAAATCCCGAGAAAATCGATAAAGACTGTCCTTTCAAGCGATTGTTGCTTCTTGTACTCGTATAACTTAGCCCATTCGTGACGTAGCTGCGCTGCGATTGGTGGAACGTCTGTTCTCCTTAAAAATCATTATGCAACAATTCTAAAAAATCAATAAATGATAATTTTTTAAAAACTTAGATGGGCTTAGGAATTAAATTGATACGGTCAAACGCCTATTTACAACCCAAAAATTAGGCCCTGTCAGTTTGTGTAGTTTAAAATGAAAGACCCTCTATAATATTATTTAATTAGAACACATGTTGAGCTCAAAAGACATGTACGAAGGAATGTACAAAACTATCAAACAGTTTATTATATATAAGTAGAATGTCTTATTGCTTGAAAAATTCAATAATCTGTCATTTTATGCACCCAACCAATAATCTTTTCACTGATGTTCCTTTCCATCCAAAGGTTGCCTGGAAGAGATCGCTTCTTAGCGATAAGGCCGCTCATTGTACATTTTTATCGACTTTTTTTTTGTTTTAATTTTATTAATGGTGTGCAATAAATAATTTTCATTCATTTATTTGTCTAGCACATCAACACACAGCAAAACTGTTACAATCACGGATATAAATAAAATAACTTTATTACCTAAGTAAATGTTATTCAAAAAAGATTATCAATATTAAAATTAAATACAATATTTTTTTTAAATTGTAAATTGATTATCTAGGTAGTCATTAAAACAGTTTGATATATCTAAATAATTATTTTGCCATAAGATATGATAAACTTGTGAATAATTCTCGCGTCACCAAAAAAGAGTAGGTACAGTTCGCCCAACGGATTTGGGCATTCGTGAAGTTAGCCATATGTCTGCGCAGTGACCGCTTTTTCATACAAAATTGTGTTCTGCGCAGACAAACGGCTGGCTTCGCGAATGCCTAGATACGTTGGGCGAACTGTATAGCATACGCCTGCGGAATTAAACCGAACTTACGATAAGCCTAGCTTGAGCAATTTATTTACTCACGTAAACACTAGCGCCACTTCTAAAGGATTTCTTTCCGTGGTAGGTATATTAGATACTTTTTTTTATTAACTTATACTATCTCACTGCTGAACAAAGGTCTTATTAGATACTCTATTTTAAAATCTAGTCATTTCAATGCTTTTAACTTTAAAAACTTGCACATTCTAAAGCATTTTATACGTAAATGTTATAATTATTTTAAAAAGATATTAATACATTTGCTACACACTAAGGCTGTTATTAATAAACATGGAGTAAAGTTACGCAAGGTATAAACTCCAAAAATGTATGGTTACTCCTACGTTACACCCAGCGTAACTTTACTCCACGCATATCAATAACGGCCTAAGTGAGCGTGATAATGATAAGGTACATACATTTTTTAATGCATTGTAAAATACGGCGACCTCGTCGAAGGCCCAAGCGACGATGGCGGGATGAGCTGGACTCCTACAAAAAGATCGGCCTGTTATGGCCCAGGACCGGAAGACGTGGAGGGAGGGAAGGCTTTTGCCCTGCAGTGGGAAACATCGGGCTTATAATAAATAATAATTGTAAAATATGTGTCATTTTATTCCATAAATTGTTAATCTATGCTAAAGCATAAAAAATTTAGGAGTGTGCACCTGTGATTTAATGTTTACTTATTACTTTATAAAATAGTTCATAGAACGATAGAAGAGTACCTCTCAGAAGAGTATCTCAGAGCGAGTTTTAACACTGGATTGATGTGACGTTTATAAAAAAAATAATGTACCTTATTTACCATTTGATTAAGAATACTCCATTTATCTGTAAAATATTATCCAACCATAAAATTTTTTGTAGTTACAGAATTCTGTGAGTCCAACATAACCAAACAAGTACCTAAATTAAAAAAAAAACTTTCTTCTGAAGATTGTTGAGTGTTTGTAAAAAAACTGTAAATAAAGTTGTTTTAAAGCTGGTGACTGAAGTTTACTATTACCACAGATAATATACATATCTATTACTAAGTATAGTATATCCTTTTCACATAGAAATGGTTCCGTGACAAGGCTCTTTTATGTTAATTGACGACCTCTGTGGTGCAGTCGGCAAAGGTCCGCCTACGACGCCGAAGGATGCGGGTTATATCCCCGCCGCGGGACAAATGTTTGTATGACCTACAGATATTTGTCTCGGGTCTGGGTGTTTCTGTGTATAGTATGTATGTATTTACAAACAAATAGTATATAAGTAGTATATCAGTTATCTGGTTCCCATAGTACAAGCTTTGCTTAGTTTGGGGCTAGATGATGCTGTATGAAATATCCAGCAATATTTATTTATTTTATTTAAATATGCTTAGAATCATTGTCTGATTGCAACCCCTCAGTTTTCGGTAGTAGTATTTTTATACCCTGTATAATTAAATACATCAAATGTTCATAAACTTCTATCGCTGACCGTACAGCGTAACCATGTTCTGTTCAACGGAGATCACTGTTCCCTACGTGTGTCCCGTCCCTCAAGGCCGATGGCATCGCGTCACGTGGATCAAATCACGCTTGCATGAGCAATATTCCTGCTCACTCGAGCACAACAAATTAGGATTCACTTGCTTCAATATTTTTATGAATCTACACTTAAAAGCACTGAATTTTGCCAGATGTTGTGACAAGTGCTATGTTGGGTATTCTCGGAGGAGATAAAAATAAAACCGCAATAAATGAATTAACTTGCTGTGATGAGTCTGTCTTTAAGATTTTTAACTTTTATATTAAAAAATCATGAAAATTGATCAAACTGTTTCGGAGGACGATGATTTTACTATGATCTACAATATACACACCTGATAAAAAATATCTGAAAAGAAAGTCCAACGAATTGTAGATAAGTAAGATTGAAAAATCGCTATAACGAACAAAACTTGCTCGGTTGAGCATTCTGTGATGCTAACTAAAAAATATATCCTCCACTTCAATAAAACTGGTAGGGTCCTGATGCTCTGACAAGAGTATCTGCTAATTAGTAGCTGCCAATTATAATTAGTCCTTGCACATCTACCTGTTGTTACCTTAGTAATTAGTACCTACCTATCTGGTTATTTACCAACATATTATTTTATATTCTGTCTGCTTGGTTTAAAATTTTCGTTTTGTTTCAACATTATTGTCTATACAGACATAAACATAAACATATGTGTGACATAAACATATGTTTATGTTGCAACATAGTGTCAAAACCTTCATATTTGTAATTAGGTTCCTACTTTTTTGTTGTGTTGTAATGTGTTTTGAGTGCCAATTAAAAAAATTAAATATAAATAAAATAAAAAACAAAACATAATTAGAATTCAAAACAAAGGGGGTTGCTGTCTTTTGGGACACAAACATTTTGGACACTTTGTCCCTATTAACACTTTTGATTTTAAATATTTTTTTCACTGTCAATGGATTTAGTTCGATAGGTATATAAACGTGTCTTGCAGATACTTATAATTATAAGCTCTACCATTGCTTACACGAACAATATTTTCCTCGTATCAAGGTAGGGCAAGTTAGCTGTTTTTCTACTTAGCTTCTTCCTCGAAGTTAATAGACATGAATATTTAGTACATGTTTTATCGTAAAAAAGCTGCTTTTTGAAAGCATTTTTATTTCATTGCGCGATTTATTTCTAAGAAAATGTACCTACTAGTCATTTCTGTAAAACGTATCCTAATTTTTGAATCAAAATGTTCATTGGGTTGGCTGAAGCTGTATATTGCAGGATGTCACTTGCAGTTAGACGTGGACGTATACTACTACTATACTATGATAATGTTTTACCTAAAGTTCAATAACCTAGCCTAATATACAATGTGATTTATTCAATACATATTGAGTGTAGACATCGAATAAGCATTATTGGATCTTGCATCTGAAATGGATTGTCTTTAAAATGGAATTTAAAATTTCATCTCAATATATTACTCTAATATTCGTGCTTCTTCTGCATATAAACGACCAGCCTTTTTCTATAACCACTCCCCAATCTCTAGTAGAATCTAATAGAAACACAAACACACACGATACGATTCTGGCATACCATTCTTGCCTCTTGCTTTTTAAACTCAGCGGAGCAAGAGATTCAGTGGCAACATGCCAGAATGGTATCGTGTAAAATTTTTGGCGTTTAAATTGTAAATAAATAAATAATTCATAATGCTGGACTTTTCACACAGCATCATCTAGCCCTAAAAAAAAGTAAGCAGAGCTTGTGTTATGGGTACTAGATGACTGATATACTACTTATATACTTTTTGTTTTTCAATATTCATTAGGTCTTGTTTGAGTTCGCTGTTTGTCAGTACAGACTTATCTGTGGAGTAGCCACAGTGTAGCCAACTCCTCAGTTTTAACTGTAGATCTACAGTCTTTTGGAGATGCTCACAATTTTTAGTTTAGGCATTTATGCAAATTTCAGTTTTTTATAGGTACTCGGGAATCCCCTGCTTTGTCTGATTCCAATGTATTCTGTAGATTTTCAGTTTTTAAATCAATTTATACAGTTTTCACAGTTTTCCTACGGATGTTTGCAGTTTTTCACTGAGTTGGAGTTGGCAACACTGAGTAGCCATTTGAGAATGAATGCTTCAAATGGATTATTTCAATTACGTTCCCACATCTCATACAATACAACTGCGAAGAAGATAAATGACATGTTTCGAGTGCCTACCTTCTTACTTAAGTTAGCACACTTTTATCTGTCTGGGACTATGGAGTTTCGCATCTTTGATAAACATTCACAGAGCTGAATTACAGAAAACTTATTGATAATAAGACGATCTTACTAATAAGTACTGAGGTGAGTTCGTATGAGCTATTGATTTCTCGTGACGGGGGTTTTAAGACCGCCTTTTGGCATTTGCCATAGTACGAGTATGACTAGAAATTGGCGTACTGTTGAAATATTTTTTGTTGCTCATATTTATTTAGATGATTCTAAGCGATTAAACTGATTCTTCTGAAATACTATACGAGTGTGGGATCCACTGATTATAATTTCGTACATTGTATCCTTCTTTTGGGAAATAAACTCGATTTGATTTGAATACCAGTGTAGGTAACAACATAACTCCTCTGCAAATAAGTTTATTGAGTTCAAAATTGGCATATCGTTTAAACTGTGACTACAAAAATAAAGTAGGTACGTAAAGTGTAACAGCAAGATGATCTGTAGACGGAGTCAGGTCTCCTTTGATATAGCGGTAAAGTATTCGATGAGCCTCGTTAGAACCAGCTCACCCGTTAAAAGCTTGTCCCATCTCGTCCCCATCCCAATTCTCGAACAAAGCCGACAAAAAAAATTCAGCACTTTCGCTTAGGGACACAGACAACTCATTTATCATCACACGAAACAAAGCAGATAACATGTTAATAAAAACTCACTATATGATACTCTGCCAAAACCATGATGAATCTACAGCATGGATACATTTAAGGCTATTTACTGGCCACGATAACTTATACTAAAGTGATCAATCAGATATCGGGTTTCAATCAACTGAACTGTAGCCCATTCGAGTTGATCGAAGGAGTTGATTGAAACTCGATTTTCAGAAATTGGGCTGTAGAAAGAGAATGGACGTATACGGAGCTCTACAAAAATAAAATAAAAATGGCTGGTGTCATAGTTTCAACACCCTATGAATAACATCTACTTTTTATCATTCTCAGAAGAGTATGTCAAAATGTAATTCATTATTTATCATTCAAAACATTAATACCCACCTGCACCACACGCCACCCCTCAGCCTCGTGGCAATTTTTTTGTATCCGAAAAAGATTAAAACTACTACTACTGTTGCTTTTGAAATTTCGGGCCACAAAATAATATGTCAGCAAATAGAATGTGCAAAATTATTAAAGCAAATAACAAAATATGCATACTTTGCCTATAAATTGCAAAGTTTAAACTTTAATTTCGGACCCAGTTTTACGATCGGAACACGAATTATTTAGGTCGCGTGATAAATCTCTCTGCTAAGTTATTAAACTTTAACCTCCTTACTATAAAGATCAGAGTCGCTTGCACCTTTATTTTTAGATATGGCAAAGTAGACAAGGACTCTATAAGCAATCTAGTATTATATCTCTGACCCATTCCCGACGATCTCAAACCTACAAAATGGAAGAAAAAACCAAAATCAAATTGGATTTCTCATTGGCATTCTGTTTTTTTATTGTGTAGGGTGTCTTCGCGGAAAATATTTGGACATGCCAGATTGAAGCAATGGTTTATGTTTCACTCTTAAAAATACAATGATATCGAGTGATATTGGAAAAGATATGCTAAACGATTCCTTTTTGCTTGGTTTACATTATGAATGTTAATATTTTCCAGAGCCCATTTTATACAAAAATCATTATTGTGCCTTCATCGGCACAACAGTTTTGTTTCTTCCACTCTGCTTAATTAGCTGGTAGTCTCAACATAAAATTCTATCGTTTCCAAACTTTCAAACAGACTGTCAATATTTTGTCTAGTCTGCTTCTACAAGTATATTCTTTTACAAATAAAATTTGACTCCTCGTTTATACGTACTAAACTGAGGTGAGGCCGTGTTCTCAGCCAAGAAAATAAGTAGAGCACATGCAAAGAGTTCGCTCATCAACTCGGTATGTGCAGTCAAGCCTTAAAATTGTATCGAATAGATGCGACAGATAGTCATCTCGGCCGAGTGTTCGGACATATCATATCGATATCACCGATTGCTCGGCCGAGATCTAAGCTATCTACTTCGTACGTGTAATTTAGCCTTTAGCTTCACATATATTAAGCCTAGGTAGGTTTGGTATTGACGCAGGCTTAAGATCGTTAAACGAAACAGCCATCAAGGATTAGCAATATGTTTTATTGGCATCTTGTTAACCCAACCTATATGGCCTATTTCGTGTAATAATAGAAACTACGCAGATAGAGTCAAGTACAGTCTCAGCTGCTTAGCTGAAAAAAAAACTAAACTTAAAAATGTTTTTCTTCCTTGATCTCAAACTAGGTAGATATTGATAGTTTCCGAGAGATTCATCATTTATTTTTACTTTTATATTGATATGGGTACAAAGGAAAATAAAATGTTGATATAAATTATATTCATTTTTTGAACCGATCTGAACAGCACACAATCACATTTCAAGAAACACCTACATTTGTCTAAAAATGCTGACAAAGTAGTAACGAATCATTTTTCTGCCAATTTCTTTGAAAAATTTCTGAATGAAGCTATTCTCTCTTTATGTACCTCTCGCTCGCACATCGGTTTTTGTTCAGTAAGTTTCAGGCACCGCACGAACGCGGACGAAACCTTGAGCTGAATTTTACGCGAAAAGTTCCGAAATTAGTATGTGAATAATAATTTATTTCTGTTGTGTGTTTAAAAATAAAGTTTTATGTAACTTTTCCGTGGAATACATTTGTTTCGACAAATACAAGAATAGTTTATCGGTATTGTTCTGTTGAAAGTGTTTTTATTTAAAGCGAAATAGTGATTTATCTTAGTTTAAAGAACTTCGAAAATGCATTTGAAATCGTGAAAATATTGAACCACTTAATAGTGAAAAACTAGTTGAACTAGTTAAAAAAATGGGTTGCAAATCGTGAATTTTTTAACTAGTTTGTTGAGTAAGTGAAGTGTCGACAATCGAATACCAAAATGACGTAACTCAAGAAACGATGTTTTCGAACATATCGGACTTCAGCCCGCTCCAGGGGCTGAACTTGAGTGCTGTGAACGTCTCGTTTGCGTTTGGGAACGAGTTGGATATATTTTTTCAACCGGAAAACGTGCTGATAACATTGTATGTGCCGGTTATACTGTTGTCTTTGGTGGCAAACGTTCTCCTTATCGTTGTTGCTATCAAATGTAACTATACTAAAAAGTAAGTATCAAATACAAACCAAATTAACCTTTTTTGGAGTTTAGTATTTTAAACAGCGATGGAGTTGCAACGGATTGTATGAAATTATGCTAACTTCTGTGAAATGTGGACATGTGCGCAAAATATTTGGGCAATGCTCTGACTACCTTTTTTTTTTTTTTTTTTTCTCGCTGGGAAAAATGCGTTACGCATCCCCTCCGCCGGGGGGCGAGAGGGGTATGTGGGACTCCCGGTATACCCACTAAACGACCCAGCGTCATTCCGGCGTCGCCTGGAATGGAGGGGGTCTGGGAAACCGGCACAGCCTTTACGTCCAGTCCCCCTCTGGCGATCCCCGCCCTTAAGGCGGCCCCGCATAGTGGTGAGTAGTGCAAGGCGGACGAAGGTGCCCCCACACCTAGCGTCCGCTACTCACCACCAGAGCTCTCCGCTCCCTACCCCAACAGTTTTTATGAATAACTTTGCACTCCTTGAAGTTCTGTGAGTGTCTATTCCTCAAGGCTATAGTCGTGACCCTGTTTGATTCCTGACAATGTTAGTACCAACTTTGTTTCTCATTTACCTACAATCTATGAGAACTAGTGTTCTCATTTAGGTATCAAGAAAGACAGACAAATTAACAGAAAAACTAATTACAAAACACCTGATACTACTAATTAATAATAGGTATTCATAAACATAAATATGACACTTATAAATGAAACTAATTGACTCTGAAATTGAATCTGCTATTCACGACCTTAGTGGCATAGTAGCTCGACTGACTACAAGAGCGGCAGGAAGATTGCATGATCTGAAGATTTTTTTTATAAATCATTTCTTTCTTTTTACTTTACGAAAATGGAGAATATTATAAAAACACAAAATATACAAATTCAAACGCACTTTGGACTATTTGTTGCTGAAAAAACCTTTTACAGCTTAGATTGTTTTGACGACCTCTGTGGCGCAGTGGGCGAAGGTCCGCCTGCGACGCAGAAGGTTGCGGGTTCGATCCCCGCCGCGGGACAAATGTTTGTATGACCTACAGATATTTGTTTCGGGTCTGGGTGTTTCTATGTATAATAAGTATGTATTTACAAACAAAAAGTATATAAGTAGTATATCAGTTATCTGGTTCCCATAGTACAAGCTTTGCTTAGTTTGGGGCTAGATGATGCTGTGTGAAAATGTCCAGCATTATTTATTTATTATTTATTTATTTTTCCAGTATTTGTGTGTCACAACAAAAACGCGATTATGATTTCATCAAACAAAAATATTATCTTTCCAATAGCTTGGTATTATTGGACGCTTGGTTGGATAGCTCCAATAAGTTTTTCAATTAATTCCACGTTATTGGACAAAGATTCCTTTAGTTCTTTCTTCGATATTATTATGTTATAGTAAACTTTCGTTTGGTCACGCAATGACTGAAACTTTGTTTTTACAGCCACTGCCCATATCTGAAACTTTAATCCATATCAATTAGCATGAGCGCTGACAAATTGGCTATTTTAAGTTTCTAGAGATGTAGCAGCAAGAATCAATTGACAAAAATTTGTACAATATCCAACGGAACAAGATAAAACCCTTAGCTAGGAGAGCTAGGAATCAGTAGTAGGCAGGAAGAATAGGTGTCCTCCCTAGAGTAGGCAGGCTTTCGTATAACCACTGCGACATCGTACCTACCGCTGCATCGTATACTAGGAGTAGGTAGGCTCTTGTATAACCAACCACTACATAAGTTTTACTTGTAAAATAATCGTTTTCCTCTGTCGAATGTCGGTGCGTGAAAAGAAACAGTGCAACTGTCAGCGCTACTGACACTAACAGTGCGACTGATTTTGTGTTTTACAGCGGTTGTAAAAAAGATGATTTTGCCAAAAAATGTGTATTTTCACTTTCATTTATCTTACCCTTTCTTCTCCCTGTTGCTTGCTTATCACCTAGTGGTCATGATAAGCAGGCAGATCATCACATTTTGTCCCGCCGCGAAAACTTATTCCATTATGCTTTTTTTTGGCTTATTCCATTATGCTCCCACTCTCGTGATCCTAGTGATCCCGAAATCCCACTGGGATCATGAGAGTGGGAACATCATGGAATAAGCCCTTTTTTCGTTTCAGCTTAATCTTGACAAAGCCAAAGACGTCGAGGTCGATGTAAACAAAATCACTTTTTGTCACTCTATGACGATTAATTTTATATTTTTTCGTAGTCACGATTTTAAATTGAAGTAAAGCAAGGCAACTTCTGAAATTGAGGGCAATTTATCCTTAATTACTCTGACGCTGCAGAGTACTGGTGGTCTAGTGGAAGTGGTTTCGCTCAACTCAGTCGTGCACCAATGAGTTTTTCTGTAGAAAAATGTATGTGTACTATGCCAGTAGGTACTCTCAAACGGTGAAGGAAAACATCGTGAAGAAACCGGCATGTCGTAGAACCTATAAAGTTTGGAAACATGTGTCAAGTGCACGAAAGGAGCCTTTTAGGCGCACCTAAAATCCTTTCACCACACTGGTTCGAAAGAACTGGTAACACGACTTATCGTGTTACCAGTTCTTTCGAACCAGTGTTCTTCTTCTTCTTCTTCTTAAAGAAGAAGAACTCTGACGCTCTTTACTCAAGGCCACCTACGCTACCAGTATTTGAAGGCGAAAATGATCGTTTAGTTAGACAAATGAAATAAGTAATTTTAAGCTTCTCCTTAATCACTCTTATCTCTACAGCAGAATAGATTAAAATGACATTTTATTCTACAACTAGCGCAATGAAAGTAAAATTAGTCTAAATTACGCTTGAAGCGCTGCCGCTGAAGTCGCTGAATCTATGCAGTTCGTTTTATGAATCAGATTGACATTCTAAATTTGGAAATATGGCTCGTCATTGTGATATCTTTGTGCAGCCAGTGTAATATGAATAACTGTACGTAGTGTGATTGGCTGTAATTGTCAAGTTATCATCATCATGTCAGCCATCTAGTGTCCACTGCTGAACATAGGCCTCCCCCATCGATTTCCACAGCGATCAATCTTGTGCAGCCTGCACCCAGCAACCTTATCAAATCGTCTTCCCGTCTAGTCAAGTCATGTCAAGTACAAAACGTTGTGAAAAAAAAAACCTTCTTCCTACTAGGTACTACTAGTAATTTCACACCAGTGTGGTACAACGATCTTTTATTTCTCTCGGTAAGGATAATACTTGTCTAAACCAAAGTACTTACATTTTTAGTTGTAAAACTGAAATCACCAATATTTTTGTAAGTATTCGAACGCAATCGTCTGCTCACGAAACACTTGAACACTTTTAGTAAACACCTCTTCGCTGTAAATTGCGCATCGTCGAACAAATCGCTGCGATTTAAACTTTGATGGAGCCTGAGCTGACATTTGGGATTGCCCTTGACAAATAGACCTTACATTGAAAGTTTGAGAGAACATTCCTGTTATGGGAAAAACATACATGCAGCCACACATAGAACCTTCTCCTTTTTGGAAGTCTCTTAAAAATAGGAAATTATTTTCCACCAGAGAGTACTATGCAACGTTGCTATGGATGCGTTTGCATAGCACTGGTGGAAGCAGGTTCTACTTAGCGATGTTTTATATGGATGGATCCAAGGGGTTCATAACACATACTACTCATTTCACTACACAGCTTAGCGACAATGGAAGCGGAGTTTTATAATCTATCTTTCACATTTTTCCAGCATAGCTAGCCACTATAGCTACCACCATAGCACGTTTCTGGTGGATAAGTAGCCTAAAACACAAACATCCAGCACGCACGCAAACAACTTGGATGTGCATCTAACACACAATAAGACCAACCCGCCTTCGTAAGATAGAAAAGATAATCGCTAAAATCAATTTTTTATTTGACTCTCCTGGCCAACAAATCACAGTGCAATTGATCCTAATTGGACGTTTCTTGCACTGTGATTGGTTACTGTCGGTCGATTCCGAACCGAATGCATTCCGCTGTATTATGATTCAAGGCCCTGAGCTTAAAGTATCGCGAAAGTCTTACCCCCCGTCTTACGTGGGCGGTTTGACGCGAACGCGTTTGCGAAGCGAAGCAACGCGATTCGATGCGGCTCGACGCGGCGCGGCACGGCTGTCCTACGTGCGCGCGAATCTTCCTACAGACTTCAGATTGAGTATACCGGTTCGCGCGTAAAAGTCAAACAAACTGATCGCGTTCGCTTCGCTTCGCACCGCGCCGCTGCGCACCGGTGACGTAGGACACTTCAATAGTAAATGGACTGTTTAATTTTTTCCGCGCCGCACCGCGCCGCTTCGCGTTCGCGTCAAACTGCCAACGTAAGACGAGCCGTCACTGATCTTACAAAGATTTGCATTTAGGCAACTATGACACGACTTCCAAGATATTTAATTCTAGATACAATTTGTTTTACTGGAAAATGAGCTTTACCGCGACAAGTTAAAGCTTTTTTTCCCGCCTCAGATATTAAAATTCTCAACTGTATCACTTGAGACAAGATTACTAATTTATTCCGCCTAGTACACTGTAAAGTCGTTCTTATTACATCAGAATAAGACACAAATAAGCAAAGATACGGTGCAGGCTGCCACTCAGGCTTGGGTATTTTATTATTTGTGCCGCATTGGATGAGTGAGACAGTGACTACTTTTGATATAAAGGGCGAGCGTGGGTTGGAGTCCCAACCATGTATTAATTTTATCATTTCTAATACGTGTATTGACACGAGCTCTTATCGGTCTTATCTCGACTATATCTACAAGGTGCGATAGACGTTAAAAGAAAGCTTGAATAAACTTAGTGTTCCATTAGGCAGTAAAAAGCTTGCATCTGTGTACCTACTTATGAAATTTTGATTTCAGCTAAATGAGCTTGTAGTATTTAGTTACTTTACTAGTTATTTATAACCTGTGTGGTGAAAGTATAATACTTATGTACCTATATTATTGATTTTAGCTAATGATATTATTGTTTATTTTTGTTACCATTAATGGTTCTTGAGGTAAGGGTACTTTTAACGGAATTTCCATATAATTCGACAGACAAAAGCTTAACCCAAGCAAAAACAAAGGAAGTTGTTATTAATGGTTTTGAATCTCACTTCAACGTTCAAAAGAATCTTGAACTCTATTTATAGAATGTCTACCGTGCCTTGGGTATACAGTATACCGCCTGTGAGTGGATATAGGATAATTAGCCATAGACTACTTAAAAAAACATGAGCAGTGGGCCTTTGATGAGCACCGTGACTGAAGTCTCTCGTCTCGTTTTCTTGTTAAAAATCGTCATAACTGTGTCTGTAGTCATGCGCAGCCCGTTATTTCATATCGTTATGTCAAATTGTGAGATAGTGTGACATAGTCTCTGTCATGGCGCTCATATTAGCGCAAAATTATAAAAATGTCGGCATGACCAATGTTCTTATCTGACGCCAAGACAATTTCACGTTGCTCATCATAGCCCCACAGGTCGAAGTTTATAAGTATAGAGAACCGAGCAACATTTATTGTGGACGTAGTCGAAAACAGGTAGTCAATACAACAAAACAGCAGTGGCATTCCAGGAGTGCCAAAAGAAGTGAAAAATTGAACAATTAGGTTCCTACGTGTATATATTTTGTATCGTTAGGAAATAATAAACTCTTTTAAATAAATCGGTTCACAATTGACGGAGATATCGTTGAAAATACATTAAAAAAACATAATACAGCCGAAACTTCTCCTATTTTGAAGTCGGTTAAAAAAATTCGAACAATCCGAAATAATCAGACATCGCTTTTCCGTTTAGTTGCACAACTAGATTGCGTAACCACCGTAGCCTCTTCGTAGCACAGCTCCAAGGTTCGTAGAGGGCTCGTAGACGTGCGTAGCACACGGCAGTTTGTTAATTTCGACGCTGCCGCCAACGTATTTCTGGCTCACACACAAGATAATATTAAGTTGTCCAACCTCCTCTATCTCTCTCGATCCCGTGGGAATTCGGGAATGAAAAGTCTATATTACAGACTTTTTATTCCCGAATTCCCACGGGATCAGGAAGCGCTCGTGGTCGGGCTTCCTTAGTCGGTCTTGACAGATCTTCGAAGTAAAGCAATGTTCGAAATGGTGGTGGGTGACCACCAGTGGCATTTTCAACTGAGCGCTTCCGTGCTTCGGAGGACACATTATATTTTCGGTCCCGGCTATTAAAGTCGTTAAGCCATGACGGAGGCCTTTAGGCGGCCTAAAAACTCCGTCACCAGAGTTGGCCACTGACTCATACCAACTTACTTACTTACGGGATCAGTATTTACTCGGGAAAAGAAACCCACGCGAACCAAGTCGCGGGTGCAGCTAGTATCCAAATAAACCTTAAACTGAGAGCGGGTTATTTATTGAACAACAAAGAAAGCTTTGATCCATTGTGTATTCTAGAAAAATATTGCTTACTTTACGGAATATCGACTATACTTATTTTCTTTTGATCGGGAATTATTGAATTAATTCAATCCATTTGCGGCAGATTCGGCTGAGGATCTCAAAAGGCGCAAATATATAAATCTTGATAGGGTTTATATATTTGAACCATTTGGGGTTGAGACCCTAGGTCCGTGGGGTTCTGGAGCCCTTCGGATTTCAAAATTCTTCTGGGCGTCTGGTCGAAGCGACGTGCATAGCTACTACATATTTACATATAATTACAAAATACAACAAGATTAGTCAAGCTATCTAAGGATCGTTAGAAACGATCTATTTAAGTGGTCATATCATATTAGCCCCCATGCATGTAGATAGCCAAAATCAGAACCCTATTTGCCTCGACACAGTCGAGTAAAATGTGCATACTTGCTTCCCTTGCTCACTAAAGTAGGAACGCTTCTATTCACTTCCAGAATGACAAAGCGAGGGACATAGAGCAATTAGTGGAGAGGGTTGTAGGTAATCACATTTCTCTTCGTAATGGATGGGCTGTTACCAACACCTTTCAGACAAACGTTTACACGGCCCCTTGTACAATTGAAATGGTAATCTGAACTTAGTGGACTACTGCAACACTATCTCCCTGTATACCCAATCTCTAAGGTGGAATAGTAAAGTGACACTTGAGTAAAGACAAAAACACGATTGTTTGACGTAGAAAAAATACTTTTTTCTACACTAAAATATCATTTTACTCTACTCTATCATTAGAGCTAGGACGGTTATGGTTAGCAGGCGGATTGTACGTTTCATTATTATGAATCAAATGCTTATTCGACTTGAGACGAGGACGTGAATGAATGAGTTTTTCGATTCAAATAGTTTATATGCACATATTGATGGCGCTGCGATCTGCCTAAATACGAGCTCTTAGGGTGAACGTACCGTGGGAAAACCAGTTACTTACAGTTACTTGTGTGTGTAGGCTTTTGCTCAATAATGTTGGAAAATTTTCATGCGATACACTGGTACATTTCTTTTCATTTATTGCTTACAAAACGATTTACTTCGTTTTTTTCCATACCCAGTTATTTATTTACTCAATGGGAACTCGTAGAAATGGTAATGTATTATAATGTTGTCATTCCCCGTCATACAGAGGTGTGGTTTCACAATATTGAAATATTAGTTACACGAAATGTAAACAAAATAAACAGTTTCATATTAGAATGGAATTGAATGTAAATATCTTGACATTTTAACTACATAAATGACTTGTAGACAAGACCTGGAGGCAACTGTGCCTACACTGTCACCTCACTATCCAGAAAATATGGTATGGATGGATCTCACCTTTGTGGCGCAGTGGGTGAAAGCCCGCTTGGGACGCAGAAGGTTGCGGGCTAAATGTTTGTATGATCTGCAAATATTTATCTCGGGTCTGGGTGTTTCTATGTATAATATAATGTATTTACAAACAAAAAGCATTTAAGTAGTATATCAGTTATCTGGTTCCCATAGTACAAGCTTTGCTTAGTTCTTTGGGTAATTCTCATTCATTCATTAATTCATTCATTCATTCGGCTTTACTTAGTTTGAGGCTAGATAATGCTGTGTGAAATGTCCAGCATTATTTATTTATAAATAAATAAATAAATAAAATAACGGTACGGACTCTTCAGTGTCAGAAGCTCGTGTGCAACTCTACGAATCAAAATTGAAGCAAAATCTATATTGATGCTCCGCCAAGATTCAAACTCTATTATTGTCGCTTTCGCCTTCGGGAACTATATGACGGCTATAAAGGTGTCCTGTCCCCATAGAGGTAACTACGTGGAAATGCCACAAGAACCTTCAACTATACTCAGAACCCTTGACTTGTTGTTTAAATAAAGGTAAATAACAAAAGGTAACAGGTCATTGGTAGTTACCCCCGGTTTCTATAATCAACGGATATTCGTAGGTAAGAGCTACGACTCGTTTCCACATACAAAAGTTACGTACGAGAAACCGGGGGTAAGTAGGTCTACCTTCTATGGGTTGTTACTTTGATATCTTGGGACAAACATTTGTTATGCATATTAAGAGATTTTAACTTTACTCTTTGGCATTTACACACCCACTTTAGGCCACAGTAAAATACATACATAAAATTCCTTATTTCCCGTAGGAATCCTTTCTAATCCTGACACATTTTTCCCCTCGTTTACTCTCATTGGATTTTTTTACAAGCTGCGGTTCTTTTGACTTGTGACAAACCATAGCGGATGCAGGAAAGAAATAATAAAAAACATTTATTGTCACAATAAACAAGCAGGGAATTTCACTAGAGACAGATTCTTCATTTTTTACTCATAAGAATGTAAAAATTCAAAGTTGCAGATTGGAAGAATTGTGACGATCACAAAGAGCGTGGGATAAGAGCACAGCAAATAATGACAGTAATTGAAGAATATGCTTATTTGAGGCTAACTTAAATGGATTTTTCGTTTCGTAAAATTTATATTATGCGCTATAACACGAGCTCTTAACGGTGATGGAAAACATCGTGAGGAAACCTGAAGCTGACTATTCACACTTATTGACGTCGTCTTTCCTGTGGGCGGCTGATTAAGCTGAGAGGATGGTTTAGGTGCTGAGCAAGCCTATTCCATCTCAAACAATATCCCAGGCACTACAGCGTCCCGTTAAGTGTAGGCATAGGTTGCCTCCTAACGCTGTATAAATCATCTAATATGTAAAGGCCTAAGTTTAAATGTTATTAAGGTTTGAAAAACCCATGATATCAAGAGAAGGAGAATACTAGTTACTAGTTTATTAGTTAGCTGATCTTGATTCTACGTACTCTAAGACTGACTGCTAAGTACAAGAAAGCTTGCGCATTTATTTTAACCATTTAAAAATAAATATAAGTACTAAGTTTGAGAAATATACTTAAATATTCTGAACGCTTTATAAACTTTTCTGTTGTTCTACCGTTAAATTAGTTTCACGGTGTCAGAAACACAGTTATTCCACAATAATTTTGCAGAACAATACAATTTCGTCTCGTAACAGCAAAGGTATGAAAGCTTTGTTAAATAATTTTTTTTTACAAAAGCTTATTAAGCTTAGCAGCTGTTTATATTTTGATTTATAAAATACATTAGAATCAGTAGAATCAAGTAGCTTAGCTTAGCTCTAGGATCGCAAAAATAGCAAAACTTTGTAAACATTGTTACAAAGATATTGTACTCGTTATCAGAAAATAAAAACATCTTTATCTTCTTTATCTTATCTTATCTTTATCGCTAGGAACCGATCTTTGGATAACTTAGCTTTTCACTACTATTGACCTAGCTTTTAAGATGACTTTAAGTGTTCATACTGGTCCTACAATCTTTGTTGACTATGAGTCTGAAGCGTATTCAAAACTCATGTGGTATTATCACGCGGAATGGCAATGCTGATCCGTTTATCTTATTCAACAGGGGGGTTAAGATAAACTCTTTCTTTGAAAAACACATTGATGTAAAACAGGGATATGAACCTGTGGTGCTTGAGTCTTGAAACGTCAAGTACAACGTGTCGTGTTGGTCAAGTTACACAATACACCACTAGGCCAACACAGTCTTTATACGTGAGCTAAGCTTTAAGCTTAGATGTTGGTACATTCATCGAGAAGTCAGTTCCTTAAGTCTAGAGCTAAGCCCCCAACAAAGGATTCTAGAAATAGCTAGAAAAGAGTTAGCATAAAAAATTGATAAACAGATTCATCATCATCATCATATCAGCCATCTAGTGTCCACTGCTGAACATAGGCCTCCCCCATCGATTTCCACTGCGATCTTGTGCAGCCTGTACCCAACGGCTCCCAGCAACCTTTACCAGATCGTCTTTCCATCTAGTGGGGGGCCGTCCTCTACTGCGGTTTCCGGTGCGTGGCCTCCACTCGAGAAATTTTATGCCCCACCGGCCGTTAGTTCTACGAGCTATGTGCCCCGCCCACTGCCACTTCAACTTGCTAATCCTATGGGCTATGTCGGCGATTCTTAACAGATTACAGGCCTATAAATCATTTCATAACTAAAATTTTTTATTTAAGTTTTAATTTAGGTGTTGGGCAAAATTCATGTTGGTCATTTAGTCCTATTATAGTTTGTAAGATTTTTTATTTACACGAAACAATAATCATAAAAATACGTAAATAGGTACATAATTTAACTAAACTAAAGATAAAAAACAGTGTTCTATTATAGTTGAATTTTTTGTATTTTGGACATTATTCATGCAAAGGGTAATGAATGTGCGTACCCGTTACATTATTTTTCAATAAACGAATATAAAATATGTAATTAATTTCCACTATGATTAAAATAAGCAATGTCGTTGGAAAATATTCCTAAATTTTTCGTTTGACATCCATAAGGAAGCAAAATCTGACTTTTGTCCGCTACCATTAAGATATTAAGTAGGTACTCGTACCTACTTAACTCAGTGTCCGTTGGCAATTTCTTGGAGCGGTCTTATTACATCTTGTTTGTAAGAGAAATGCGAGTGCGAAGCGAGGCTAAAATTTAAAAAGCTTTATCCCCATCCCACTGAATATCTACTACAAGAACTGCGAGCAAATTGGATTTAGATATATTCAAATAAACGGAAATAAGGAAGAACGGAAAGAAGTCGATGTTATACGAGTAAATATATTTTAAAAATAACGTAGGTAGATATTTGACAAAAACAGTTCAAAGAAATAATAAAATATGTTAAATTCTATATCTTACTATTACAAATGTACGTCAAAAGGCAAATAAAAGGTAGGTATAGGAAAAAGCCGTGTTGGCCGAATGGGGTTGTACCTCAACGTTCAATCCGAAGGTCGTGGGTTCGAATCCCGGCCGTGCATCAATGGATTTTGCGTTTCGTAAAATTTATATGCACTTTAACACGTGCTGTAAACGGTGAAGGAAAACATCGTGAGGAAACCAGTTAGTGTTCTTATAGGCGGCGATGGACTTGCAACCTGTCACGTATGGAATACTAACTTCTGCAAGATGCGGGCATGTATCAAATATGTGTTTGGAAATGCCTCTGACTACCCCCTTAGACATCTTCAAAGGATCTGGAATAAGTAACATAAAAAAAGATCTGAGAGAATGTCTACCGCACCTTGGGGATACAGTCGTGAACCTGTTTACGTTTACATTTTACCATAGGACTACACCCAGCTGGACGCTATAGTACCTGGGCCATTGTTTGAGTCGGAATAGGCTCACCTAAACCATCCCCGCAGCTTAATCGGCGTTATCCACAGAAAACACAACTTATCATATTCCCGGTCACGTACTTAATCTGGAGATAGTTTGACATGTCAACATTAGTGTTAAGCATAGTTCGGACTAGGCTTGTATTTTAGTCAAGTAGCGAGAATATAGTCGCCAAAGTACTCGCTACTGCCCAGAAATCGTTCACACGGTCTAGGTTACTATTTTAGTCGAGTAGCGAGTACGAGCCTTTAGTTTATTCACTCGACTTTTTTATTTCATAGTTGTAAAGCGTGAAACGAAACGTACTAATGTACTTGACTAATATCGAGAGGTTCGGACTTGTTTAGCCGGTGAACCAGTAGCACGGACGCGTAGTGGGAGGTGCTACTCTATTACTCTATGATGCTACTCGCCAAAAAAAATAGAGTCAAATGGATTGATCGACTAAATTACTCACTAACCTACTTGACTACATTTTTGGTGTTCGGACACGTTTAGGTACTAAGTTACTCGCTACTCGACTAAAATACAAGCCTAGTCCGAACTAGGTTTTAGGGATTATCAATTATCTCTGTTTTAGTAAGTTTGAGTTTTCGCTTAGTTGGCAAAACTATGAGCAAAGATGCAATTTTCTACTTAAAACTCCCTTTAAACGGTCTCTATTACTTCTAGAAGTCTTTCTCTTTTAATTCTGAGTCATTTAATAATTAACGTTCTACGCTTTCCTCCAGTTTAGTCGACTTTTATTTCAATTTTTTGGAACAAAGTTCCTTTTCGGACGGTATCGAGGATTGGGGCTAGAAGAAAAAAAGCGTTCGATTTTACCGTCACGACATATACATAGGTCAAAACGTCACAGTGCGAAGTGCGCAGTCGCAAAGCAGTCCATAGATTGTAGCATTGTTAGTACGGAAGAGCGTTTCTAGGATTTTATTTAATATTTGAAAATATTTTTTTTACAAATGCCATATATCAACGTTGAAACTTCGTTCCAACCGAGTGTTCTACGACACTCACGTACTTTCTTTATAACGCTGCCATAACGTGTGTTCGTGTAAAAGACGTCCAAAATTATTCTTCTAAACTACTTTTTACCTCATTTCTTTTCAGCCCTTTTTCATTGTTATTTTCCAAAGTCAAAGTCAAAGTCAAAAGTCAAAAAGCATTTATTCAGTAGGACCGCTGGGATCACTTTCCCTCTAGTTGATCTTTTGAATCCTCTTTTATTCAACTAAAATTCCTTTGGCAAGCCAAAATATTGATCGTGACTATTCGCATAATTTTATCTGTGCTGTTTGAATATAACATGCAAATATTGGATTCCGCCATTGTTTCCGACTATCCTTTTCGAGTTTCAGATGAAACTTTTTCATTAGAAGCCTCAGAATTATCAAAGGGTTTATTATGGAAGTGACTAGCAATATGAACGTGAAGTAAACTTTTTGACAAAGAGAATAATTATGTACATAACAAGACTAACCATAAATTTATGTTTTACGTTGGTTTTTTGAAAGAGGGTAAGGAAGGAAAGTGTTGGACTTGCCTCATTATCTTTAAGACTAATATTGTATATACTTTCTGGCAAATAAATGATTTGATTTGATTTGAAATACTTAGTTTTTTTTAGAACGATGTTCCTTTTCGGACGGTATCGAGGATGGAGGCTAGATAAACAAAAGAAAGCGTTCCATTTTCAACCGACTTCAAAAAAGGAGGAGGTTCTCAATTCGTCTGTATGTTTTTTTTTTTTTTTTGTATCTTGTTACGCGATTGTTCCGCCATTTGTTGACCGATTTGCAAAATTCTTTTCATGTTTGAAAGGGTATACTCCAGAGGTGGTCCCATATAAATTTTATTCCTGAGGGATTGATAGTTTCCCCGTAAAACTCTAAACACCTTCCCTCCTAGCCATGTCACAAATAGAAATCGAATCGACAGCTTGACGCCCTGTGTCACACCGCGTTTCGAGTCAAACATTGAAGTCGGTTTTCTTTTTAGTATAAAAACGTAATGTCATTTGAAACCCATTCTGGACTTCAATTGTTAGTTTCCTATTATGTGATTGGTTGAGCTCTATTGGGATGACAACTGGGAATGGATTTCAAGTAAGACAATAAGGCTGCAGGCTGAAAATATTAATTTCATGATGAATAAGGGAACTAGGCATATTGTTCATAGCATACATTGCTGGCTGTACAAAATTTGGCACTTTATCAATTTTCACATCTGTCTTTTCTTGTTTACACGTTAGGCAATAAAGTACGGTTGTATTACGTGCTGTCAAAACAACGCACTGGGATCAAGGTAGTCTTTGTAAACAAAGAACAATCTTCTTTGATATAATCTTTTTATCACTGACTTCTATAAAGGTTTTTTTATATTAGCTGAAAAGAAACAGGATCAGATCGAAGGTCGTGGGTTTGAAGTCTAAAGTATGCGCTTATAGACATAAACATCATGAGGAAATCTATTTAGGATCAGAAGGTTATGGCAACGAAGTAATACTTCGTGAGGAAACTACTGCAGTCGAGATCCTACTTATTTTCTTTCTCTTTGTAATCTTTGCAATTACAATTATACATGAAACAAAAGCAAATCAGAAACTATTTAGTTCATAAGATGAAAAAGACGAAATAATAAGTATCATAATTTCATGATAATTAACGCAACTTGAATAATATTCAAGTTATTTCGTCTTTATAAAGATCATATACACGTGTAGTCTAGGTACAGACAGCAACGAGAGTCGATTAACATGACTTTTTAAAAGGTCATTTATTTTCGATTTCTAAGAGAGAAGAAAAAAACATTTTTTGAAGAAGAAACTATATTGGACTGATCCCTAATCTTCAAAATTTTTGAAAATGTTGGCCATGATGTTACGGATTTCGTAATTGTAAAAAAACCAATGTTAATCGACTTGCTGACTATACATAATTAACATAATTATTATGACACGTGTAGGTAACGAAATATTTACCTATGTATTACGAAGCTATTTTATATTTTGTACGAGTATGTTTGTGTTTCACAGGTGGAGCGATTTTAGTGAAACTTGGAATAGAGGTTGATCGTAGTCTGAAATAGTATATTTAATAAGATGCCACGTAAGCAAAGCTGCAAACAGAACCTAGTAATAAAATAAATAATATCCAACAGTCAGATTTTTATTAATTACTAGCTGACCCGCGACAAACGTTGTTTTTCCATTATATCGCTATTAAAAAATAAGGGTTGATCGTAGAACAGTGAAAATTGAGGATTGTATGTATTTTTGTATGTTGTATCATAAAAAAATAGAAATTAAAAATTTTGTCTAAAAAATAAAAAAAAAATTTAGGGGTAAATTTTTCATACCCCTAACATTTAGGGGGATGAAAAATAGATGTTGGCCGATTCTCATAGATACCGGATAAGCACAAAAAATTTCATCAAAATCGGTCAAGCCGTTTCGGAGGACGAGGCAACGAAAACTGTGACACGAGAATTTTATATATTAGATTTTAAATTTTATAAAAATAGGTACTATAATTAGATATATTATTATAAATTAGCTAGTCAATAGTATAATTAGGTTTCGGGCTCAATTCTCGATCGTGCAAAAAATTATGTGCACTATGCCAGTACTCTCAAACGGTGAAGGAAAACATCGTGAGGAAACCGGCATGTCGTAGAACCTACAACATGCGTTAAGTGCACAAAAGGAGCCTCTTTGAGGCGCACTTATAATCCTTCCACCACACTGGTTCAAAAGTACTGGTGACACGTAAGAATAAGAAGCTAGTCAACACCGAAAACGAAATTTATGTAGACTGACTCTATACTATCACTACGGAGTGATAGTATAGAATCAGTCTACATAAATTTCGTAAAGTTTTCGTGTGTGTCGTGGGAATTAGATACTACCAAACTACGTGACACCCACAACTACACCCCTAATAATAATATTATTTCATCGTCATAGACTACAAAACCGACTGATTAGAATCTTATTGTATCACAGTAATATTTACACAGAATTGGGGACTTTAACTCTCCTTGAGAATAATCTGATCTATTCTGTTTGAGCAGAGCTGAAACTAAGAACATGCTCATAACTCTAGATTAATTTATAAGTGTCATCCTCAGCATTAAGCTATACCGAGATCCGAAAATGAAATTAGGTCAAGTGAAGCTGGACGGGATAACAGTCGAGACGTGGTGATGCCAGTAGTGCTAAAAATCATGACAGAATGGTGGCCGAGGCCAGAGAAGCGTCAGACATCGCAGTGACAGGCTGTGAATAATGATGAAACTTTCGAAAGATTATTCCAACACAAAACGAAGATCATCAGAATTAAGCAACACAGAATCAGGACCACCGCATTTTATTAATACCCAAGACGTAGCGCTGGTGGCGAAGTTTGCTTCTGTCCGGGCGGCAAATGTAGCCTTTAAATTTAGTTCTTGACACATCAACTTTTATTCTATCACAAATTACATAGATGACAGCTAGTGGTACTAATATCTGACCAATGGGCCTATGATGAGCACTGTGACTGAAGTCACTCGTCTCGTTTTCTCGTTAAAAATCTTCATAACTGTGTCTGTAGTCATGCGCAGCCCGTTATTTCATATCGTTATGTCAAATTGTGAGATAATGTGACATAGTCTCTGTCATGGCGCTCATATTAGTGCAAAATGATAAAAATGTTGGCATGACAAATATTCTTATCTCACGCCGTGACAATTTCACGTTGCTCATCATAGCCCCACAGGACCAGAGTGTACATTTTCAGTGAAGTATATTAATATATATACTTTGTAAGTTCATAATTTTATCTGGGGTCTAAGCAACAAAACTACTGGATTAAAATTAACTCAGTTTACATTATAAGTGAGTTCGTATAATATTACGTAAGGTTAGATACGGCTTATTCCCAATAAGGGGTAGTTGGTAATAAAAAGTCAAACGACCCTACTGCTCGAGTCACTGGGGTTGTTTTAATTGATGAAAAAAAGGAGGTTGTTCTAAGAAAATTGTATACCACCTTACGTAATTTACATTTGTTTTCAATAAACTGGGCAATTGTTTGTTAGAGTAGTTAAATTATTGTCATAATAAATCGTTAATTGTTACAACCAAAGAAAGATGGATGGATTGTGTGAAGGATGACATGAGTAAGAAAGGAGTGAGTGTTGAGATGACGGCTGATTGAGGAGAATGGAAGAAGAACACATGTTGTGCCGACCCCACATAATGTGGGAAAAGGGCAGGAAGATGATGAGTCATAATAAATTAATAATAAATAATAATGCTGGACTTTACACACAGCATCATCTAGCCCCAAAGTAAGCAGAGCTTGTGTTATGGGTACTACATGACTGATATACTACTTATATACTTTTTTGTTTGTAAATACATACATATTATACATAGAAACACCCAGACCCGAGACAAATATTTGTAGATCATACAAACATTGGTCCCGCCGCGGGGATCGAACCCGCAACCTTTTGCGTCGCAGGCGGGCCTTCGCCCACTGCGCCACAGAGGTCGTCATCTATTAATGCTGGGTTTTATTTATTTAAATTAACTAAAAAAATAATACAGCACTGTAACGTAATCGGGGTAGACGTCCAGATCTATAGGGAGCTCAAGATACTTTGAATATTGTCTAAAGAGTTAAATATGGTCAGGTCAAGTCGCAACATTCTGCAGAAGTTATCATTCCATACGTGACAAATGGCAAGCCCATCGCCTCCTATAAGAATACTAGCTGGTTTTATTGTAAATTGATGTACTAAGACATGTCTCTATGTTAAAAGTAATGTATAGTCAGCAATAATGTTACGTGTTACAGTGTTACAAACATGTTCCTGGTGAACTTATCAGCAGCTGATCTCCTTGTGACTGGTGTTTGTATGCCGATCCAGCTCAGCAAGGCCTTCACGCTGGTCTGGTTCTACGGCGAGACGGTCTGCAAGATCGTCAACTATATACAGGGTTTGTTGACACCACAATACAACTTAAATAACACCCTATTACAGCTAGTAGTATTCTTCTTTCGGTATTGGTCGCGAAGGAACAGGAGTAGAATCACCTAGTTTTAAGACGTTTCAAAGTGATCCCAGCGGTCCTACTGAATAAATGCTTTTTGACTTTGACTTTGACTTTGGTCAAGAAGGAACATGTTCACTTAGACTATTGTCATAAGTGATCACAGTGGTCAACAAGTTCATAATGAGATCTCTACTAGAAGAGCCAAGTATCTAGCTCTGCTATTTGTATTCATTGATTCAATGGAAACTAGAAGACGGAATAGGAAGTGCCTCTTATATTCTTCGCTTTGTCAGCAAATTAGCTATGCAGGTCGAGTTACACGTATAAGAAGAATCGATCTGCATTCATTTGCGTTCTATTATCTACGTAATAAAGTTGAGATATCTGTAATTGGAAGCTATTTAAAATAAATACTTTTATAGATGCGAGTAGGTATCTAATTGACACAATGGATTCCGTTAACAAACTAAAAAAGAAAGTAAAACCTGAAGCACTGGTATTCACCGCGTAGCTGAGCTAACTGTTAAAAAATACAGAAAACAAAGTCATAAAGAAAATCCAATTTGAGATTTTACTAGGGGGGGTCACAGGGGATATGACCCCCCCCCCCCAAAATTAAGATTAAATTAAGAAAAATCTTCTAAAAATTACAAAAAAAAGTTTCATTAATAGTAAAGCAGAAAGATAAGTGACCTCCTCCCAAAATTTCAGGCTTTTACCGCGCCTTTAATGAACTTGGCCTACCGTAAACAGACACATCAGCTACCAAACGAAGCGAGCTTTTATTGATGCGACAGTTAACCTGATATAAAGCCTTCGTTGCACGGTCACAAATTCTAACGCAAAACAAGACTCATTTACGAAAATGATTTTATCTCTTTTCGATTTTGTATATTCTGTTCTCTACCACTTTTATTATTGAAATGAAATCGTAATTTGAAAATATAAGATGAAAAGTATGTTTTCAACACACTTGCTCATAAAGTGGCTCTATGGTCACCGCAATTAGGCACATAATTGGTTATGTCAAAAAATTCGTCTAAATTATAAAAACATTTTTCTTGCAACCACAATTTTAACTTAAAACAAAACTTTTTAAATGGAAGTACTCCTACAGAGCTGGGCACAGCACTATCTGAATAGTACGTATAAAGTGTGGCGGAATCTGTCTGTCGATTTCAAAAGCCCTGTCATCAATAATTGTCATTTATGCTACACCCACAGAACTATATTCTGTGGCTACACCTGTTATGAGGGCAACAAAAAATTGCCAAGAATTGGTGTTGGCATAAAGGTGTCCATTTTTGAAAGACTTTTTAAGGAAAAAATTTAAAATGAGAACACATGTCATCTTAGATCAATGGCAATAAAGGCAATTATGCATTTTTATTTTAGGGATGTTAAAAAACCCCTTCCTACATATTATTTATCTTGCTTTGTGACAGTTCAATTCAGTTTTTTCCGGACGATGAAACGGTACGTTAGGAAATACATGATGCGTGAAAGGGTCAGAAGTTGTTCAGAAGCTTGAAAAAGGCAATTTTTATGTTTTTGTTTCCTATTTATGCAGATCATCTAAAAAAAACCTCATCTTCCATTTCCAAAGGAGGCCATTCATTTTGGGCCTAAAACTCAAAAGTGCCGACGAAAATAAAGTTGTCAACACTATTGGGGAAATCAATCGGAGTTTTTTTCAGTAAGGCACCAAGTCCCTAAGTCAACTTCTTCAAATGATTTTGTAAGTCAAGTGGTCCTTTGTTTTCAAACCGAGAGAGTGTTTTATTGTTTTTATAGGAAAAGAAAGAGTCGACATGATTTTGTATTATAGTCGAAACAATATGTTAACTCTTACCTTTTCAATGACCAGGGGGTTTATTCGCGTTCGTTTTTACGTTCGTTTGGTAAATATTCGGATGTTTCTTACTACGAGCTACATTGTATTTGGTCGATAAGATCAACGGTAAAACACGGTCCTAACATAGGACCAAATATTCCGAAAAATTGGCCCTTGAAGTCAGAAATCGTAGTAAGAAACATCCAAATATTCATCAAACGAACGAAAATAAGAACGGAAATACGGCCCCTGTAGTCTCTATATTTCGTTGAAATAGTACTTCGAGGTACTGTAACTATAAGATAAGATAAGATATATTTATTTAGACACAAGAAAAATACAAGCTTATACGGAAACTTACAGACACTTAAATTTAGATAAAATAAACTAAGAAATTATTCTTATTCTATTCTTATTCTTAAGAGCCGGACTAGATTTTCTGTATCCCGGTTCCCAGCGCCCCCTTTCGGATTATAGTAAGTATATTAGATTTGTATGTTTGTTTTGTAGTTGGTTTTGTGTTTCGTAAATATAGTGTATAGTAGCATAGAAAGCAACAATAAAATAAATGCAACAATAAAATAAACACTAAGTACTTGCATACAAGTACTTAGTGTTTATTTTATTGTTGTTTAATTTAATATCATAGAAGCTTAATTAGGTAGGTAGTTTATATTAAACCTCATATCACTTGTGTACTTGTGCAGCAAATAATAAGTAAGTATTCGGTTTAGATATACAATATGATTAGCGTTAGATTATAAATTAAACTATTTTGAGCTCATACAAAAAAAAATCAACTCACAACTTCTAGGAGTTTCTCTGTATCTTCATAAGACTGCCCCAGTAACCATTTAGTAATAGTATGCTTACAGTGTCTTGTATTAAGTGCAACTGAGTTGAAAGTACTGGCCCTGCTCGAACTTTACGATTTACGTAGACTCGTTATGTTAATAATTTGATATCTGGGTTGGTCCTAACCAACTTTTTGTGCTGACATCGAATACCATAACTTCGAATCGATATCGTTAAAAGTTAAATTACTGTCTAGTGAGATAGTCAGAGGTTGTCCAAATATTATGTAGATGTTTGGCACATGCTCGCACTTCATACGTGAAAATTTGAAAGCCCATCGCCGCCTATACGAATAACTCCTATAGAATTAACTCACGAAGGTGATTTCGTCTTAATTGTGTGTGTAGGTGCACTTGCATGTTTTTTCTTTGTGCGTAAGCTCGATAACGCTTCATGGAAAAATTAGCGCTCAGTATCGCACGCACACAAAACTGAGCGTTCAATTGTGTTTGTAGACAATTGAGCGCTCAACCAACAACTAAAACTGGTTATTTGACAAAGTTTTCCTTGACCGTTTAAAGCACGTGTTACGCGTATTTTTCCAAGCGCATAAATATAATACAATTAATATGTCGATTTTCCATAATGCCCATGTTTGTATATACTCGTAATATAGTTATGTAATAATGTCTTTGTAAGTCTAGACCACAAAAATTTAAACAAGAAAGCCGGCACATGTTCAAACAAGCTTGATGAGGCAAGTCACGAGTTAGTCGGTGGAATTCAATAGACCCTGAAACTTGGACGAGTTCACGCCGCTTCAAATAGACAGTACCTAGTACCTACCTAACAAACTTAAACATTGGAGACAGTCTGTTGCTTAGTTCATAAACTTTAAATGAGAACTCAGGTGATGGAGAATTTAGGCTGAGTGAAGGCCACTGTAACGATTTTAGAGCCGGTAAACGACAATATAGCGAAATCCAATTGACCATAATTGTTTAATTATGAAAAAAAATGGAATCAGCTTCCAGCGTCTGTATTTCCGCTGAGCTACGACCCTGTTATATTTATGAAGAGAGTTAAGTAGCACCTTCTGGGTAGGCTCGCTCCAACGTGAACCTCATTCTTGCCTGTATAAGTTTAAGAGCCGACCTATTTATATTATTCATTATATTTTTTTTATTAAAAACAAAAAAAAATATTGTTTTCTCGTATGGAAAACATTAATAAAGAAATACATTCTACGGTAGCACTGAATCTAATCAGAAATGCCAATCTTTATTAGAATAACTGTGTGTGTAACTGTGTGTTTGACTGAGTGCCCTCTAGGGCACTCAGTCAAACACGACTAGATAAAAATATAAAGCATGTTTGATTGGATTTAGTTGCATTTCTACACAGACAAGAAAATGTAGGGTTTTCAAACAAATTATTTGTATTCAAATTAGTTTTATTTTGAATTCTGCTTCCTAAATACTGGTTTCTTAATCGTTTTTGATAGACCGTTGTCTGTAAATCTCTGCGTGGTCAATAGGTGACTGCTAGCAATAAAAACTGAATGCTTCACAGGGCAAGTTAAATTGTCAGGCCGACTATGCTGTTAAGCCATGGCGGAGGCCTTCAGGTGGCCTAGAAACGCCATCACATTTATACAACTCGTATAAATAAACTTATAAAAAACTATATGTCATCCTACTAGGTTTTAAATGCCGACCTTACACGCAAGTTGTGCCCACGCTTCCCGCACAAACTAACAACTTGATTAGGAATTCTGCTTTGCTAATTTGAATTTTCCACAAACAAGATATGAGCTAAAGTTACAAACATGTTGCTTTACTTCAATGTCTGAAAACAAAATAATATAGAATTAGATAAAACTAGAGCTAAAGTTTACGTAGTTCATATTATTTTGAACTCCTCCGGGATAGTCTTATTTTGATGAATAATATTATTAAAAGAAGTTTCGTCGATTGGAGTCGTATGGACTGTATGATTTGATTCGACTTTTCAAAGGCCAAAATGATGAAGGTAATTTGTGGATTCAGCTGATCGGGTTAAGCGGGTAGTACCTATAAAGTTATAAAAACATAAAAATCCCCGACGCAGGGAATTGTCGAAGGGAATTTCTATACCTACCCATTTTAAATTGAACATGACATACAAATACACAAACCAAAACACATAACAGGACCTTTAAAACCAAATTAGGCTCCGCAAGCCACATTCAGGCACATAACCGAATGTAATTTCATTTAAGCTGGGCTCGCCGCACTGACAAGGAGGTCGATCCTTTTATTTATAAGTACCTACTGTCTATCTAAATAATAAAACATTTTAAAAGAAACATGAATGATCTAAAAAGATCTGAGCGTCGACCCTACCTCGGGCATACAGTTGTGACCGAATACAGCCTTACGTACCTTCGCACTTTCATGAGATTCCAGCCCAAAAAAGCTTTTTGACCTTGACCCTGTCTTCCAGGTGTTGCAGTAGCAGCCAGCGTGTTCACAATAACAGCGATGTCAGTAGACCGCTGGCTGTCCATCTCCACGGAGCCTCGACTCCGACCTCCCGGGCGGAAACAGGCGCTGCTTCTCGTTCTGGTGCTGTGGTGTGCGGCTTCGCTGATCTTCATACCCTTGTACCTGGTGGCATCTGTCCGGAAGGAGACGATACCTATCATATCGAAGGGAGTTAGGAATATTACGGTACGTTTTTATTTAAAAATATAGGTATTTATTTCCTTTTTTGGGGCTTTGTACTAATGTGGGTAATATTTTTGGTCGTGTCTTCAGAGATAATTTTGTACGTATTTTGGATTGTTTCCTTTTTAGGATTTTGTTGTAAATTTATGTGAGCGTGTCCAATATAAGCTTAAATGTGTTAATTTTTTTAGAATCTTCACACCCTTAGACATCTTCATAGGATCTGGAATAAGTAACATAAAAAGATCTGAGAGAATGTCTACCGCACGTTGGGGATACAGTCGTGTTTTTTTTTTTTTAGAATTTGCCTTTACAAACTTTAGCACAAAATCAAATAGTGGTTTGAACCCAAAACTTGAACACTCGACTATTCCACTCATCCAACAAAGGTCTAAGTTATTCCCACAATGTTTATTAAAGGAGGAATCGAGTAATTAATCAATCTTAATTATAATCCCCCTGCAACCTTCTGTTTAGCAAACAATGTATTTTGATCCATTGTTTGACTGAAGCTCATTCGTCATTTCTGTGAAAATTTGGGGCAACGGAAGCGTTTGTGTATTTGTAAACATTTGTATCACTTATTTTTCTTTCTTGTCAGACAACCGACCACTCTGTACAAGTACCAAAATCGAGAAATGCAATTAATCATGGTTTTTTTGATGTTTTTTTTAATAATACTTATCATTCCAGAGTCGTGCTAAAACAGCTTCACAGTGTGTTGATTGTGATAGTTCTGAATCTAGATGTTACCAAACTAAGTTTTTGTCCAGTAGGTGGCGCTGTGGTCATGATACCATAGATTTAGTATGGTACCTCTTATGTATATGATACCTACAGTTATTTTTTAATTTTCCGACCTCTAAGCAGGACAAAGCGAGGCATAAGTAAGTCATCAAAGAAATTGATACTTATCAGTGGCTCAAATTTCAAGTAAATAATAGTTATTTCGTTTTATAATACCATTTCTAATTAAAAAGATAGTAGGTACCAATTAGAAATGCCGAAGGGTGTAAATTCATCTAATGAGAAAACTATTGCTTGATTATGTGTACTCATCGATTGTTCAAAACTGTAATTGATTGCTTTGATCTAACGAGCTTTCGTATTTAAGGGTTATGAAGTGGTTTCACAGATCAATACAGAGTGTACTAAAGAGACCAATTTAAAGCTATTTATAATATAGGGTGAGCTTGTTACTAGTAAGTGTATAAAAGTAATAAGTTATAACCGATTCGTTATTATTACAACTACTAATTTAAGTCTTACCTTACCAGTAACAAGTATCCATTGGGTACCTACATTCTCAAGCCGTTAAAAAGGTATACCTACCTATATATTTTTACCGTCAATAAGCATCTTCTTTCCTAAACTTTCGCGATCATATTTTGATATAATAAGTACATGGTTTATCGCGTTATATACTTACCTTTATTATTTCCCGGATAAACGAGAAAGGCCGCACTAATATCTTCACACTACAGGCATATTGGGTTTTAAATGGTTAAACAGGTGTTTTTTTTGTGTGACATACGATTTTGAATTGGTTGATGATTTTCTTAAGATCAATATAGTTCACATTTCAGCCTCACGTATCTCATAATAATGCTGTAGGTAAACGGCGCGTGCGATGGTAACAATAAATGTGACTTCAGTTTCAAGTTCTTGATAGTCACTACTTTAATAGTCAAGTCCTCTAATTTTCTGTGTACAGTAGATACCTACTCTATGGTATTCCCTTCTAGATAGAAACGAGAGAAGTGCATTTCTGCACGGAAGAGTGGCCGGGAGCTGACACCAGGAAACAGTTCGGGATGCTAAGTTTCACACTGGTCTACGCGATACCTGGTGAGTTTTTGTGTTATAGTCCTATTCACATTAGGAACGGTTCCGTGACAAGGCTCTTTTAATTTCTCTTTTAAAAATGCAAAACCTACCGTCTTTGTTAAATTCAAAAGTTTACAATAAAAACTTATCTTATCTTAAGGATTATATTTTTATAGTGTTAACCGCACAGTTAGGGATATTTAAAGATTTTTAAATGTATCCCAAAAATTAGCACCCATGCGGGATTTGAACTCACGACCTTGCCGATCCGTGGCATCGCTCTAACTAACTGAGCTAACGGGCAACCGACCATGAGTTGAATTTTTTTTTTATGTTATTATATTTTTTATCTTATCTTATCTTATCTTATCTAATTTTACTATAACTAGATTTCATTTATTTAAATAAATGTATTGTTGTACAGCGTAAAACGTAAAAGTTCATGTGGGATACTATAGTGAAGGTATTTTTAGGTTTATAGGTAGGTTTTTAGGTTATATAGATGCTTTGCCCATGACATTCTACATTATCATCATCTACAATCCAAGGTGTAACCAACTACCATCCAGCTGTCACCATTTTGAATTGTAAAACTCAGCTCAATCAGACACCAGAAAATGGGTCGAAATCAGCTTACAAGATTTGACCAAGGTAAACTTACAAACATCGCAAGATAAATAAATGCTTATAAAAACAATAATATACATATCAAGTTGCTGGAAAATGTAGGTATGTAACGTAGAAGGAAAAACTTATTCGGATAAAGCGAAGGTATCAAACGATAATGAATGTCGGTTGGGTCCCTTTAGCAAAACAAGGGCTTCCGCTAAAACAAAGGTAGAATTCCCAACTATGAAATGTGGGTGCGACATGGAATACCAATTCCATAACGAGCAAGGAAATTGACCAGAGGTACTTTAATTCAATATTTTGTTATCATTCAAATATTTACTAACATTTAAGTTTTTATCGTCATTTTATTTTACAAGGTTGGTGGTAATGCCGCCAGTGTTTTGGGCACGCTTCCGACTGACAGTGACCTGGATCGGTTGAGCTATCTATAGATCGTATCGATCCTTAGGTAGCTTAAATAAATAAATAAATAAATAACGCTGGACTTTCCACACAACATCATCTAGCCCCAAAGTAAGCAGAGCTTGTGTTATGGGTACTAGATGACTGATAAACTACTTATATACTTTTTTTTTGTAAATACATACATATTATACATAGAAACACCCAGACCTGAGACAAATATCTGTAGGTCATACAGCTTATATAAATAGTTTTTTAATTTTTTTCAACTCTTCTTCCCTCCGTCGAACCCTATTTTAGTTTTGCCAGTCCATAGGGAACTGACTTAAATACCTAACGACTCTGGTGAGGTGGTAGGCGAGTATTTAGAGAAGAGATTCTCACGGAACTAAATCGGTATTTATGGAATGTTTGTCCGCAGGATCAATAACGATACTGTCGTACGCGTTTATGGGAAGAACGCTATGCTCCGTGCGTCCGCCATTCGACGTTGATGAAGGAAATGTCAGTATGCAACAGGTAATTTATTGGACTGTACTTCCCACTAATATAATAAAGCTGAAAGTTTGTGAGTTTGTTTAGATTTTTGTATTTTTGTGTTTCAATCACGACTAAACCAGTGAACCGATTTGGATGAAACTTGGAATAGGCGTAGATAGTGACCTGGAATAGCCTGCCGCGCATAGTAGCTAGTTGTATAATATTTTTTTATACCTCTTTTTTTTTTTTTAAAAGCATTTATTTAGTACGACCGCTGGGATCACTTTGAAACTCTAACACTAGGAATCCTATATTGTGGGACGGAGGGGCAATGGAACGTGAGGTTTTTTTATAAGTTAGTGGCCAACCATCTCTGGTGACTGACTTAGGCTGCAATAAGATTTGAGTCTCCGTCTTGGCTAATCGACTTAAGCCGGAACCGTTATTTTTTTTTTAAATAACCTACCCAGAATCAAATATACCGTATTAGGATGGTCGCAGACCTATCCGCGTCGAACTGTTCAATAGAAGAAATGCTGAGACGTAAGAAACCAGACGCATTTTCTGACATCATCAGCATTTTATGTATAGAAAAATGACTGCGGCGCGTACGGCGCGTCCAAATGTGCGATCAGGTTTAATACTTATATAAGAATACCATAGCAGATACTAAACGATAAGTACTTATGTATTGTAAAAACAAAAGTATCGGTGACATAAATTATGTTTTACACAACTTATTTCTATTTTAAACAAATTAAAGTTTCATCATTCAGACAGTGCTCGACTTAATCCCTATGCCATTTCTTATTGCAGTTCCAACAAAGTAATCAAACCTTTGAGTCTCCTGTTTTCTTTTAGAAAGGAACAGAGATATTTTTCTCGAAAAGCTTTAACAAGTACAATATTAATTCTTCGTTGGCTGAGAATGCTTCGACATCCAAACCAAAAGCCGTGAGTTTGTATACTATTGATTATTGTCATGGCAGGCGACAATTTTTTATCTAATATAAGATAATATTTTAGAATCAGTATTATCAGTATTTATCTCGGGTCTGGGTGTTTCTATGTGAGTTTATATGAATGTATTTACAAACAAAAAGTATATAAGTAGTATATCTATAGAATATGGGTTAAAACGAGTGGTGTATCAAACATTTATTCATCTTTTGTAGCCTTCTTCAAATATCTTCTAATGTATCTGGGTCGGAAGGCTCAGCAAATAACAATATGAGTAATATCTGTTCAACAAATATTATGTGTAATGTAATAAGGGTTTCCGAAACAACAGATAGTCGGCAATAAATAAAGGTTCCTAATTTTATATTGTACAAATTCATATATTATTAGAAGAGCTGAGAAGAGAGCATTCATACTTACTATTATTAGAAATGTGAAAGTAACCCTGTCCTGCCTATATGTTATCTTATCAAATAAACTACTGAACAGATTTCAATAACGCTTGACACGGATGGACCCGGAGAAGGTGGCGGGACGATCTCGACAGTCATGCACATGACTGGCACAGTTTGGCTCAAGATCGCGAGGTGTGGAGAAAGGGCAGGAAGGCTTTTGCCCTGCAGTGGGACGACGCAGGCTAAAAATAAAATAATAATAAATAATTGGCATGGATAGATGGCATCCCAAGGACTATAGGTTCCTTTTTTTTTCTTTCAAAAACCATCTGGTATGGAGCATGAAATACCACATAAACATTTGTTTATGGAACTGAGATTAGCATTCAATGTGGATGAAGTCGCGGAAAACAGCTAGTAAATAACATTTTAAAGGGACTTGGGATAGAGGTGACTAGTTTTTTTTTATTACACATACCTTAAGCATAAATTCGTGACCACGGACTTCAACTTGCTACGATCCTGACATACATATTTCGCTTCATCCACTCTCAACACATTCTTCATACAAGCTCGGCGGCTTATGGTACTTTGGTCGTAATGCTAACTGAGACTCTAGACAATGTAACAACCGATTGTCGAAAGCGAAGGTAGAAAAGTTCAATTGTTTGGAAGTAATCATTGTGGAAAGGCTCCTGGTCTTTTTGCGAACTGGACCAAAGGCGATCTAGACCAATTGCGATGTAGTCATATCGAGATGTGGTCCTAATTAGCGAACTCGTCATATCAGCTAACTAACTTAGTCTTTCTTAAACTTTCGCGATCACAATTCATCTTTAGAGATTTATTTTATAACAGGATTTTATCGCGTATTACCTTTATTATTTCCCGACGTTTCGGCTGTATTGCAACAACCGTGGTCGCGGGCGAACTGGAGGTAGGTCAGCGGAGCCGACGAAAAGTGGCGGTAGTTACATAGAACTACCCTCCACTAATCTTCAGAAATAAGATCGGCCGCACGTCCACCACGGCACACTACACTAACAGTATCTTCACACCGAAAAGTCACATTCCGACGCGCCTTGCACCTACTAATCACGGGATTCCACGCAGTTGGGATAGTGGATTCAGGGCCTAATCTCTAGATTGAGCTTCATGATCCGAAGATTCTTGCCAACGAAAGACAATTTACAAGCGAACGATTCGTGAGGCAATTGAAATCAAGAAGTACCCAAATTTCAATCGTGAGGATGGTTTCAAGCTCCCAACTGCGTGGAATCCCGTGATTAGTAGGTGCAAGGCGCGTCGGAATGTGACTTTTCGGTGTGAAGATACTTTAAATGTAGTGTGCCGTGGCTGACGTGCGGCCGATCTTATTTCTGAAGATTAGTGGAGGGTAGTTCTATATAACTACCGCCACTTTTCGTCGGCTCCGCTGACCTACCTCCAGTTCGCCCACGACCACGGTTGTTGCAATACAGCCGAAACGTCGGGAAATAATAAAGGTAATACGCGATAAAATCCTGTTATAAAACTAACTATTCAAATTGAGAGGTGGTCCAAACGCTCCTAATCCCTTTTGATGGGTCACACATACACTTCAATATGTATATTTCAAAGGATTTGTTTACCAGTACATATTATTGTTTTGATAATTTAGTTCTAATACTCTGTTGGTTTAACTCAAAGTAAATAATTGCTTATGCCACAGAGTTGTTAGTGTTAAACTTAAATGTAAATAAAACGTGGAAATTTTATTCAATACACAAAATAAAATAATGTTTACTTGATAAAAAGCTTCATTATTTATTTGTTATTTACAAAATTAAACATTTATAATGAGTTAAAGTTTATAGGAGTTAATCGCTTAAACTACCCATCAGATTGGAATGGAATATGTGTATCAAATTTATGTATTTTTCATAACAGACATTTCAAAATGCTATGATCAAAATATTATAGCAAAAAGCTAAGTAAAGTAGGCGCTTTCACAAAACAATCATAGCGTCGATTGCTCACTAAGACACCTGTGAACTGTCCTCAAAAACCACAAGGGTGTTTTTGGATTATGATTTCATACATCTTTATGTGGTCCTACTGGGCAAAAGTATTTTCCAAACTTTTCATCCAAAATAATACAGGGTGTAAAAAGACTGCTACCGAAAACTGAGGGGTTTCAATCAGACCATGATTCTGAACAAAAAACGCAATTTTTTTTTGACTTAGCTACGTCATTTTATTTTATTTTCTAGTTATTTACTACTAGTACAACATAATAAGACCATACCTACCTAATAATTGCATTTATAAAAGAAAAAAACTATTAAAACTCAAAATCCAGCACGTATAAAAACGCGCCCAGTACATACGCAAACAGTAATCTTCAAACGCAGTTTTTTTCGGTTATAATAATTTTTTCGGAAAATCCTTTTGGATTTAGTTGTGTGTTGGGATGCTGTACCTACCCCTTTCGGCTTCGGTAGACGTCTTTTTCCTGTATAATATGAGAAAATACGCTAAAGACAGTTTTTATCCGCCAGGGTCTGAGACTGATGAAGGAAAGAAAGCGGGTGGCGTGGATCTTGCTGTTGCTGGCGGTGCTGTTCGCGCTGTGCTGGCTGCCGTACCACATCATGCAACTTTTGCTGGACGTCAGTGCAGTGCGGGCAAAAGATCTCAGTGCGGTTCTGCCCTATGCTTTATTCATAGGTAAGCTTAAAATGGACAAAAAGATACTGGAATGTATCAAAATCGAATGGTGCCAAAAACACGGTATGACGAAATATTCTGCAAAACAAATGGAATGGTTTAAATGAGACAGGCTAGAGACAGAAAGCTCTACAGAGACATGGCTCAGCCCTATGCCCGAGAGGTAGAATATTTATCACAGCTTTAGCGCGATTTGAAATCATGTAAATAATCGATTTTTATTAATTGGTACTTAATCAACAACGAATCGATTTGACGACCTCTGTGACACAGTGGGCGAAGGCCATCCTGCGACGCTAAAGGTCACAGGTTCGATTCCCGCAGCGGGACCAATGTTTGCATATTATGATCTACAAATACTTGTCTCGGGTCTGCGTGTTTTCTATGTATAATATGTACGTATTTACCTTTATGCTCACAATGCCTACGACGCGAAACGACTTAGTCGCAAAATAACTCACATTTAAAACACCTACAAAGCAAAATGCCTCAAATCAAAACGACTTATTATTACTGTACCTCTAATGCAAACGGACTTAAAAAAGTATGTAAGTAGTATATCAGTCATGTACACATGTACACAAGCTCTGCTTACTTTGGGGCTAGATGATGCTGTGTGAAAAGCCCAGTATTATTATTATTATTTTGTTGTCAAAGTTTAACATCACAGAACTATAGAGTCCCGGACCTTTGATAGGCATGCATGGGGCCGAAGCCAACACACAGAGGCCTTTTTGACACTTTTGATCTTGTGTGAGGGAGACACATACCGGCTACTATCCCTTCAACTCTATAAAAATGCATCAAAGGAACAGTCTCCGGTTTGTGCAGAACTATTGAGGATATGGAAAACTAATTACCGGGCTATGGGGTGGGATGGTAGTGGACTGGGTACTGGGGAAACTATGGGAAGTATGACACCCGCCGAAACAATGTTAACGAACATGTAAAAATGGCGGGTGGAGACTCGCCAACTCACTACTGGGCCCCCCTAAAACAGTCGCTCGTGCGACAAGGGTGCAACATGACGTGAGCGGCTAGAAGGTGGTAAGTTGCTACCGGACTTTAAACGACGATCCCGAGCTCCCTGAGGGTCCAGCTTCACGTGCCCACTCGCCATCTTACGTAACACCCCTCAGCCTCCGAGCAATGCTCTAGCGACTCCACTCCGTCCGGCCAGTGAAGGCAACACGGAGGTGAGGGACCTGCTCCTCGTCAGTGTTCACTCCGTCCGGCCTGTGAAGGCAAGCGGAGGTGAGGAACGGTTTACTCGGGAGCACTCGGGTCCGCGCAGTCGCTACTCCCCGACACCTCGCTTTAAAGGTGCGGCCTTATTATTATTATTATTATTAACTTAAGAGCTTCGCTCTTGTCAGCGTAATGATGTGACTCTCTCCATCTGACTCTTTCCAATGCGATCTCTTTTATCTTTTTCTTAATCTGACTCATGTAGCTTATTCTTTGTTTTCCCCGTCCTCGTCTTCTTTTAACCTTTAATGATATATATAAAGCTTTCAAGTCGTATAAGATGTCTGACCATTCGTAATACTTACTAAGAATATAAAATTTAATTAATCATGCTAAAGATATTTTTTTTTTATTCGGAAGTAGGTATAGGCTAGTAGTAACGTAGCCTCTTAAGTTTAGTACTGACTCATACACGCTCTCGAGAGTTTAATTTTCATTCTCTAACTTGGTTATCAAGCGTAGGTTACTTCCAAAACTTGTCTAAACTTACACCTTATGAATTGCTAATCAGTTCACCGAGGGTATTTAAACGAAAACTTAGGCCTTTACATCTTTAATAGATGATTTATACAGCGTCAGGATGCTTCCTGACGTTAAAGTGTAGGCATAGGTTGCCACTTATGCCTACACTTAACGGGACGCTGGTAGTGCCTGGGACATTGTTTGAGATGGAATAGGTTTTCCCAGCACCTAAACCATACTCTCAGCCTAATCAAACTAGCCCACAGACACGATATTTTCCTTCACCGTTAAGAGCTCGCTCGTGTTAAAGCGCATATACATTTTTACGAAACGAAAAATCCATTAATGATTCGAGACACAACCCCATTCGACCAACACGGCTTTTATTTTAAACGAAACAGGGCAGATATTCCCCAAGGTATGGTAGACATTCTCATCATCTATTTAATTTTGTGGATGATGAGTATTTAAGTAATTAAGAATACTAATCAACAGTTGAAATAAGTAATTAGGAATTACTGAAGGACTCCACACTGGTTTTAATGAACTAGTAACACGACTTCATGACACGACGATAAGACTGATATGAGTACGGTATTTAGAAGAAATAAAAACATATCATGATCCGAGCTATCTCACTCAACTGACTAATCTCAAGTATTGATCCCATTATCAGCCGAGAAATAATTATTTTTCTGAATTGAATTCGCAACGGTCCACGAGATCCGTGACGACAACAAGTCATGATTGGAGGCTAATTAAATCTGATTATGGGATCAGCGGAGAACATTAATAAGGCCGCGTTTCTATTGGCAAGAAAACATCCTTTGGAAATGTCCGAAAGTCTGCCCGAGAGATACATTTTTTTTTTGCTTTCACGATAGTT
The DNA here is from genome assembly GCA_951394285.1 of Epirrhoe tristata. Taxonomy (NCBI): domain Eukaryota; kingdom Metazoa; phylum Arthropoda; class Insecta; order Lepidoptera; family Geometridae; genus Epirrhoe; species Epirrhoe tristata. The sequence continues at coordinate 11,744,908 of OX596141.1, forward strand.
TCGTGACAGCACTTGCTACAGAGTTTTTACTTGCAAGCTGCTGTCGAACTTACTGTCGGACTCTCTTGCGGGTTGAAACGTGACCATAAGTTGATATCGAGATAGCTAAGAAAAGCTGGTAAAATTATTATATCCAGCTACTCAGTTACGAAGTGCTACGGCGTAGCGATATGGCGTAGCAATTTACTAACTAGGTTCATGAATTACGTTTTAAAGAAGAACATGATTATGTTTGTATTTCAAATCAAATCAAATCAATTTTCTTTCACAAGGATTAAGGATGAATTTTTGAAAAGTGGTAGATTGTGGACTAGAGTAGCATTACATGTTGGTACCATGCAAACGAGGCCACGGGAGAAGCTAGTAATCCTACAAATATTATGATATAAGGAAACTTGTTAATTAGACAACGATAGCGCGATCTAATTTGTTGTGTGGCGCCATCTAGTTTAAATTGTTGCAGGTCACGCAAACTCAGCCATCAATCCGATAGTGTATTGTCTGATGACGCGAAACTTCCAGCGATCAGCACAAAAATTGCTCTGCTCAGCGCGCCCTGCGTGTAAACAGACGTTCACGGTAAGCCTCAATCCACCTCCCTAGTCATCGTTCCATTCTTATTTTGTGTACTTTCATGCCACACAGTTCTTACAAACTAGTGGTAAAAGATTTATTAAAAGTTTATTTGACACGTATTTTCGTAACTAAGTTTCTACGACATGCCGGTTTCACGATGTTTCCCTTTACCATTTGAGAGTACTTACTTACCATTTTACAATACATAAAATATTTCTAAGTGAATTTATATATCTTCAACCAAAGACAAATATTATCTTCTTTGGTCGAAGATATTTATAGATGAAGACATCTTTACAAATAGTAAAGAGCGAATAACATAAATATATAGCATAGCGAATAACAGATATACACAAAAATATTACACACATTTTTTTGAACTATCAATTAAAACTTGCTATACAAAAAAAAACTTAGGCCTTTACATCTATAATAGATGATTCATACAGCGTCAGGAGGCAAACTATGCCTACACTTAACGGGACGCTGTAGTGCCTGGAACATTGTTTGAGATGGAATAAGCTTGCCCAGCACCTAAACCATTCTCTCAGCTTAATCAGCCTGGTCCACAGGAAAGACGACGTCAATACGTGTGGAGCTGACTAAGCTGCGGGTTTCCTCACGATGTTTTCCTTCACCGTTATGAGCTCGTGTTAAAGTGCATATAAATTTTTCGAAACGAAAAATCCAGTGATGCACGGCCGGGATTCGAACCCACGACCTTCGGATTGAAAGTCGAGGCACAACCCCATTCGACCAACACGGCTCTTGCTATACAACAGTTACTCTATCTGAAGTTCTGAAGAAATCAACAATGGTTCCCCAGAGTCGGCACCAAAATCTTCAACAAAACTTCGATACAGTTAGGAAATAGGTATCAAATATTATTTCGTGATATTTCTAAACGTTTAGGAGTTTCTATTTAAGTAACAATCATTTCCAAAAGTTTTTATTGAAAGGTTTTGGTTCTTAAATTATGTTGACAAAAAAATTCGTAATGGATACGAAAAGTTTGATTATAAGAATAAGTTAATTTATTAAAAGTATTTAAAAATTTCCATTCTATTCAGTGCTATATTCTTGATGTGTATGTAGTTCTAAAATTGTAACGATGAACATATTTTGTTTCAGTGGCGGTGTACACAAAAACCAGAAGGATCATCAAGCGATTATGATCTTTATCACGAGCCGCATAAGAAATGTTATCTGCAGGTAATCAATCATACTGTTGCTTCTAAACTTGTTGGGTAAGGTGTTACGATTGATTGATGTGGTGATTATGACTTGGATGAAGGTGTGGGTCATTTGAATAATCTGATTTAAATCGTTTCCTTTTACTGATAGGGTTGATAGTAAATCATCTTCATCGTAGCTGAGCCTCATTTTTACAAAATAGTGTTAGGCAAGGCAATTTTATTTAGGTATTTATTTAAACTTAGGTTTATAATTTACAATGCACCCCGCACTTGAAACTAAGAAACATCAAAATTTCAATTGGGAAAATGAATTTGGGATACACTTCTTATTTTCTCCACTCCAGTCTACCGCGAGGAATTTTGCGTGATGAATTGTATTTTCGTTTAGAAAACCAGATATTAAAACCTTTTCCAATAGATAAATATTTTATCAACAGTGAGTTTATTAAGTTTCCATGAAAAAAATAATCAGTATCATAAAAATTCCCACAATAAAGATCAAAATCCATTGCAGATGAGCACGATACGTTTCAACGGACACGCATACGGATCCGGTGCAGCTCGGGGGATAGAAGTACGTCAGACAACACAACTCAGCCAGGTCACCAGGTCATCACGGAGGACTGCGCCTGCGCACGCATTGTCAGCTGATATGCTGCAGAAGCATGGCCATATTGACTTTAGGCGATAGATAAACTTGAAATTGTGCTTTCACAATGTTTTACTACTAGATTATTAGGGATACATAAATGAATAGTATTATTGATCTTAAGAACCCAAACTTTGTATGGTCATTATCGAGCGGTAAATATGTAATGTCATTGATGTATATTAGAAATATTGATACTTCTTCTGTGTATGTATACTGTATATTATGTATAAATTGGACCAACAGAAGTTTTGTTAATTTTTTTTTTATAAATAGGCTATTATTATTTTTGTATTGTATTAAATGTGATACCAATTTATATAAAATTATTGTGACAGCTTGTTTTATTTTTTCCAAATCAACTATTTGATTTGGTAGAGTCGCCTTATTTTATTAAACAACATAAAATAATAATTGTCCATAAACATAGTTAATTGCTATAAAGGCTACATGACGGCAGGTTGATCATAAAAGTAATGGCTACCTTCAACTTTGTAAAAGATATCAAAATAATATAAAAAAAGGTGATAGTGACCTCTTGTCTGTCTGTGTTACTTTTTCATGCACAAACCGCTGAACAGATTAGGCTGGAATACATAGGTAGAAATTGCATTCCAAAAAAGCAAAATACCTACTCATTTTCCAAAAATAATCACAGTGCAAGAATAAGGAATAGTCATCATAAAAAACTTTGGCCTTTACATCTATATAAGATGATTTATACAGCGTCAGGAGGCAACCTATGCCTACACTTAACGGGACGCTGTAGTGCCTGGGACATTGTTTGAGATGGAATAGGCTTGCCCAGCATCTAAACCACCTCAGCTTAATCCGAAGGTCGTTTCCCGGCCGCGCATCACTGGATTTTTCGTTTCGAAAAATTTATATGCGCTTTAACACGAGCTCATAACGGCGAAGGAAAACATCGTGAGGAAACCCGCAGCTTAGTCATCATAATAGAGATGATTAAAAGTTTGTATGGTATATCAGAATTTGTTGCAGACGACTGTCGACGTCGCAGGACAGCTATTCAATTTTAAAATAAGATAATTGAACCAAAAATAGTTTGTTTAGTAGACTTTTTAGAAGTATAATTAGGTACATCAGTCAGTAACCTGCGCCAATTCCCGCTGAATATAATTAAAACTATAATCAAAAGCCAAATGATTCTAAATTTATTTTTACCTTATAATAAAATCAAGAATTTAGTCCATAATCCAGATCAAAACTAATGATAACCTCAAAATGAGCAATCAAAGTTTAGCTAAGCTTTAGGCCTCGGATTAATTCTATAGCTTAGTGCTAAAATTGTTTTCGTAAGTACATCTATAAGTTTTAGGTCTGGATTATTTTCAGTCTTTATTATTATAGCCCTGAGGTATTACCTGGTGATACTCCAAGCTCAATCTGTAATATAAATTTTATTTGAACGGAATTCGATAAAAAAAAACCTCTAAATACGTCATAGTAATCCCGGTGTATCATAAAAGGTACAACAGTGAAAACCGCATCGAAATAGGGTAAGCCATTTCCAATATTAGCGTGCACAAACGACAAACAAGTAATAAGTTTAATTGATTCGGGTTCTATTGATTTAATAATTAGTTTTACAGTTGTTTTATTGAATTTTAAATACGTGTATCGCACGTAAATGCACCTGTATCACACCGTGTATGCCCCTTTAAGATTTTTGAGGTTAAGCCTCTTATTCACGCTCCATTCCCGACGTACATCACGGTGCACGATGCACGATGCAAAACTAACGTAAATAAGCTTGACGTACGTCAATAACTATTATGAATTGTTTGCTGGATGTGCACGACCGATTTCGGATCCAGCGAGCACTCCCACCACCGGCAATGTGTGCAGATGGATCTCAAGATGGATAGTGAATAAAGGCGGACGTACGTCAGAGCGAAAGAGAGGGAAATAGAGAGCAGCCTGCATCGTGCGTGCGTCGTGAGGGAAAGAGAGAGCAGCTTGTGTCGCAAGATGACTACCAGTGTTGCTAACCCCAACTGAGTGAAAAACTATTTCACATGCTCAGAAAAAACAGTTAATATTATGAAATCTACAGATTTTCTTAGATAAGGTTTCATACTTTACTTTAAAATAGTATATTTTGTTTAAGCTTATTTGTTTATACTTGTAATTATACCTACATATCCCTACTTATACTCGAATAACCTTTATGCTGCGCTTGCTATTTGTTATCTCGAACTACCTATCTACCTACGATGCGGCACAGAATAGTGCTCCGGCTCCAGATGCGAACTTATTTGTAATTAATTTTAAGTATATTTGTATCTCATTCGTCTGTTTAAAAATTGTTTCTAAAAAATAGAATATTTTCGAATTATTTTGCAAAACAATCTTGTTCTAGAAATGAGTTTGATTCATTACACAACATGTAGGGATAGAGTCAATCAAGGTTCCAAGTTCAACCTTGTTAATTAAGTTTTGCATTTCTAAGGGTTCTGTTCTGTACAAGCAATTTTAAATCATTATACATAAGTACTATGTTTTTAATAGTGTTTAGGTACTTTACCTTTAGGTTTTTTATTTGTTAATGGAATTGAAGCCATTCGGGATTTGAACTGCCAATTTGAGATCTTGGTCCCGAGATCACGCTTTTAGATTTCATTCGCAGGGGCGATCGTGATCAGGATCAGGGGACGTGATCAGGGGATCACGTTTAGTTGTGCGTATTTCTTGTGATCTATCTATCTATCGCACCTTTAGAACAATAGTGACACAATCCAAAAAAGGTAGGTTTTGGGAAATCGCAGAAGAATATTGAGAATTAGTATGCCTTCGTATTATTTATCTGATTATTTTCTTCTTGCTAATGAATGAAAAAAAATCATGAAAATTGCGCACCATTAATAAAATTAAAACAAACAAAAGAAAAATCAGATAAAAATGTACAATGGGCGGCCTTATCGCTATGAAGCGATCTCTTCTAGGTAACCTTTGGATGGAGAGGAACATCAGTGAAAAGGAGAAAGCTAATGTTTAAGTGAAAGTCTTTATTGCTATAAAGACTTTGACTTAAACATTTATGTAATTATTATTTTTTGTTTTGTTATGAAAATTCCGAGAAAATCGATAAAGACTATCCTTTCAATTGATTTTTGCTTCTTGTATATAACTTAGCTCATTCGTGATGTAGCTGCGCTGCGATTGGTGGAACGTCTGTTCTCCTTGAAAATCATTATGCAACAATTCTAAAAAATTAATAAATGATTTTTGAAGTGAAAACTTAAATAGGCTTAGGAATTAAATTGATCAAACGTCTATTTACAAACCAAAAATGAGGCCCTGTCAGTTTGTGTAGGTAAAGGCGGTTGTTTAACCATAATAAGTAGTTATCATTAAATAAAATAAAGAGAAAAATTGTATTGCGGTAGGTACCCTTTGGATCAGACTCGCACTTGACCAATTTACTGAACCGCCCATAAAGTCCGTCCGGACTGAGTTTCGAGAACAGAAACAAATTACAAAGACTAGTAAATTACGTTTAGATCGGCTTAAATTAAGTTTAAAACTGTTTATTCACAGACACCTTTTTGATACAGAAGAAGGGCTAATACAATGTTCGGAGATGAGCTGTTGCTGGTCACGAATAGTATATAAATATTTGGTTTATTAATTGTATTACTTAAACGAAAAATCCATTGATGCACGACCTTCGGATTGAAGGTCGAGGCACAACCCCATTCGACCAACACGGCTAATACACACGGCAATTTATATGCGCTTTAACACGAGCTCTTAACGGTGAAGGAAAACATCGTGAGGAGACCCGCAGCTTAGTCAGCTCCGCACGTATTGACGTCGTCTTTCCTGTGGGCCAGGCCGATTAAGCTGAGAGGATGGTTTAGGTGCTGGGCAAGCCTATTCCATCTCAAACAATGTCCCAGGCACTACAGCGTCCCGTTAAGTGTAGGCATGTATTGCCTCCTGACGCTGTATAAATCAAACTTATTAAGCTTTCGTGATTTGACGACATAATTAAATAAATAAAAAAAAACATCTGCTCATAAAAAAAATGCTCATAAATCATCAGCTGTAAAAATCATCTAATATAGATGTAAAGGCCTAAGTTTTTTTTTAATTGTATTAGGATGAGCCTCTGACTAGTATCTTTTTAGAATAATATAAGCAAAGAAATATGTAAGTAGGTATACCAATTGAATAATATTTATTATACTTTTTTTTATACAATTTTATATGCTATAACTTTCACGATCACTGTCTTTGTTTAGTTAAACGAGAACATAGGCAAAACGACAGTAATAATTTTGTGTTTAGTAAAAAAAATTTACTAAATCTAATGAGTAAATTTAAACCTGACTGTAGTAGGCTTCCCTGGGATCTTATCGTCTTGACTCAATGTAAACACCTTATTTGCGTTCCATTTCTTTAAAATTTTCTTTTTCTTCGCTTGAGATTCAGTTCCTCTCTGCATAAAAGACTTTATTACTGAGATAATAAGGTCGATTATGAACCACATTATTTCAATAACACTTATGAGTGATCCACCAAGACATAATCCAAATATCCCGCCAAAGTTAGCTGGAAAGATAAAAAAAACATCACCTTGATTGAATAAAACCATTTAGTTTTATGTTTTTTAATTATTATGCGTATTCGCAGTGGGTGACTGACGACTTTTGTGGCGCAGCGGGTGAAAGCCCGCTTGGGACGTTATCTGGTTTCCATAGTACAAGATTTGTTTAGTTTGGGGCTAGATGACGCTCTGCAAAAAATGTGCAGCATTATTTATTTTATTATTATTTGACAAAACAATCTTTAAAACGCTGATAGAAATTTTAGTGAATGGGATGTCATGTATAATTGACACTGAAAATAAACGCAGAACCAGGGTAACAAACACTTAATTTTAGATGATAAGACGTACCCAGCATTTGATCCCAAGTGTACAGCACCTCTCGCCTGTACTTCATGCAAGTTGTTGCACTGTAGTGTACGAGCACCCTTCTCTTGGAATCCTTGCCTCTAAAACAATCAGTACTCCTCAAAAATACAACGATCTAAGGGTGTATGTATAAGTCTGTATACGTAATGGGGCCCGAGGTATACAACAGACTACCGGAAAGGATCCGGGACGCGACATGAATCGTGAACCTATTTTTTTTTACAAGAGTCGAAACTACCTTCGTTAACTACCAAATTTTTATTCCGAGTCCGAGTGTGGTAGAGCCAGTGACATAAATTTCGAGGTTCATTTTTGTCATGATTTGTATGAAAAGTAAGTATATTTTTCACAGTTAGTAATGAGGGTAAAGTTTTAGTTACAAACCTACGAGATTAGAAGATTGAGGGGTGGTTGCACAGTCCAGCCGAGCCGAACGCGCCGAACTGTCAATTCAATAGAGAAAATGCTGAGACGTCAAAAGTCAGCCGCATTTTTTGACGTCATCAGCATTTTTGTAGAGAAAAATTACTGCGGCGTGTACGGCGCGGATGAGTGTGTGACTAGGTTTAAAACATGTTAAAAAACTTACTTGAACATCCTTTGATTTTTGACATATTCTACTTCTGTTTCATATTGTACGTAGTTGCATTTCTGATAACATTGGTTCTCTGACATTATAGTTCTGATGTCAACTTGAGCTTTTCCTAAAAATTATAAAAACGAATGTACATCCATTAATACGAGAAAATTCGAAAAGTAATATGCCTCCTACTGTATTCATGTATACGTGTATGTATGAGTGTTAAATTATACAAACCTAAGTTCCGATAAGTGCAAAGAAGCCTCTCCCAATTGCATTGGTCGAATACATCCAGATCCAAATCATTAGCTAAAAAACATAATATATTTATTTAAAGACAAAATAACTAAAAACAAACCTATAAAATAAAATTCCTGTCAATAAAATACTTAAACAAAATATGTACAAAACATTTTAATAACCGCCCATTACTATCTCTATTTTTTCAATTCTTTGGACTTTTTACGCCTTAAATGAATGCCTTTCATAAATGAATTCAACTGTTATTTTCTATGGAAGCCAGAGAAATTCTAGGAAATCCTAATGATGTTTTCCTTAAGCTCTTGAGAATTAGGGATCTAACACGTGTAGACGAATTTGAATGATGTCAAAGTAAAAACCATTAATTCAAAGGGGCCAGTTTGATCAGTTTAAAAATAATTTAAAGTGAGTTGCTTTACTGCTCTTTCTTCAAAGTCAAATAGCATACTAGGAACAGTTTGACCACTTAGCTAGGTGATTCTACTTCTGATCCTTCGCAGCCATAATACAGAGTGCGCAAATAACACGGTTTGAAGCCTAGTTCGATGAAAAGCGTTAAATTCTTTGATTAAATTTTTTTTTCTTATTGAAACTCGACCCAAAAAAATATCCCTTACTACGAACGTGAAGTAAGAGTGACGCAAAGCAATGTAAAAAGGGAACCAAAATCTGCTTTACAAGATGAAAGGGAAATATACAGGGATGACCTCTGTGGCGCAATGGGTGAAATCCCACTTGAGACGCAGAAGGTTGCGGGTTCGATCCCCGCCGAGGGATAAATGTTTGTATCACCTGCAAATATCTCGGGTTGGGTGTTTCTATGTATAATATGTATTTATTTATAAACAAAAAGGTTCAGAATGTTTATTTACAGAAACTAAGCTACTACATATTTACAAAAGACAACAATCTACAAAAGACGTCAAGCTATCTAATGATCGTTAAAAACGATCTATAGATAGCTCAACAAAAAGTGTATAAGTAGTATATCAGTTATCTGGTTCCCATAGTACAAGCTTTGCTTAGTTTGGGGCTAGATGATGCTGTGTGAAAATGTCCAGCATTATTTATTTATTTTTTATTTATGTTATACTAGTGGAGCCGGGCGCGACTTCGTCTGCGCATTGTTTCGTCATACAAACTTTAGAGATAGAACTAACTTGTTCCAATCCATGAAAACACTGAATTCATTTTTGGATTTGCTGTCTTTGATAAATATAAATACCTAAGTACCCATCTAAGGTTGGTTAGTTTTGAAAAAATAATAAATACGTGTTTCGCTATTTATTAAAAAAACTTATTTAGGCATCACAACCCAATAAATAGTCTTTTAATGTAAGTAATAAAAATTGTTCAAAGCATAGTAGAACGCAATTAATGACATCGCCATTTTGAAAAGTCAACAGTTATTGGTTGTCATGGCAACCTTAGAGCAGTGCTGCAATATTCCCGTTGTCTTTTTATTTTTTTGGTTTTCAGGAAAGTTTTAAAGTTTTTAGGGATAAAGAGTAGCCTATGTGCTATTCTGGAGTTATACCTTTCACTTACCGAATTTCATTGTAAACTGTTTCGTCATTTGAGCCTGATCCTTACACAAACATACAAACATCCAAACATCTAAACAAGCTCACAAACTTTCAGCTTTATTATATGAGTGGGAAGTGGAAGTCAGTATTTGTTAGAATTCAGTACTTATTAGCTCTGTGAAACTAAACATCACTTTTTTCAGGCTCTCAGAAAAGCGTATAAAAACATCCTAATAAATACTTAACTAAGAGGAAAGTTATTAGTAAAAAAGATTGTTGAAGGCTACGTTGATTAGGTCCCGAAGGGTTTATATAAATTCTTTAGAATTCTATGCAATAAAATTAAGATAAGTAAAAGGGCAAAAAACGCCAGTGAAAAATAAACATTTGAAGGAGTACAAAGTTTTTTCGGTCTCAACTTTGGTTTTTTGATAAATGAATAAAATATTTATTTGACACAACATTGCACAGACACCAATACAAAACACCCTGTAAAGAATGTAGGCACCAAAAACAAACAAGTAGTAGTACAGATTGATACCTAGGTAACGAAAAAAGTTTATATAATAGGTTTTCCACTAATCTTACAGAAAACTTGTCAACGATGTCGGCAGATCTAGTGATGTTTTGAAGTTTTAAGGTTGAAATCTAACCTAGATGCTGACGTCAGAAGTCAGCCGCATTTTCTGACGTAATCAACATTTTTTGTATTTTGCAAAATGACTGCGGCGCGTACGGCGCGGCCAAATGTGCGATCAGGTTAAGGCTGGTTTTCCTGTCACGCGTACCGTCAGCGCTGATAGAAGCATACTCTTTATTACAATGAAGTAAGGATACTAACTAATTTCTCAGCAGAATTGGCGTCGCTGATTTCTCTCGGCGCTGCTGTGCAATCAGTATCCTTACTACATTGTAATAAAGATTATGCTTTATGGCAGGAGCCGAGCAGGTTTTTGTCATATAGACTCAGTCATGTTTGTATACTATTAGGTACTCACCAGTAAAATGAAACGGCAGACATTTGCACTGCTCAACAACTTTTCTCATTAGAAGCCTTGACAAACATCCTTGGTAAGATCTCGCGTCAGGATCCTGAAATAGATACTCGTGAAACATATACCTACAAATACAAAATATTTGAATACTTGCTGCGCTCGGTGTTGCCTATGGTTCTTCATTATTATTTTTTTAAGATAAAAAGTAGCCTGTAGACTCTAATCTATATTTCTGTCTTTATATTCTTACCGTATCTAAAACGCACTGCCTTTGATCCACAGACAAAGCTTTCACGGAGTTGGAAGAATCGATGACCCAAAGGTAAACGTTGACATCAAATAATGCGCCCGGGGTCAGCAAGATCGGGTTGTTGGTGAACGTTATAGTCTCATGCTCATCAAACACAAACATCTGAAAATAAATCAGAGTTAGATACAGCATGATAGATCGTCTAGTGAAACAACGTTCTTAGTGATCACAAAGTGGATGACCGCTAGCTGCATTACCTATCAACAGGGGGGTTATTCGCGTTCGTTTTTTCATTCGTTCGATGAATATTCGGATGCTTCTAATTACGAGCTACATCGTATTCAGTCAATAAGATCAGCGATAAAACACGGTCCTAATCTAGAACCAAATATTCCAAACCGAAAAATTGGCCCTTGAAGTCGGAAATCGTAGTAAGAAACATCCGAATATTCATCAAACGAACGAAAATAAGAACGTGAATACCCCTTAGCGTTTTTCTACTTCGGAGGGCACATTAAATTGTCGGCTATTAAGTCATTAAAACGCCAACACAATACCATTCTTGCCTCTTGTAGTGTGCAGTTGTAGTCAAACTCAACGAAGCAAGAGACAAGAATGGTGTCATAAAAACTCCGTCTCCAGAGTGGGCTAATGTGAATTTACCGAAACAAATCCATTTTCAGAGTCTCCATCTGGTGAGATCGTCCGTCCATTGACGATGATGTCCAGCCCTTCTGTCGGCTGCATGCCGGCCACGAAATTGGTTTCCTTATCCACATGCGCACTGCAACCAAATGATTTATAAAATCAGCAGTTAGATTCACGCTTGATTCGAATGCATTCGACTCGAAGAATTTCAAGTGATCTTCGAAACGAATGGCTTTCTTCACGATTCACGCGTCGAATAAAAAAATTTTGTCCTTGACGAAACAGTTGTACTTGTTTTACAACAGTCGAATAATTCCGTCACGGATGTTTACGATCTACAGTTTTGCAAGATTGATCTCATCTTGCTAACTAAATGCTCTCAAAACCATTAGTAACTGTCTGATGTACATTTCTAAATGTTGTAATTTTGCTATGGTAAATAAAATATATTTTTTTTTGTAAAACGATTTGCTAAACATTTTTTTTAAATAGCTGCTTTCAGAAACGTCGCTACCTGAAATAAGAGATGTCAAACTGACAGCAGTAGCCTTCTATGGTGTAGACGGGACGGAACATATCTCTGCAGTCCAGCGGCTGGGAGCGCCATGTGCACTCTGATAGAAGATCTTCACAGGGTTTCTTGAACTGAAGAAATATAAGGATAAGAGGTAGGTACTATGGTACTTTTTCATAACACAGCTAAATGATTTCTGTGGTAAGGTGGGCATAAGTTCGTCTATTAGGAATGTAGAATGTCGTGAGTTCGATTCTTGCGTGACAAATGTTTGTCATCATCTTTCTGTCCTTATTCCACTAACAGGCACAACATTGTGGTCATATTTACAAAAAAAATTGAAAAAAAATCATTGTTTTTATTAATGAACTCTTCTTTTTTTTTTGGAAATTATATTTGTAGAATGCATTATTGTATTATATTTCATTTTATAATAATATTTCATTTTAAGTCGATATAAAGCAGTTAATACCGAAATCCGATCGAGAAGTGGCATAGCGGATGTAGGTACGAGGACTGCACGTTTGAAGTGGGACTGGGCAGGTCATGTGACTCGAATGCACCCAGAACGTTGGGCGAAGATTGTCACTCAGTGGGTGCCTGAAAACAGTCGAAGACGACGCGGCAGACCCAGGAAAAGGTGGCGAGACGATCTGGATGCATTCGAGCCAGACTGGCAAACCGTGGCCTTGGAGCGCAAGAAGTGGAAGCTAAAGGGGGAGACCTTTGCCCAGCAGTGGGACACAATAGGTTGAAAAAAAAAAAAAAAAAAAAATAAAGCAGCTAGATTCAAATTCGACGTTCCAATATTGATATCGGGAATTACTAGATCCTAGTTTTCGTAAAGCCGCCAAAAAGCCGACTGAGTCTGAATTCCGATAGTGAATCCGACGGCTTCAGAGGAGTAAGAATAACCCCCTGAACTTACCATATACAGCAGACTATGTAGTGGGTATCCCAGATCTTCTAGCAGAGTATGCATCCTAGGTACATAGGGCTTAGGGGTGTAATCCTTCTGTCGCATCTGAGAGAAACTTTTAAAGAACTCCGTTATCTGAGTCTGAGTGTAGCCTCGGAGGGATCTAAAAATAATTTCAAATATTTATTATAGCCGTGTAGCTGTAATGCTGGCCATGATAATATTAATTAAATAAGGAAAAGGTAAATTTTGCTTTGGGGATACAGCCGTGACCGAATTTTGTTAATATTTTTAGATACCGTGTCTCTTATTTCCGGGAAAGGTACTTAATGAAACCCATTATTTAAGGAGTGCTACACTTACTATATTTTCGCGTTGATCAGGCTTTAGTTAGGCTAGCCTACTACTATTTAAAAGATAGCTAAATATACATCCACAAGTTATCTTGTACAGAAGACTGCCGATTGTATCTTGTAGTTAATTTATATTTTAATATTTTTTGTACGGTGTGCAGTAAAAGTATTCAACTTCAACTGGCCATGCATTATTGTTTGATACTGCGTAATAAAGTAAACAGTCCAATATACTAAGCAGTATGACACTATTATATGTCACTGATAACTATGTGCGCTGCGGCCGTCGTCTGCATAAATTGTTCTCCTGTCATGCAACACGAACCTTTTTACGCAAGTAACACGCCAACAACGTTTCTTCACGAGTTCCAGCATATCGACATTTTCAATGAGTTTATGCTCCATATAATATAACAATTTCACAGAGTATATTTAAGGTATATTTATGTAAGATAGTTAACCGCTTTGGATTTTTTTATAAGCTCTCTATCTATTTTTTTTATAAATAATTTTATTTAATTTCATTTCTATCTATAAGTATCTATAACAATGTCCAGTACTCGTAGATCTATTTTCTATTTATCTATAGATGTATCTTTAACGTTTTTCCGTACTTGTAGATCTATTTTCTTCAAAAAATATCAGTAGCCTTAGACCGCAGCTATTCCATAACCGATAATACAAGAAACATCGTTCAGAATCTTGATACAATGTTCCCGAAGGTGATAAGGGTTTGGGCATGTAATTGATATGGGTTCAGTGCAAGCAGTCAATATATTTGAATTATGGCTGAATTTTCCAAAAATGATTGATCTGACTTAATTTGAATACTCGTAGTGTAAATGTTACACTATTATTTATATGTTATGGAATAAAATTATGCTGAAGTAACAATTTTATCAGGATCATGACTTTGGTAGGTATCTGCTTACTATTACTCTAAAATGTAATTTAAGTTCAAAATATTTTTTCTCTTTTCTTCCATAGGGCGACAGAGATAACTCTGAGTTATCTCTATCTTACTTTATGGTGTTCATGGTAAGCCGGTAGATTTTTTATTACCTATTGAATTAAATTTTCCTCACATTGTACACACCTACAAGTAACCAATGTAAACGTGGTTGCCTATGACCTACGCCGACCAGCACATTACAGACCGGCATTGCACGGAATTTTAATTTTTTATCAATAATTTATCGTATTTCTATTTGGATATATTTGAAGGTCCAATAATGTCCATTGGTATAATTACGTTTTTATACTAAAAAGAAAATCGACTTCAATGTTTGACTCGAAACGCGGTGTGACTCAGGGCGTCAAGCTGTCGATTCGATTTCTATTTGTGACATGGCTAGGAGGGAAGGTGTTTAGAGTTTTACGGGGAAACTATCAATCCCTCAGGAATAAAATTTATATGGGACCACCTCTGGAGTATACCCTTTCAAACATGAAAAGAATTTTGCAAATCGGTCAACAAATGGCGGAGCAATAGCGTAACAAGATACAAAAAAAAAAAAAAAAAAAAACATACAGACGAATTGAGAACCTCCTCCTTTTTTGAAGTCGGTTGAAAAATGAAAAACACCGTGCCATGCCGTCCCGGATCTGCGTAGTCGTCAAGTTCTTTCGCCGTTTAGATTTTTCCAATACAAAAAATCCATTGAAGATCAGCTCTGATTTAATCAAATGGAAAATTGATTCACACAATACAATTCTATCAAAATGGGTCTATTTAATAAATTCAAAGTATATTAATAAATTAGATATTTCTGTGATATTGATATTGAACCAATAAAATAAAAGTTTAAAATATAAAGTAACTCAAATTATTTCTTTATTAGGTACAGACAAATGAAACGGGACGCGCTAAGAAAGTATTTTTTATGTTTTCTATTTGTGAAGAGTGTGATTAAATTATTTATGTGTAAGAAAAAAGAGAACGAAATAGTATCACGCCTGCATCCCCAGGGCACGGTAGACACTCTCTTTTATTTTCGCAATCACAAAGTTTGCAATTCATAGCAACAGATCCGTAGATCGAATTAAGAGATAAATTTTTCGACAGTCAGATAGACTTCCGTCACGGATGATGTCGAAGATCTGCTGAATCACCAAGAAAAGGAATCAGGGAGGATAATTATGAACTCTTATTTGCAGTCACTTTAAGGCGCTATAGCAATAAGAGTTAATATAAACCCGGAGCCTATGTTTAAAGCGGAGATGTTTGTCTACAGAACTTAAAAAAAATACTCACAGTAAGCGACTGATATTATTCGTGTTAGGCCCGTAAACCACTTCAGTTTCGCAGACAGTTACCGCAGGAAACAAAATGTCTGCTGTAGAATAATGTGTGGTCTCTACCTGTAGGTGTAAAAATTATAAACAGATTTTGCCGCTATATCCAGAGGAATTTTATGCTACCTCTTTAGATCTTAAAAATTCACGATCCATTAGAGATTTGAAACCCGTTGGGTGTAGGCCGCACAATATCGATCGCTTTGGAAATCGATGGGGAGGTTTATGTTCAGCAGTGGACGTCATGTGGCTGAAATGATGATGATGATGAAGATTTAGGTTAGATGCATATCTGGGGTATCCGCTAGTAGTTGTAAGACATTTTTTTAATAACCGACATAGAACCATAAATCACATAAACCTATTTTTATCAGTATTCAATACGTGAATGCGTGAATACGGATATCTGAATTTGTATGCCACTGAAATATAAATAAATCTTAATTAATCACAATCCGGCAAAAATAACAATTCATGGATATGTGAACACCTGTATTTAATCAAACTTTAACGCGAATCGAAGTTGTTTTGCTGTATAAATCCGACCTATTTATTCCGTTCGCTGCATTTCAAATAATAACTCCGTAACACAACAACGCACACAGAAACAAATCTACACACACAAATAAGACCAACCCACCTTCATGAGATGGAATAGCTATAACTGATGGAATACTTACTTTTGTATGCCGTGCGAGGGTCACATAACACCAGGTAGACCACAAGCCGGATGGTCTGATGATATTGTGGCGGCGGCGGGGAGGAAAGTTCGACTAGCACAGGACAGGGGCCATATTCCCGTTCTTATTTTCGTTCGTTTGATGAATATTCGGATGTTTCTTACTACGATTTCTGACTTCAAAGGACAATTTTTCGGTTTGGAATATTTGGTCATAGGTCATTTCAGTCGATAAGATCAACACGGTCCTACCGTGTTGATCTTATCGACTGAAATGTTGCTCGTAGTAAGAAGCATCCGAATTTTCATCAAATGAACGAAAAAATGAATGCGAATAACCCCCCAGGAATGCCATGAAAACGAAGAGGCTTGTACTGTGGGTGGATATGGGCTGATAAGATAATATAAACCTTACCACAGTAAGCGTAGGGTCGATAGCAAACTTCTCCCAGATCATATGGCTGAGGTAGCAGCACAGCATCAGGCTGGATGAGAGGATCAGTAGCCAGATCCCGTGCACCCACCACCTCGCGTGCTCGCTGAAGTAGTACACACCGTGGAGGGTGCAGTGCTTGCAGAAGTCTTTGAACTTGATGGATATGATCTCTTTGAGGTCTTTAGCGGACATTTTGAATCTGGAGTGAAAAATTACGTATGGTCGTCGCACATTATAGCCGCACCCCGTACGCGCTGTACGCATTTTTCTCGGTGCTGCTATAATGTAAGTGATCAAGCTGGCCCTACACATTGGCATTTGCTTTGCAACTTGACTTTGATTAATTGGTTCATCCGGTGAGGGTTGAAATGAAAGGAACTTAAGGTCATGGGATCGAATCCAGTCGTGCATCAATGAGTTTTTCATCTTACAAATTTGCAAATTCGTTATTTAAGAGATGAAAACTTGTAATTGTAGCAATTAAAAAGCTATTTTACAAAATGGCTTAAATCAAAGTCTTTGGTAATGGCAATGAAACATTATAAAAGGTAATTGCACTCTTGATCGTCTTACGATTTTTCTTTTTCATTTTGTCTTAAGATACTGAAAAAAAAAACCTTTTTATGATAACTTGAATGTTGTCTGTCTTTCTGTGTGTGTGTCAAGATGCTTTAGGCTTATCGAGTTAAAATTGTTCAGTGTGGGGTTGGTTTAACTGGTTTTTATATTTCACTGTACTCTATTACAAAACCATTAATGGATTAAAGTGGAACTCAAAGTAGAAACAAAACCATTGATGGATCAGTGTGGAACTCAAAGTGGAAACAAAACCATTGATGGATTAAAGTTGGGTTTGATTAGTGGATCAGAGTGGAATAGGGCATCATCTCACACTTCAAATACTTTCAGATTGATTGAGTTAAACAACTTAGAAAATCACAACTGTAAATCCATATCTCCTACCAAAGAATACATACATACAATTCCACAGTTATAAGTCCACACGCCCAAGTCGTTATGAAGTGAGACACTTTTTAAGTGAATAAAGTGGTACCGTCTCGTAAATAACCTTTCATGCAACCATGAAAAATAAAAACTTTGATCATCAACATTGAAAGCTTGTGGCCGTAAAAACCATTGTACGGATAATTAACTTCTCAATTTATTTAGATACCTACTTGTGGGTTCCGTGAAAATTGACAGACGCATAAAAAGTTTTAAAAAATATGTTCACGACCATTTTCCCTTCTTCTTCTTATCGTGTGACTAGTTCTTTCGAACCACTTTGGTGAAAGGTTTTTAAGTGCGCCTCAAAGAGGCTCCTTTCGTGCACTTGACACAATCATGTTGTGTTATAACATGATGATGTTATTGTGTTTTAACATCGCTTTGGCTTGTCTGTAATGGTGTTATAATTTTTGCTGAATAAATAAATAAATAAATGTTTTCGAACTTTATAGGTTCTACGACATGCCGGTTTCCTCACGATGTTTTCCTTCACCGTTTGCGAGTACTGGCATAGTGCACATAAGTTTTTCGACAAACCGCATTGGTTCACGATCGGGATTGAACCCGCGACTTTACGATCGGAAGGCGGACCCGCTACCACAAGACCACCAGTGCTCTTTTTCTCTAGCTGCGCTGCCGCAGCTAGTGCCGCAGATAGTGTCTGTATCTCAGATCTTTTATGTACTTATTCCATCTGTTTATGTATTTCCTTTGAAGATGTCTAAAGGGGTCTTCTTAAATGCACGAAGATTTGAAAATATCTTCTATGTCCTGGGGAACACACCAACGATCCTGTTTTTTCTTATGATTCTAAAGTCAAAGTTAAAGTCAAAAAGCATTTATTCAGTAGGACCTTTTCTTTCCTCAAAGGTAGGACCGCTGGGATCACTTTAATACGTCTTAAAACTAGGTGATTCTACTCCTGTATACACGAATCCACGACCTTCAGCAATTTTAAAATCTTTATGTGATCCCTAAGTGTGCGTTTGACACTTAATAAAATATCTAATGATAATTAATTTAAAACCCAAAAGATGAAGAAACAACCAACCATTCCCTAAATACTTCGTTTTATAGCCCGAAACCAAAGAACTCTTTTTGCTTTAGAACTTTTCGTTCATTAGAAGAAAATAATTAGTCAAAGCGACCAAAAACCCAATTAATGAAACCCGAATGGAACTTAATATTCCGTTTTTTTATTTGAAAGTTCGAAGAGAGTGGCGTTATAGAGAGGAGGCCTGTATCTTAGCAGTGTGCAAATGGGATTATTAGATAGATAGAAGTAGGTACTTATGTATAATATAACTATATACACTACTAACTGTAATATAATAAAGACTAATGCATGCATGCCCCTTCATTCAATATAATTATTATTTTTTTTAGTTTTCGTAACAGTCTGTAAGTGGATGGGTGACCGCCAGTGGGATTTTCATCTGAGCGCTACCGTGCTTTGCAGGACACGTTAAATTGTCGGTCCCGGCTATTTAAGTTGTTAAGCCATGACGGAGGCCTTAAGGCGGCCTAAAAACTCCGTCACCAGTTGGCCACTCATACGAACTTACTTACTTTTTTATTATTTTGATATGATAGGCAAAAATACTGAAACCTTACGAGCCTCTTTCTTTCTACCTTATTTCTTAATACCATACAGCCGATCTTCCTCATTCAGGAAGTTGGTAAAAAATAGAACATATTTTCATTTTGGGTAACTTTTTGATATCTGGCTAAATTGACAGGTGATGAATGAAACACAGAATTTAGTAGTTTATAATTTCTCAGGAATTAAACCATAAATGGTAGGATTTTTTTCGGTAGTTTATGACAGAAACGGTAAGCCTCTTAATAAAATATAAAGAATCTACCAAACAGTAAGAATCCGGAACGAAATACCAAAGAACGCAAGAGATAAGAGATTAAAATATTAATTAGCTTTCTTATTTTTTGTTAAATATTGAAACATTTTTGGACGAAAATATTTCAACAACGTGAAAATATTTAAAATTCCTACGAGTTCGTTAAGCAACAGAAGTTTTAGTTTGCACATTAAAAGAAGTGAGTTTTCCCCCATAAATTATTACATTTCTGATTCATAAGTTTGCATTTTTTTTCTATCCATTATGAAAGACTTCGAAAAAGGTTTCACACTCAATATCATTATTTACAAATAAAATGAAAAAAACAAACATTATTAGGTGAATATTTTTTTTCCAGAAAAAAGAATGAAAAGATCATCAAAAAAAATTGGGAAGACCCAGAATCCAAAAGAGAGTCCAATAAATGTAAATATGCAGAAAGTGACGACAGTCCACGGAACCCAGCAGTTTGCTTCTAAAAGAGGGATAAGTGTTATTCTATGGAGCGTCATTATTTTAGGAAATGTGGTTGTGACTGCTTACTTCTTAACTGTCATCCGGCAGAAGTTTAATGAGAATCCTATTATAACACAAGTGAGTTTGACACACTGACTTCTTTCAAGTGCTTCTTGTGGCGCATAATACAGTTTAGATGCAAGGCCGGAGTTTAAAACTGCAGCCTTCAGATTGAAAGCCAAGACACCCACCACTCAACCAACATAGCTCCTTCTGTGAAATAACATTTTTCTTTTTTAGGTGAATGCCAACTGTAAAATAAATCAAGTGCCATTTCCTGCCGTGAGCGTGTGCAACTTCAACTTGGTATCAGTGAAGGAGTCGGCGAATATCGCCAAGATTTTGTAAGTTACGCTTTTATTTGTTTTTATACAGAAAGTGGCTAAATTTTAGCGCATTGAGGGTAGCGCCTTTTCTTTGTAGTTTTGTTTCTAGGTTCTGATGTTTTGATCTTAGAAAACTACAGGTTTATTTTGAAGCAAAACACTAACAGCAACCAACTAATTTTTAGATTTTTGAAAATTGTACAGTCAGTGGTTTCAATCAACGCTCTTTGCTACTAGACATACTTTAGTTTATACTTCAAAGTTTGAGTGTCTACTTTTGCGATTCGCAAGAAAAGCTTTGCTTGATTGGACAAAACTTCAATTGAGCGGAATCATTGCAAATGAAGCAAATGATGACGACGTATCTAGTTCAATTCCGTGGTCTCTATCTTTACTGGAAATAAGTACTTACCTATGATTTTATGAAAAAAAAAACACATCAAATGTTTGGTTCTCGTTTAGGAGCAATTTACCTATAGTTTGTGAGCAATTTAAAATTTGTGAATTCTGTAATTCTGTAATTCTTTATTGTACACAAGAAAATGGTTACACAACAATAATTAGAAAGTACATGTACAAAGGCGAGCTTAACCCTAAAAGAGTTTTCTACCAGCAAACCTTTGAGTCTAGGGAGAAGACATTAACTAATGTGGATGCACTGTGTACGTACGCTGTATAAAATAAAGCTATAAAATACGGTGTAAATAAATCACCCACTAACTATATACCTATACAAAAAATATACAAAATATAAATAAATAAAATATACCTACATATTATTATAATATGATCTATACTATATATATATATATATATATATATATATATATATTAAAATACACACATAAAATAATAATATAATATATAGAAAAAGGGATTCTTATGTCAAATAGTGCTCTTTTACCTTGGCCTTAAAAGAGTTGAGCGTTTGACTACTGCGGATAGCATGAGGAAGAGAATTCCACAACTTCACAGCGTTTATAGTGAAGGAATCACCATAACCGCTGGAATTGTGGGGCGGGGTTTTAAGGAGAAGAGACATGGTTGACCTGCAAGGCTCACCACGAGGAATAAGATAGCTGAAACGTTCACGAAGGTAAGAAGGGGATGAGGGATTATGTAGGATAGTGTAGAGAAAAGATAAAACATGCAGATCACGACGCCGTCGGATAGGGAGCCACTGTAAACGGGCTCTGAACTCAGACACATGGTCATATTTACGTAACCCGAAGATAAAACGGATACACAAGTTTTGTAAACGCTCCAATTTGTCAACAAGTATCTCCGTGGCATCGAGGAAACAAACATCGGCTAAGTCAATGAGAGGTAACAAAAGTGCTTGTGCAAGAATGACTTTAGTTTCAAAGGGAAGAAACCACTGGAGACGTTTAAGCGAATGGAACGTAAAGTTAAGAAATTGCAGGTACGAGCTCAAGGGATAGTAATTGTAACATTTGACTGCTAATGCCATCCGAACCAACGGCTTTCGTGGAAATAGTATTTAGAAATCTCAATATATCCTCCTCAGCAACCTCATTAAAACTAAACGAAGGGCAATCAGGCAAAGATTGACGTGAAAGTTCATCTATAGTCTTCATTTTAACCTTATTATCAAGAAGTAGAGGAGATTTAGAGAAATGAGCATTAATAACATTAAGGTCAAGAGAAACCGGAGAGACACTAGATCCATTACCCAACCCAAGTGATTTCAGAAACTTCCACATTTGCGAGGGACTAGAGTTTTGGATGGTGCTATGAATGTGTCGCTTTTTGGCATCTCTACACATACGACTGCAACGGTTACGTAACTTTTTATATGCTGCTTGATTCTTTTCACTAGGGAATTTTTTTAAAATGCGTTTAGCACGATCACGTTTCGCCATCATCCTCTTGATAGGTTGGGTCAACCAAGGAGCGGGGGGGTGTTTAATTTTGACACGTTTCAATGGAGCATGAGCATCATAGAGTTCAGTAACGATTTTGATAAAACTGTCAACTTTACCATCAATATCACCAGCATCTATTACAGGAGACCAGTCAATATTACTAGCATCCTTTTTTAAGTTATCAAGATTAATATCCTTATAACTACGCAAAACAAGAAACCTTGGTTTACGTTTGGGAGAGCGGATTTTATAGGAAACAAAAAGAAGATCATGATAGGAATAAGGTGCGGTTAACTGCCCATGGCAAGTTACCCGATCCTTATCAGAAACTAGGATGAGATCAAGGAGAGAAGGAATAAAGTTTGGGGCATGATGAGTAGCGGAGAGCGGAAGAATATGCATATTAACAGAGGATATTAATGACTCAAGTTTATTAGATCGAACATCTTTTTTCATGAGGCATGTGTTGAAGTCGCCAAGAATAATTAAATGATCGTAAAGAGATGTATAGAGTTCTAGTTTGGTTTCAAGAGAGGAAAAGTAGTCCACCTTAGAAGAAGGTGGGTAAAACACACCTACTAAAACTTTAGAATGGTTTACCGTAACCTCAATAAAAAGATGTTCAGCAGAATTAGAGTACTGACCAGGAGATTGATCAATTATATTAAAAGGTATCAAGATAAAACCTGGAATAACATAGTTACTCGATGGTAAAGATGGTTTAAGAAACGATTCAGAGATGAGGATGGCATCAACTACCTCGTGATCAAACGTGGACAACATGTCATCAAAATGTGCAGGAACGCTTTGAGCATTGATATGGATAATGTTAAGGTGTTTGTCACATGCAGACAGACTACGCCGAATTTGATCACGCAAACTCGGGGAGTCCACCACAGAGTCATCGCTAAGAGCACTGGCATAATCGTCCGAACTAGTAGAAGAGCAAGACAAAAAACTATCATTTAAATCCATAAAATAAGTAAATATACCTATAAAAATAAATAAAATATAAGATAAGTTTTATAATAATAAAAATAAGATAAATATGTACCTAAGTATTAATACTTACTTAACTAAATTAAATTAAATTGTCAAGTGCAGACTTCCAACTTTACCACACTCGCCAGTTTGCTGTCTAAGTATGAACAATTAACACAAATATTTAGTAGGTAGGTATCCACCTAGTTACACAACAAATTTACCTAAGTTTTTATTGTGAACAAACAGTGCGAAACAAATAATTTTTAGTTATTACATTCCTCTGAACAATACGAAACAAAACGTTTCTGAACGAAATTGCAGCAACTGTGCTGTCACTCACAAACGTCAAAAACTAGTAACAGATGTCAAAAGTGAATGTGTCAACCTGTCTGTCACAACAAAACAAAAACAAAAACAAAAACCTACCTACTTTATGAGAAAGAAAATAAATTGAACAAAGACTATCTAATCTACCGCAAAATGTACATTATTACAAAGATTATTTGTTGTATTATGTGAAATGAATGATCTCAAAAGTATACATATATTTTGTGGTCTTATTTAGCTTCTATCTCTTGTTAACAGACAACAAAGCAACATATCAAAGAACGAGATGGAAGATTTCTTCAGATCACTCCCCTATTTAGCGACCTATAGCAGTAACAGTCGAAACCTGGGCAATTTTACCAGCATTATGGATATACTGAAACGGCATTATTTCACCATGGACACTATTATGGAGGAGGTCAGTCACTCCTTTTTAACCAAATGGAAAAGCCAAATGTAGGGCTATGGTTTTAGGTAGGTATACATAAAGGGTGGTGTTACTTTACTTCATTAGGAACCTTTTCTTTTGTAGTTAGAAGTGACAAGGTGGGGCCAAATTTGACCTCATTTAGTGCAACTTTGTAGTTAAAATATTGGTTTTTAAGAATTATACAGTGCACGCACAGTCAGCGTAATAATAGTACATTATGGTACTAGTGTGTAACATTGGTGATTACCGCCGAGGCGTTAGGCGAGGCTCTTAACAGAGCCGAGGCAGGTAATCATCAATACACACGTGTATCATACGACGTTTTTCAACACACTTGTGAATAAAATAACAATAAAAACTCATTTTCAACAGTGAAAATGAGTTGTGAAAAATGTTTCGCTATTGCGGGAAAAATTAATCAGTTTTCCTATGCGCGCGCATTGCGATCGGCCACAGACTATATTTCCGCGCCGCGCATACGGTTTGCGGCCTATTCTGCCACGGACAAAATGGGGAATTTAAAGTTTTCTTTTATTACAGAGAAAACAAAAGTTATATTTGAGTGAAAGTTTTATTTAGTTAAAATTATTTATTTAAATAAGAAGTTGCATGAAATGAGCAAGCAATAGGAACATTAATTTATTTGTTCTATTGAACACGATCTTTTTTCTGAATAAAAACTTTTTTAAGAACAAAGCAACTCAACCAATAAAATTAAAAAAAAATACTATAACTCACTAGTAAGTTATAGTAATGAAAAAGTCACAGTTTGATTATGGGTGTCATTATGTGCCTAATTGCGGTAACCATAGAGGCCACTTTATAAGCAAGTGTGTGGAAAATACATTTATCGAAAATATTCAAGATGTTGCTCCTCATTTGACGACCTCTGTGGCGCAGTGGGTGAAAGCCCGCTTGGGACGCAGAAGGTTGCAGGTTCGATTCCCGCCGCGAGATAAATGTTCGTATGATCTGCAAATATTTATCTCGGGTCTGGGTGTTTCTGTGTAGGTATGTTATGTATGTATTTACTTACAGTTTATCAGTTATCTGGTTCCCATAGGCTTTGCTTAGTTTGGGGCTAGAGGATGCTGTGTGAAATGTCCACCATTATTTATTTATTCTGTATGTATGATATTTGTAGCACCGAAGCGCTTATACTACAAATCCGATTATGATGAATGAGTTGTGTATCGATTCGTTTAACTGCGTTATGAAGGCATTTAAGTATTTGATTTATTAGATTTTAATGGATTGGTTCTAGTCTCCATCTTTTTAATAACAAACCACAGAAAGACAAAACCATAGATTGATAGTAAAGCTCTTACTACATCCGTAAAATGCAGGAACAATACCAAACCGTGTTTGTTGCCCTGGTTCTTCACGGTATTGGTCGCGAAGGAACAGGAGTAGAATCACCTAGTTTTAAGACGTTTCAAAGTGATCCCAGCGGTCCTACTGAATAAATGCTTTTTGACTTTGACTTTGAAATATTAAAACACACGCTTACATAAAGCTATAATTATGTTCTTTATAGTCCATACAAAGTTTCAAAATTCTAGTTCTTTACAGTCAAAAATACAGAGACCTCTAAAGTAAAACTCTTTTAAAGGAATTCACAAAATATATCCCAGTGCTTTTTCTTCAATTATTCAAAGTCTAAAAGTTTGTAAAAATGATCATTTTTCAATCACAGATTTATTTGAAATGAATGCTTTTAAGGACTTAGATTTTTTTGTTTGGCTGGTTTGGGGTGTAGGGCAAGTTGATTTCATCTTAACAATATTAATACTAATAAAACTATTTATTTCAGACGAGGTCCATACGTTCCAGTAACTACAGCGTCCTGTTGTGTGTTGGCATAGGTTGCCTCCTGATGCTGTATTAATCATCAAGTACTTAGATGCAATGGCCAAGTGTATATTCTTTAAAATCTTGTTTTACTTTGACTTCCAGGTTCATCAGAAATGTGAAAACCTGTTCCTATACTGCAGCTTTAATAGGAAAGAGAAGAGTTGCGCCGAAATGTTTTCTCTTACTAAAACCATTGAGGGTTACTGTTGTTCAACTATGCTGGCTTAAGTGGCATTTATAGCAATATGTGGGTATTTATTATAAAGACTTCTGTTTAAAAAAACCTTTCATCTCTTTAAAAGACATTGTTTACATGATACCACTTTGGCATACTTCGTGACTCTTGCCACGGAATATTAGCTCAAGCACCGTTAAATTTGAGAAAGCAAGATGCAAGATTGGTATGCCAGAATCGCATCGTGTAAATGGCGTCAGTTGGTGTTTGAATAAAATGTTGCTAGATAGCTCAACATTTCCCAATTCAATTCAATTCAAAACGGCAGCTAAAAAACAAAATCCTAACCTTATGCGTAACAATAGGAATATTTTATCTACTTTGATTTATTATTACTTTTTTTATTATTTGACTTTAGAATTCTCGATAATTTTACTCTAAAGGCATTGATACTGCTCTAGGACCTAACTAATAAACGTGGTGTAAAGTTATTCCTGAGTGTAAACTGTGAAAATATATGGTTATTTTAAGTTTATTCTGACCCTAATCTTTAAAAATCACACAACCTAATTTATAATTTTTAGTACTTTCGCGATCACTATTCATAATAACATATTATTGAGTTCACTCGCAACCACGCCTGTTGCAACACAGGCAAAACGTCGGGCAATAAAATAAGGTAATTGTACGCGATAAATCCCGTTTCAATAATACGTTTCTTAAATTACTGTAGGTATTACAATTCAATGGACCAAGACTTCGAATACTATGACGATGCAGGCGACATGAGTATAGTCAGCAAGCCAGTTATACGGACCTCGGAGTCTGGGAGGTAGGTACAAAAGCCATTAAAAAAATATGGCTCTAGCTGTTTAGAGACTTGCATAACTATAGTGATGGTCTGAATTTCACACTGCACTCCGACTGTGAACTTGCAGTTCGAATGTTAGTATGACTGTGATAAAACTGCACACCAACCGTGTCGCGTGTAGACTTCAGTCGGTGTGCGTGAGTGCGTGCAGTCCGACTGTATATTTATTTATTGTCATTTTAGCTGCTGAACATATTTCTCAGTTCTGCTTTTTGATCTGAAAAAGCTTTTTCATTTTATTTCAGTTCTACAGGATTAAGTGTGGTTCTGAAAGTAGAACCGGATGACTACCCGAGTTATTCGGACATTAGTTATTACGGAGCAAAGGTACTGGATAAAATATTTCTATTTTATAAATTCACAAACTACTACAAAAACGAACTAACCAATAGCATAGGCGACAGTAAGAAAACTTGGCAAATACTTAAACGAAATTGTGGGATAACCCCACATAAATCATCTAATATGGAACGCACCAAGATAGGGCCAACTATCACTGAGTCGCTCAATATGGTAAACCGATTCTTTAGTACTGTAGGAGAAAAACTTGCAGACGATATTTTATCTAAAACATGTAAAACTCAAACCCAACTATCTAATAACTTAAAAACACTACCCCTACAAAATAACTCGCCTCACTCCTTCTTTCTCACCCCTACTAATGATACGGAAATAATTTAAGTAATTGACTCCTTGAAACAAAAACTATCCTCGGGTCACGATAATATTAGTAGTAAAATACTGAAACAAGCCAAACAAACACTAGTTAAACCCCTGGTATATCTATGTAACCTGAGTTTAGACAGCGGTACTGTTCCGGATAGTTTCAAACTGGCTAATGTAACACCAATACTAAAAGATGGGGATCCCACTGTTGTGTCTAATTATAGGCCGATATCCCTCCTAAGTTGTTTGTCAAAACTCTTAGAAAAACTAGTGAACCACCGAGTTCTTCAGTACCTTGAATCAAACAATCTTTTAGCTGCAAACCAATATGGTTTTCGCACTAAGAAATCAACTGAGGATGCTGTATCACAGTTATGTGAGTTTGTGGCTTGCAAGCTAGATGAAGGTTTTAACTGTGCTGGCATATTTCTAGACCTTGCCAAGGCCTTTGATACGGTGTCCCGAAAAATCCTCTTCAAAAAACTAGAACTAATGGGAATTAGAGGTACAGCACTTGCCTGGTTCATCTCGTATCTTACAGACAGAAAACAAAGAGTCTGTGTTGAAAATAGCTGCAGCGAGTATCTTAATGTAGACTTTGGAGTACCTCAAGGCAGTGTCTTAGGCCCAACATTATTCTTGATTTATATCAACGACCTCTGTACTCTTAGAATAAATCAGGGACAAATCTTTACGTTTGCAGATGACACCGCTTTAATATTCTATGGAAATGGCTGGGACACGGTAGAATCAATGTGTAGCAAAGGAATGCATGCTGTAGGATCATGGTTGCGTGAAAATCTATTAACATTAAATGTTCAAAAAACTAAAATACTCCCTCTTAGTATATCTGTGCGTACTGCACCGTCACACCCCTTAGACATAAAAATACACGATGGTACACATAATAATGACGTCGACATTATCTGCAACTGCCCCAAACTCAAACAAGTCTCATCACTCAAATACCTTGGCGTTGTTATAGATGACAAATTGTCTTGGATCAAGCATATAGATACACTCACTGGCAGAGTTAGGAAACTGGTTTACATTTTTAAGCGACTTAGAGCATTTGCGGATACCAACCTAATTAGACTAGTTTACAAAAGTCTCTGCCAATCAATAATAAATTATTGTATAGTTGCATGGGGCGGGGCTCGTAAAACTCATATGTTTAAACTAGAAAAAGCGCAAAGATCTATACTCAAAGTCGCCCACAAGAAACGTCGTTCCTATGCTACTTTTCAACTGTACAATGAGTATGATCTCCTAACAGTAAGACAACTGTTTATTACTTCTATAATCTTAAAATACCACAAAATAGCCCCTAGCAAACTCATAATGTCATACCGGCATATCAGATGGAGACCTCCTATTAGGCGTACACAATTTTTATGCAATTTTTTCCCCTGGTTAGGACCTTTCTTATATACTAAATTGAACAGATTGCTAAATTTTTTCCCTAAAACAAGAAGATCTTGTAAAAAAATACTGCATAATTGGCTGATTAAGAATAACTATGATGAGACTGAGGCAGTCTTATCATATCTTAAATAATGATAAGATTAAGTAAATTCAGTCATACTGTTTTTGAATCCCTCATACACTCCCATACCTAGACAAAAGTATTTAAATAAATGTTCACGCACGCTCTCTCACACACACATTCACTGACACACTCACACACACACACATACACACATTTATCATACTCACTTACACATACACACTTTCACTCGCATACTTATACATTCACACACTCGCTTATACTGACCTACACTCCCCCAAATCACTTGAAACCTTCCACTGAACTGCGATACAATACCCTAATTCATAGTTGCTGAATACCCCTTTTGTCTTTGTATAAATGTAATTTGAAAATGCACAATCACATCTTTGGATATATCGAACAGTGTAATAGCTGTGGTAACTTATTAGATATTCAATGTTGGTCACCACGACACAGGGTATCCTAGTGTGGCGACCAAAGTTAACATAAATTATTAGATACCTAAGCCTAGATTCTATGTATGTTTCTTTACTTGTATCTGCTGTTGGAAACAAATAAATAAATAAATATCTGCAAATAATTTGAATTATAAAAAAAAAAACTTAGGCCTTTACATCTATATTAGATGATTTATACAGCGTCAGGAGGCAATCCATGCCTACACTTAACGGGACGCCGTAGTGCCTGGGACATTGTTTGAGATGGAATAGGCTTGCCCAGCACCTAAACCATCCTCTCAGCTTAATAAGCCTGGCCCACAGGAAAGACAACGTCAATACGTGTGGAGCTGACTAAGCTGCGGGTTTCCTCACGATGTTTTCCTTCACCGTTAAGAGCTCGTATTATACCGCATATAAATTTTACGAACGAAAAATCCATTGATGCACGACCAGGATCCGAACGCACGACCTTCGGATTGAAAGTCGAGGCACAACCCCATTCGACCAACACGGCTCAATTATAAAAAAAGCTTTAATTAATTGCTCCAGTAACTGTTCATTATAATAAAACAAGTCCATGATTGATTTTGAAATATTGATAAAAAAATCTGTAAATTCGAGCATATCATAAAAACCACGGACACTAACTAAACCTACATTTTTGTTTTTTAAACTAGTAAAGCGTACCGCAAAAAGCAAAATATACATTCGGGTTTCGTTGAAAAAACCAGAATGTGTATTTTAATTTTTCTATTTTTTTATTACTTCAAACCATTTCAGGTTATGATCTCAGACCCCTATGATTACCCGGAAACCAGCGTAGTCTACCGATACATCAGCCTGCTGGAGTGGGTCGAGATCAAAGTGGAAGCGATGCTCTTCCAAAGTTCCTCTGAAATACGCCGAGTGTCTCCCGAGAAACGGATGTGCTGGTTCTATGACGAAGTATCTTTGGAACACACTGACAGGTAGATACATAAATAAATGATGCTGGACTTTCACACAGCATCATCCAGCCCCAAAGTAAGCAAAGCTGGTGTTAAGGGTACTACATGAGTGATATACTATTTATTTTTATTTTTTTTTGGAAATGCCAACCGTCAAAGAAGAAGTCTGTAAATATGCCATAAAGTACAAGGAAAGACTAAGATCACACACAAACACACTAGCCCAGAATCTCCTAAATAACGGAGAAAGCGTAAATTGCCTAAAGAGATGGCATGTGCTAAACCTGGACATGCGAAGCTGACTTGACTAACAGCCAGTTTGGTGCCACTCAATGGAAGGGCGCCTTAAAACAATGACTCCAATGAAAAGATCTGATTATGGCTATACAGCCGATTGCAGATATAAAAGGAAAAAAAAAAATTTTTTTTTGTAATTATACATGGATAACACCCATATCAAGACAAATATCTGTAGATCATACAAACGTTTATCCCTCGGCGCGGGGATCGAACCCGCACCATTATGTGACGCAAGCGGGCCTTCGCCCACTGCGCCACAGAGGCCGTCAATGTTGTACCTAGTTTCTAAACAAATACTTGCAGACATAGTTTTTCTTTTTTTTTTTTTTAGTTTTTCTACAGCTGCTTTTGTCAACATTCTTTTTTTTAAATGAGAGTGACGAGAAATAACCACTCTCTAAAGCCTAGACAAATTAATGTGCCTCAGGTGCGAATTCGACGAACATATTATCTTGTTTTTAGGGCTCCGTACCAAACACCAATGGCTCAACGATTTCTCTGTCACAGGGCTCTCAAATTTTCAAAGGCTTCGAAATAATTTAGGATCTACTTGTCTTATACTTAATAAAAAATAATTAAGAAAATAAAATGAAAAAAAAAACAAACACTTTTTATATGAAAAAATAAATATCAATCAAATAAACTTTTTTTTATCAATTAAATAATAATAAAAACCCCACACATAATAACTTACTCAAATACCTAAAGGTGATTTTTTTTTCTATTCGTTTTGTTTTTTTACGGGTCCATTCGTGTGCCAGACTCGCACTGTTCGTAAATATCAGGTGCATTACCGATGATTATAATAATTAAATTCATAAGAATGTATTTTTCTTTCTACAGATACAGCTGCGAGACTTGTAATGCGGAGTGTAAAATGAAAACGTATATAGAAAGCTGTGGCTGTTCGCCTTTCTACTATCCTAGAGGTTTGTATTGAATATTTAACCGACTTGAATATTGAGGATTAGTATTCACATATTTATGGATGTGTCATAGATGATATAGGTATGAAAGTGATTGTTGGGATGACGGCTGATACACCTGGGTAAAAAATAACCTGTTGTGCCGACCCCATTTATTAGAGAAATAATGTGAGGTGACATGTACAGATTATATTTTGTAAGTTGTCCAATAAGTATTTGAACAACCCCTTAGATATCTTCACAGGGTCCATTACATAAAAAGAGAGACCATCGGGGACAGTCGGTGATTGTTGAACCGTCTTGTTTTCAACCGACTTCAAAAAAGGAGGAGGTTCTCAATTCGTCTGTATGTTTTTTTTTTTCTTTTTTTTTTTTGTATCTTGTTACGCTATTGTTCCGCCATTTGTTGACCGATTTGCAAAATTCTTTTCATGTTTGAAAGGGTATACTCCAGAGGTGGTCCCATATAAATTTTATTCCTGAGGGATTGATAGTTTCCCCGTAAAACTCTAAACACCTTCCCTCCTAGCCATGTCACAAATAGAAATCGAATCGACAGCTTGACGCCCTGAGTCACACCGCGTTTCGAGTCAAACATTGAAGTCGGTTTTCTTTTTAGTATAAAAACGTAATTATACTTTATATTTTATAAATACGTTAATATCTCTGAAACCACTGAGTCATTTCTAAATCACTAGCTTCGCCATCACGCTAAACCGATTAGATTCACACACAGCTATCGAACGCGGTTTGGCTGCCAAAATGCGATACTGGATCAATATTGCCGCATCAGTCTGATTACAAATGACAAAGATTTAGTAAGCTGAAGTTGTAGGTATGAAAAACTTTTCTTTTTAAGCAACATTTCATTTGAGAACTTACTTTGAGAAAAATGTTCATGATAGAAATAGTGTCGATAGAGGAACTCGTATTTTCCGAAGAACAAAACCTTTGAACTTCAAAATGAGGTAAAATCTTACATCACCCTGTATCAGGTATCTACTCGTTCCAAAATCAAATACAAGCTTCAGTTCTTTGTTCATTTTTGCCGACTTTCAACTCAATCGGCTTATTTGTTCAGTGAACCCTGTGGGTAAACAACTTCGACCAAGAATACTGTGATCGAAGGCAAACCATCTGGTTTTGATTTTAATAACTTAACGTTGTACTTCGACTTTCAATCCGAAGGTTGTGGGTTCGAATCCCGGCCGTGCATCAATGGATTTTGCGTTTCGTAAAATTTATATGCGCTTTAACACGTGCTCTAAACGGTGAAGGAAAACAGCGTGAGGAAACCAGTTAGTGTTCTTATAGGCGGCGATGGGCTTGCAACCTGTCACGTATGGAATACTAACTTCTGCAAGATGTGGGCATGTATCAAATATGTGTTTGGACATGCCTCTGACTACTCCCCTTAGACATCTTCAAAGGATCTGGAATAAGTAACATAAAAAGATCTGAGAGAATGTCTACCGCACCTTGGGGATACAGTCGTGAACCTGTTTACGTTTTTAACTTAACCTTTTACTTTCACAGAAAAATATCGTGTTTGTGAATTGGAAGATTTGAAATGTCTCAATAACGTGACGGGTGAGATACTAAAGTGAATTTTTTATCTTTTATTTATTGAGAATTGGCTTTAAACCTTGTTATTGAATATTTTCAAAGTGATCCCAGCGGTCCTACTGATAATGCTTTTTGACTTTGATTTTATTAATGATATTATTAAAAATATTGAAACACCAGTCTAGACTGTAATTTTTTATATTTTTTTATTATCCTGTGATATACGTACCTATATATCATTAAAAAAGTTGACTGTTTCGCAGCTCGCTTTCACTAAGCGAGTTGATCTCTTCACTGAAGATCTATTAATAAGATAAATCAAACTCCATATTATTTTTTTGTAGACTCATTGCTACAATATGTTTTTACTAGTACTTAGTTCAATAGTTTAAACGTATTTCTGTATTTGACAGTCCACAAGTCTACAAAAGATATGAACTGTAAATACGTCTGCTACACCGAGTGTCAGGACAAGAGATATGTTATTACTTCGGATTTGGCGCCTTTTGTTGAAAACGAATTCCCGCCAGGCGTCACGTGAGTAATTTCATCATCATCATTCATAACCTTCTTCAATCACTGCTGGGTATAAGCCTCCCTAAGCTTGTGCTATTAACCGTGGTTTTCTTTATATTTCAGACAAAATCAGAACAAAAGTGAACTAGCTGCGCTTCAGGTGTACTACGGGAAGTCCAACTTCAACTGTTACAAGAAGAATCTGCTGACTGATATTAATTATTTCATTGGTTTGTAAAAATCATTATTAATCAAGCAATCCTTGCATTTTTTTACTAAAACCGAAGAAGATTTTACTAAACCTAGGTTTTGATAGGATAGCTCAGAAGCTACCAAGATTGCTAAAGCTCATGTTGATTAACAGGCTTCACTCACATGAACATAGTTTGTTTTAAGTAAGATTTGAATATATTTACTAAATAATAGGACTTTGCGTGTGATGTGAGCTGTGAAGACGACGCGCTCCTGGCGTAGTGAAAAAGGTTATGTGCGGTCACAAAAGTAGGTGGGTGACTTCTAGTGGCATTATCAACTGAGCGCTTCCATTCAGAGGGCACATCAATATGGTCTCGGCTATTAAGGCGTTAAGCCATGAAGACTTAAACCGTCACCAGTCGGCCCTTACCTCATACGAACTTACTTAATGTTGATGATTTTTTAGCGACCTATGGAGGAGTGTTCTCTCTAAGCTTCGGAGCCTCAGTCCTCACTCTGTTTGAGTTCAGCTTTATATTCACAACAGCGACGGCTAAATCAATATGGCGGGCTATTACAAATATACACAGAATATACAAACGATAAAATTAAATAAGTTAGTTGTGAAATACACACACACATATACATTTATTTAGTGATCAAAGCACGTTTTTGAAATATACTCACCTATTATCTAGTTCTGTTTTTTTCTGATAATCCATACATTTATACCTACATAGAAAACTCGTATTACAGAGGGGCAAGCATAGACCACTATTGATGAAATAATGATTTCCTTTACCGCGTTGTTGGTGTAAATCTGTACCTACATAAACATTACGATATTTGGCCATTTCATGGGACGAGAGAGATTGGTCGCGTTTGATTAGGTACGTGAACAAACCTTGAATATAGAGACGAATCTAGGCAAATCAAACAAAATTACTCCAAAGAATATGGGAAACAGGTCATCACTTTTTTTCAAATGAATAAGTGAATACATTTTCATACATGCATATGAAACACCCAAACCAAAGACAAATATTTTACGATCAGCAAATTATCACGCTGCGAGAATTGAACTCGCACTTTTTTTCTTTGCCTATTGCACAACACAGATTGTCGTATGTTTTTAAATTCAATGGCAGGTATAATGTTACAATATTCAGTAATTGCGGGAACCCTGAAAAAGTATCAAAGGTTTCGTAGAAATGCTTCTTGGAATGGTAACTTCCTTTGCGTCCAATTTCTCGTGAAAAATTGCAACAAAGGACCTAAACAATGGAACTTGGGTAATTTATTTGAGTCATGGGAAACAATTACCGCGACGCTGTTGCGTTTACTGATGAAGAAAAATGTTACCCTGATGTTGGGAAAAAACCGTCCATTTTCTTTGTATACTGTGACATTTTATAATACATAATATTTCATCTTAGACATCATCACTTGCCCTTTTTCACTGAAACGCAGCGTTTCTCTTTTTTATTTTCTCAGCTTCTCATCCATTGTCCTCTATCACTCGTTATCTCGGAACTCACTTACCCAGTTTAAATTAAATTTAAGTTCAAGCGATTTTGAGTCATATCGCTGTGAAAATATTATGATACTCATCTGGAATTTTTCTCTATTCTCACCAGAAGAGCTCAACTTACACGAAGACTTTTTTTTATTCGATTACAAGCAATTTCAACATTGATTGTGTCTAATTTGCGCGTTACTCTTTCGTAGAAGTTTTCCTAGAAAGAATCGCTTCTAGCGATTATAAATCAAACTTATTTATTGTGTTACATACTTTTTGTGTGCAATGAAGCTATATTTTTTCTATTCGTATTTAAAATTAATTGTATTTTACTTTTACTCAATCATAGTGAATGTTTTGATCCTTTGAGAGCAATGTACTTTTAGCTACGTCTACCATCAAATTGCGACGAACCAAAATACGGGTGATTTGCACTTTGAATGAAACACTTTAGTTCCAAATTCCATTGCTATGACAAAGACGGCCTGCGAAGCAAGCTCAACTTGCAAAATATCCACAAAGCCTTCTATTGCATCGGGTTACAAGTCCCAACGTGGAACCGTGCATAATAGAAAAGTACTTTGGATTTGGGCCCCAAAACTCACAAAGAGCAAAATCTATTGTTTGATTTTATATAGAAAGCAGCTTTATTTTTCACCAAACAGTATGCTAGCAAAAAATATTAGGAGATATTTAAAGAATAGTAAGCAGGAGTACGTGCTTATTTACTTTAACACAATTGCAGACCTATCATACCATTTCTGTGAGAATGTATCATATCGGACTATTTCATTATTTATTTTGCTTTTTAACTATTTAACATTTTTGGTGTACAATAAAGTTATAATCTATCTATCTAATCTAATCTATTGCATTAGGTGAAATACCTGTAAGGATAGATGTAATGTTTTTGAATAAATACAAATACGAATACGAACACCGCATAAACTCTAATTTCTGAGATAAGACAGCATTATTACATAAGTACTTAACTGGTGATGCAACCTATTTTAAAGTAGATAATTTAGCGTACAAACGTATAATGCCTTACAGAATAACTAGATAACTAGTGCCATTTATTACGAAGCAATTAGAACGCTGTTAGTTGAAATCCGCGATTAAACAACGCCATCTATGCTAAATACTTTATAGCCTCGAGTTACATTACACTTTCCCTTAGAAACCTCTTAAGGCTTTCTATAATAAGTTTTCCATCTCTCAATTTCCTCCACAAAACTAAATATGATTAGTTCACCCGCCAACAGATGGCGGTATTCGTTCAGGGTTGCGCGAAAAATGTAGTTTAAAACCACAGACACCACCCAAAGTTTTTGCTAGTGAGTCTAAGTTCTTTCTGTATCAACTAGATGGCGTTGCTCATCAAATTAGAAGTTTTGTAATGGGTTGACATCCTAGATGGTACTAGATGGTGGATGTTGGTACTTAGCTAATATTTTTTTTATAAAAATGTGATGTGATTACCCTTATTTACTAAATACTTTGTATAGGTACCTAATGCAGTACATATACAATATACATGCCCTAGTGCTTGTGCTATCTAGAATTACACAAAGCAATGCAGACATAATATCTGCTCCACAGTTTAGTCCCACAATAGGTATTATGGTAAGCAAGGAAATCTTGCTGCACCAAATCTGAATAGTGTTGTTTACAACCAGTGTGCTCTTAATTCTAGATTCTATAAAATTAGGTTTTGGGGTTTTATAAAAATAAAAAAAAACAGGTTCACGACTGTATCCCCAAGGTGCGGTAGACATTCTTTTTATGTTACTTATTCCAGATCCTTTAAGATGTGCATGTTTTTATATATTAGCACAAAAGGCCATTTGTTTTGATTAGGTACCTAACAGAGAAACTGTTATATATTTTAATATTCTATAAATTTCACTATAACTGTATTGTATACATAACATAAGTTACCTTATATAAAGTTTTATCTTTAAAAATACAGCTAAATTAAATCCATTTTTGTTAAAGTCAGTTAAAATCTAAAAGCTCTGACACTAATGCAAATTACGAGGGCTTTTTTCATTAGATTTTAAGATGGTCGCATCTGCAGTCTGCGAGTACTCGATTTATTATTCAAGTGTCATTCTGAAGGATTTAAGAACGTCTTGCAATTCTTGCATTTATAATGTTGCATAGGTAGGCTTAGTGGTCTAGCGTTCATATAATTCTTTTTTAGGGATCTGAACCTCAAAAGGAATGGAATCTCTTTTGTTTCAAGCGTGGAAGCATATAATACTCACGTTTTAGGAAGGTACTTAGAGCTGTAAAAAAAAACTAAATTCCAAGTTTTGGATACAAAACATTATGGCTGCTAATGCCGTTTATTTAAAAGAATATACCTAAACAAATGCTGGGCTAAGTTAAATTAATTTAGATGAAAACTTAAATCTCCTAACAAAATTGGATA
The DNA here is from genome assembly GCA_951394285.1 of Epirrhoe tristata. Taxonomy (NCBI): domain Eukaryota; kingdom Metazoa; phylum Arthropoda; class Insecta; order Lepidoptera; family Geometridae; genus Epirrhoe; species Epirrhoe tristata. The sequence continues at coordinate 11,782,982 of OX596141.1, forward strand.
CATTTTTCCACAACTTAAAATAACCATTTAAACTTTCTGCGACTTTCGCGATATCTCATAAAAACGCCGCTGATATGCTTAATAGCTTCATAAATTAAAACTTCGCAAGTTAAGAGCTGTGGAAATGAGCATTAAGTTTGAGATCTAAACAAGAAATGGCTACATCTCTATATAGATATGTTTAACGCGTTCTCTGCCCACACTGCGGAGCTCTCCGAGAGTGTCGCAGGACGGCCTCGACAAGCACAGCATTTACATGGGCACTGATAGTGTTAAATTAAAATTTGAATGTTTAAACATTCGACCTGCAGCTTTTCTGATGCTGCAGTTCTCCAGGCGGTAGTCGCTTACCATCAGATAAGCCCAATGTTCTTTTCCTCCATACCAAAACAATTTGTGTAAAATTATAAAGTCTGGCATTTCAAAAATCAGCATTGCCATTCAGCGTGTTTATGCAACCAGTGTTTTGGGTACGATTCCGATTAGCAGTGACCTGGATTAGTTGAGCTATCTATAGATAGTTTTAACGTTTCTTAGATAGCTCAACTGATTCTATGTGTATATTATTTAAATGATAGTTATGTAAATTATTTAGTAGTTTAGTTTCTGTAAATAAAAAATAAAAAGTTTAGTATGCTGACTTCTCGACAAAATTTTGTTCATGCGTATTTTCCGTTGAAAAAACCTCTAATACGCAGACGAAATTTATTTGTTTCTCCACATTACAGATTCCCGATTCGATGTATATTTCAGGGTACAGTCGGCGAGTAAATCACGTGCGAGCGATCACGTGCGGTCGAGTGTACAGTTGGAATTAAACTTTCAGAGGCGTGCGTGAGGACCCTTGAAGCTCGGGACACTCTGAATATTTTTTATTCGTAACGTTGAAAAAACAGGCTAATTTGAAAACAACAGGATCACAACGAGGTTTATTCTCCTACTATGATGTTTCAATAATAATTAGATGATTTATATAGCGTCAGGAGGCAATCCATGCCTACACTTAAGGGGACGCTCTAGTGCCTGGGACATTGTTTTGAGATAGAATAGGCTTGCCCAGCCCCTAAACCATCCTCTCAGCTTATCAGCCGCCCACAGGAAAGACAGTCAATACGTACGTACGTGTTGGCAGAATGAGGTTGTGCCTCGACTTTCAATCCGAAGGTTCGAATCCCGGTTGTGCATCAATGGATTTTTTGTTTCGTAAAATCAATATGCACAGCTCTTAACGGTGAAGGAAAACATCGTGAGGAAACCCGCAGCTTAGTCATGATGTTGATTATCAATAACAAGTCGTGGTACGACTACGACTGTCGTATGTTGAGTATATACAGGGTGTAAAAAGACGTCTACCGAAGCCGAAAGGGGTAGGTACAGCATTCCAAGACACAACCAAATCCAAAAGGATTTTCATTAAAAATCATTATATCCGGAGAAAACAGCGTTTGAAGATTGCTGTTTGCGTATGTACTTGGCCCGTTATTTTACGTGGATTGATGGATTTTGAGTTTAAATTGTTTATTTCTTTTAAAAATGAAATAATTAGGTAGGAATGGTCTTATTATGTTATACTAGTAGTCAATAACTGAAAATAACATAAAATGACTAAGCTAAGGCAAAAAAAATTTTTGCATTTTTTTTCGCTAAATGAGTTTAGAATCATGGTCGGATTGCAACCCTTCAGTTTTCGGTAGTTGTCTTTTTACACCCTGTATAAAAACTCAAGTTACTACCATCAACAGTATATTTGACGACTTTTTTATACCTTCCACGTCTTTCAAGAAATAAATAACAGATTTTCTGGACGTTGGACATCCAAAAATATGGCACTCTGTCAAAACATCCTGACTTACTCTTGAGCGGGATTCTGATCAATCAATTCCGATTCTTGATCCATCGAAATTGTAACTTTTTTATTCTTCGATGTTTGAGCACTATAATTTTTACTGGTTGTCAGAGAAACTAAATAGATACCAGTATTTAAACAATGTTTAAATTTAACAAACCACCATCCGGATGGTCTGATGATATCGTGGCGGTAGCAGGAAGGCAATGGATTCCACTGGTGCAGGATCGGAAAAAGTGGCTTGAAAATGAGGAGGCCTATACTCAGAAGTGGGTTGATGTGGACTTATTAGTTAAATAGATTTAAACAATGACTACTCTATAAAAACCTACCTAGGGTATCTAAATATGATATTAAACATGAGATTTCTTTTAGGCATGCAGGAAGCCGATCAATCCAACTTACAGAAGAAGCTTTTGATTATTTTTATCCGTACACTTGGCCACTGACTCATACGAACTTTCTTTCTATCCGTACAGTACGCACAACCATCTTTAGCTCTCTGAAGTAAGGTGCACTAACGATTGCGCAGGTTTGGTAAGCGAGATAGCGCGATGCAACAAACTAAGCGAGTGAGCGAGGCAGCTATACAAGTCATCAAAAATGGGTTCTACGCAGCTACTTCAGAGAGCTAAAGATTGGTTGTGCGTACTGTACAAAATTTAAAACGTGGGAGAAACTCTTTTTTTAACCAACCAACCATAAAACAGTACATCGTAGATACATATAATAAATATTATATTTGAGTATCAATATTCAAAAACGAAAGGTAATTTAATGAGTCGTTACAAAAGCATGTCATCCCAATTCAAAATCAACAATATTTATTCCCTGTACGTTTTAACCATAAGCACCGGCAATAAAGCAAGTATTAAAATAAATACTGTCTTAATGGACATCAATTCAAGGCACAGACAATATGAAGAGGAATTTTCACAAATAACAACAAATTTATGACAATGTTTATGGCGCCTTTCCTCCGAGATAGCGACATTGAAATTCTGGTTGAATACAGCTATGGCTTCCTGCGCCTCGCGCCTATTCTGTAAATTTAAATTTAGTTTTTGCCAAAAGAGACGCTTCTATTTTGTGATATTGGGTTTGTGCCATTCTGTCTTGAAATGGAAAATACTAAAAAGCACGGTAGACATTATTTTGGATCTTTAAGTAATTCAATAGCTTTTAAAGAACTTTACGGGAATCATGGGGATATTCAGAGGCACTTCCAAATATTCGATACTTAGAATATCTTTGCACACCATATCATCTTAAATGTTTCTCAGCTGGAAATCGAACCCACGATCTCCGTTGTATCCATTGAAAATGAAAATATTTATTCAAATAATTACGTTTTAATACTAAAAAGAAAACCGACTTCAATGTTTGACTCGAAACGCGGTGTGACTCAGGGCGTCAAGCTGTCGATTCGATTTCTATTTGTGACATGGCTAGGAGGGAAGGTGTTTAGAGTTTTACGGGGAAACTATCAATCCCTCAGGAATAAAATTTATATGGGACCACCTCTGGAGTATACCCTTTCAAACATAAAAAGAATTTTGCAAATCGGTCAACAAATGGCGGAACAATCGCGTAACAAGATATATAAAAAAAAAGACTTACAGACGACTTGAGAACCTCCTCCTTTTTTGAAGTCGGTTGAAAAGAATAAAAATTATTGTCATAATCTTAGTACAGAGACATATTTTTATTTTTAAACACACGTTTCAGAATAAGCCACAACATCTCACGGCGAAAAAACGCAACTTTTATTACAAACACATAAAAATCTAGTACACGTTTATTACATTTTTATTCCTCCTAATAATATTCCATGTTTACTGATAGCTCCAGTTGCTATACTAGTTTACACCAGCGACTTTACTTATACAGAGTTATAATATGGATGGCACAGACAAAATAACTGAACGGTTTAGGTTTTATCAAGTCAAAATATGCAGGTGTGGCAAAATGTAAACGTATTTGTTTTTTTTTTTTGTAAAAACTTACGATTTGATTCGTCATGTTCTGGGTAACTATTTCAAAAATCTAATAATGCAGTTGTTTTTATTTTCGAAATGATCATACCTAGTTTCCTAAGAACAAAACCTTCCGGACTCTCGGGACTCAGAGTCCGAGGGCCCCTTGAGCTTGGGGGCCCCGGTGCACTGCACTGCCTAGTCATTCGGTAGCTACGCCACTGGGATGGCAGTTTTTGACAACCAAAGAGACAGAGAAAAAACTGTAAAGATGAGTATACTAAGCACAACGGATCTTTAGCTCTCTGAAGTTAAGTGCAATAGACGATTGCGCAGGTTTGGTAAAGTAAGCGAGATAGCACGATCATAAGCGTCATCAAAAATGGGTTCTGCGCAGCTACTTCAGAGAGCTAAAGAATGATTGTGCGTATTATACATTAGTTAATTTTACAAACGTCGCAGGCCTTGGACAACTTCGTGCTTTGAAAATCGAATTAGTCTGGATAAGAGTCGTCCCCATCCCGCTGTTCTCGAGTCGAAGGTGACAGCGCGTGCGGTTTGGGTTGCATCATCTTTTAATTCAAAAACTAGATAGAGATTCTTACTATTCTTAATTCTTTATTGCACAATTAGACACACACAGGATAATAACATAAAAAAAGTACATGAACAAAGGCGAGCTTAACCCTACAAAGAGTTTTCTTCTAGCAAACCTTTGAGGCTAGAGAGATGTGCAAAATAGATAGTGTGTACATGTACAAAGAGAATGAAAGAAACAAATATTTTTATCTAGAGACAAACTAGAGATTGCCGGGGCGTACAATATTTGTGGTTTCACTATGTACGTATGATAAGATTGATGTAACATATATTAAACTTATTAAAATTTCGTGATTTGAAGACAAATTTTATCCATACTAATATTATAAATGTGAAAGTAACTCTGTCTGTCTGTCTGTCTGTCTGTCTGTTTGTTACGCTTTCATGCTCAAACCGCTGAACAGATTAAGCTGAAATTTGGCATAGTTAAAGGTTATATCCCAGGGAAGGACATAGGCTACTTTTTATCCCGAATAAATGAAAAAATCCCGAGGGACCGCGAGTCACACCGCGGGAGCGCAGCTAGTTTTAAATAAAACAAGTACGTGATAAAAACTCGTTTATTCAAAAATAAATTAATTTATTCTTGGTTTTAACATTAAACATTCCTACAAACCTCCGCATCTACAATATTAGTATACTCCTTTGTGAAGCACCCTCCGAAGCATTTGAAATCATTCCTCTGTTTGATTGCTCCCGAATTTTCTGAGGATTTTATGTTACTTGGTAAATTATTTGCATGATTGTTGGACTGCGCCGTTTTATAGGCTGGTTTATTGATAGACTTTCAAAGATGCGAGCATTTAAAGCTGAAAGTGTTTCTATGTTTTTTCCCCTTTATTATTCATAAGGCAATAAAAGAGTAAGTGTGTCGTGGAACACTCGGTTGGTACGAAGTTTCAACTTTGACATTTGGGCTTTTGTCAAATAAAATATAAAATCTAGAAACGCTCTTAATCCGTACTAACAATTTAACAATCTATGGACTGTTTTGCGACTGCGCTCTTCGCACTGTTTTTTTTTTTTTTTTTCGCAGGGCCTAATACTAATGGCCTATGAGGCCGTTTTAGTGTTACCGGACTACACTCTTCGCACTGTGACGTTTTGACCTATGTAAGTATGTGTCGTGACGGAAACATCGAACACTTTTTTTTCGTCTAGCCCCCCCCTATCCGACACCGTCCGAAAAGGAACTTCGTTCCAAAAAGTAAGTGTGTATGTGATAGTAGCCAACTCCGGTGACGTAATGTTTTGACAATAAAAGTGCAAGAATAAAAGACCCAGCAGTGTACTGTGCTGAAATTATGATGAATATTTATTCAGAATCAGAATCAGAATATTTTATTGCATACTGTTGTACTTCTAATGAAGGTCTTATTTTAAATGGGTACATGTTTTCACAGTTATCCATTTCGGATTTGCAACATCAAGTGGGTTAGTAATAGTACGAGTACTTAACGGTAACATATAAAATCAAGTAGGTAGGTTTTATCTACCTTTTGAACCTTAAATTTAAACTCAAACCTATGATAATACTCATCCAGACTGTAAAATACATTAGAAATTAACCAATTTCTGAGTTGATTTTGAAATTTATTTTTTTCTACAATTTAAATTTAAAATGGTAACTTATTAAATATCAGCATCAGAAATAAATGTACCATTTGAGTAGATGGTATTATTAATTTGGGAAATGCAAACATCAAAGTATTTAGATCGTTGAGAATCTGGTCTAGATGTTTTTTTTTTTTCGAAAAAATATTCATATACATAAAAACACGCCTCATTACGTCTAAGCAGGCACAGACCATACAGTTTCACTTGCTGTGATCCTGATACACATTTTATTCCTAACTCACTCTTATGAGACCATAAATCTCCACATCCTGACCCATCTTTCGCCTAATTCACTCCACAGGCCTACTTAATTTCATGACTAGCACTTAAAAAAACTATTCAAGCTCATATCAAAGCATGTGGACAAGAAAGAACCAGTGTTCCGATAAACCGCTACAACACTTCGAAGTCCCCCGTAAACATCCATCGTGAAGTTGCCAAGTACGTAACTTGAGCAATTCGCCGCCATTTTAATATTTAACAGAAACTAAAACCCCAAGTTACTGCGCATTAACTAATTAAACATAGAATCGATACTCAAAAACTAATACGAAATATTTTTCATTGAATTTGTGATCTAGTAGGTTTTTATATGGTATCAAAATATTTGGATTTTTTATGTTTGCATGGCCTTTGCTCAGCAGTGGGACATTGAGGGCTTTTAATAATAATAATATTAATAATAATGTTTGCATGATTGCCGGATTTTCATATTAATTTATTCAGACTTGGTATAAAAAAATGACGAAAATATATATGACATAAAAAAGAAAGGTTTAAGTGTTGAGATAATTAGTGTTATGGGAAATGGAAGAAGAATAATATTATGCTGACACCACTGCTGATGTATTACAAGGGAACCTTAATGATTGGTTTAAGTTTGTAGTTTCTACTTCTTTCGTTTCTAATTCCATTTGAAATTTTGATTAATTCCAAACTGCATTTTTATCATGATAAAAAAACCAAAAAAAATATATGAATTTTTAGAAAAATAATTTGACTGAAAAACCGGAGTATCGCTTCTAAGCGCTACTTTTTTCACTACTCAACAAAAACTAATACCCCAAGTAGCGAAGTTGGTCGGTTCAACTATTTTTACGTGGCTAAGTTTCAGCTTAGTTTAGCTCACCTTAGACCGAAGTTAGCATCAAAGGTGCGTTTAACGTGTATTTTGTAAGTTTACACCAATTTATGCAGGATTAGGTGGTGCCAAGTTTTATTTGAAGAGCGAAGATGTTGCTTAGTTTTGATCTTTTCAGAAAATAGTAAAAAAAAAAATTTATTTAATCGCTAAATACTTATTAGAAAAAAAAACTTCTTAAAACGACTAAATAGAAACGAATTTACAAACTTCTAACTACTTTTAGATGCCACCAGTGTGTTGGGCGCGCTTCCGACTAACAGTGGATCAGTTGAGCTATCTATATATCGTTTCTAACGATCCTTAGATAGCTTGACTAATTCTGTTGTATTTTGTAAAAAAAAACTTAGGCCTTTACCTAAGTGTGGTTTAAGTGTGCGTAAAGTTGATTGTAAAAACTTTTGAAAATTGTAAGTATCCAAACTTCCTGCCAATATTTACGAGCGAACAGTAACAACATCCCAAATTGCAGAAGGCATCGAGTTACATTATTCAGTATAATTCGGGACGAAGGAGGTGAGAAGTCCAAAAGTTTTTATTGTTAAGGCCAGCACGGGGACGGAGGCTGTAGGAAACTTTTACATTGAATCATTTTTAAGGTTTTTCATAAACTTTCTAAAGCACGTGATAGATGTTTAAAATCTTGTTTCATTGCTGCTTATTATAAAAACGTAAAACCTTGGTTGCACTCTATGTTGACACATGTCAAAACAAAACTGTTACCACAAAACAGCGTTCTATGTACGAGTATTTAAAGATAGTTTTTCTAGGGACAGTTTTTAGATAGACTTGGTCTAAACTCGGCTAATTTTCTTGTAATAAGCCCCATTATGTTTAGAAATTCGGTTTTTTATACATTGTGGATTTTTGAGATGGGCCACGGAGGGCAAGTACCCTTTAAAATAATGTCAAGTTCATTTATCGATTTTTAGTACAAAAAGTATGAGATAAGTTTTTGACGATTTCTGACTTTTCTCCATAGAGTTTTTTGTCGGACTCGCCCACCGAGGAATCCGTACAAAGAACTACGTAGGTACGTAGGTACCTATAACAGTGGAAACTGTTATGTACTACCTACCTACATACACCAAAGTTACACATGAGAAGGGATTTTATTTTAAAATTTTTCGTCATTAATCTAAAACTATACATCATAAAAATTATTAAAAATCTGTTTAAGCTTGTGCTAATGAAGCCTTTTCATACGATACCCCACATGACACGGTTAACTCACTTCTAAATTTTGACCCCAATTCTTTGCTAGACCCTGCTTTTTGTGATTTATCTAAAAATATGATTTTAAAATTTTCCCTGTATTTGTAAGAAAATACTACTTGCCAAATTTCATAGTTCTAGGTCAACGGGAATGAACTTATATCCCAATGAATTTTGATTTACATGAGTGCCGAAATACACGTGTTTTGCGTATTATTTTTTGCGTTAACCTAGAAGTTTGATTTGACCGTAGACATACAGACAGACAGACAGACAACAAAGTGATCATATAAGGGTTCCGTTTTTCCTTTTAAAGTACGGAACCCTAAAAATAGATTACTCCAATTAAAAATCTCCAAATATCTATGTTTTAAAAAGGTCATAGCAATCAATCATCCTCCCTCTATATTTTAATTCAGAGTCAACTTATTACTAAGTACGTCCCTGAACCTCGCGGAAGGTTCAAATTTTACTTTTCATTACTTTGTACCGTTATGTTTCGGTACGAACATAAAAATGTTTTAGTTCTAAACTTCTTGTTTGTGCGACGAGTAAAAATGTTAGCTGTGAAATTAACTTTACAGGTCGGAAGAGTTTTAAAGTGGCATTTGTTAATTTTCATAATTATTTTGTTGTATGTTCATCTTTATGTAAAAAAGAACGCGAGTGTCGTGGAACCTCCTTGGAACACTCGGTCGGAACGAATTTTCAAAGAAGAATAAGAAGACTAAGCTAAGATGTTACTGATTGGGCGGTATAGTCGCTCAGCGACAAAGCCCTTTTCTTTTTTTGTAGAAAAATAAAACTTTGACATTTGGGATTAGGTCAAATAAATTATTGTCAATTTTTTTATTTTTTTTTCAACACACTTGCTCATAAAGTGGCTCTATGGTCACCGCAATTAGGCACATAATGACACCCATAATCAAACTGTGACTTTTTCATTACTATAACTCACTAGTGAGTAATAGATTTTTTTTTTAATTTTATTGGTTGAGTTGCTTTGTTCTTAAAAAAGTTTTTATTTAGAAAAAAGATCGTGTTCAATAGAACAAATAAATTAATGTTCCTATTGCTTGCTCATTTCATGCAACTTCTTATTTAAATAGATAATTTTAACTCGTACGTGTTTAATAAATAAAACTTTCACTCAAATATAACTTTTGTTTTCTCTGTAATAAAAGAAAACTTTAAATTCCCCATTTTGTACGTGGCAGAATAGGCCGCAAACCCTATGCGTGGCGCGGAAATATAGTCTGTGGCCGATCGCAATGCGCGCGCATAGGAAAACTGATTCATTTTTGCCGCAATAGCGAAACATTTTTCACAACTCGTTTTCACTGTTGAAAATGAGTTTTTATTGTTGTTTTATTCACAAGTGTGTTGAAAAACGTCGTATGATACACGTGTGTATTGATGATTACCGTCCTCGGTTCTATTAAGAGCCTCGCCTAACGGCTCGGCTCTTAAAACAACTCGGCGGTAATCACCAATGTTACACACTAGTACCATAATGTACTATTAATGATGAATGGGTCGGCTTATGACATCGAAACTTACACAGGCAAGAGTGAGTCAAATATTAAAATCCTAGAAACGCTCTTCCGTACTAACAATGCAATCTATGGACTGTTTCGCATCTGCGCACTTCGCACTGTGATGTTTTGACCTTTGTATTTGTCGTGACCGTAGAATCGGACGCTTTTTTTTTTAGCCTCTATCCTCGATACCGTCCGAAAAGGAACTTCGTTCCAAAAAACTTATAAAAAAGAACAAAATAAAATGAAATTGTATATTTTAAAGATTTTCTATAATTCTATTTTACTTAATGTCCTTGTATGTATGTTGTAATGTATCATCTATATTTCTCTTTTCTCTATTGAAAATAACCCTGGCTTGCAACCCTAGCTTATAAATTAGAGGCTAAATCCTCAGCTACATTACAGCCTCAAAACTAAATCCGTCGCTACATACACTCCTGCGTGCAATAAAGTAAATCAGTGCAATGGATAACGGCAAACCAAACGGTTTCCAATCGTATATTTGGTAACTAAACGACTAGTATAAATTGTACGTACTGACACAGTGGAGTAAGGTTGGGATCCACTGGGCGTGGTGCTGCGACGTAGGTTTGCTACGCTTCGTAGCATTGCTACGCCATAACACCTCATCATATCCTTTCATTAGTGGTCGGGTGGTGGAAGCTACGTTGCTATCAGCAAACGTCACCAACCAGTAACCAAGGCACACCGCTCATACCACCTTTGATTACCAAAGTGACGCTTACTGTAAAGTTCGGCCAACGGATCTAGGCATTCGTGAAGTTAGCCGTATGTCTGCGCAGAACTTAATTTTGTATGAAGAAGCGTCTTCAACTGTCAACTTCACGAATGCCTAGATCCGTTGGGCGAAGTGTACCTCGCATGGTCTACGTGTGAATGTCACGTGGTCCACGAATCAGTGTGTCCACTAAGTGATTGTTTCTATTGTATTTAAGTAAAGCCTAAATATATTATGTAGAATAACCTGGGCTCGAAGCGCTCGTGATCGTGCTTGTTTAGTCGTTCTTGATAGATCGTCGAAGTTAAGCAACGTTCGAAACGGTCTGTAAGTGGATGGGTGACCACCAGTGGCATTTTCATCTGAGCGCTTCCGTGCTTCGAAGGGCACGGTCAATTGTCGTTAAGCCATGACGAAGGCCTAAAGGCGGCCTAATAACTCCATCACCAGATTCGGCCTCTGACTCTTACGAACTTACTTTACTATACTTTAGAATAACCTAATTTTGTTTCATTCTATTTTTGCCTTGTGTACAACCAGCCTTACTCTCATTGCACAAACGTACAGACAGTGCAACTTCGGTATGACATGCGGTGTATTAGCGAATTTATTGCAATAGCTTTTGTGTGACTGTGATTATCTTTTTGTTTCGGAATTGTTACTTGTTGGTATTGTGAACTAACTGGCTATATTTAACGATTGTAAAGGCTCGCAGTAATGCGGAGGGATGAAAGTCACGTAACTAAAAGGGTGATGGAAATGGATGTGGATGGATATGTGAGTAGAGGTAGACCAAAGAAAAGATGGATGGATTGTTTGAAAGAAGATATGGGTAAGAAAGGAGTGGATACGGAGATGACGAGTGATAGGGGAGAGTGGAAGAAAGAAAGAAGAAAGAAAATATTTTTATTTGCTTAGACACTACTAACACAAACACACTAAGCTTAAAGATATGCCTAAAATTACGATTAAAATTAAAGTTATGCGCAGCAGAGTCAAAGCAAACAGGCCCCAACTCAGCATTGTGCTGGATAGGTACACACTGGTGCGCCTACCCAGCGCTGATTTTCAGTTGGTAGCCAGAGGAGCCACGTCACGACCAGCACTATCATGTACAACCGAGTCATGTATCATATTATAGATTATAGAAGAAGAGAACATATTGTGCCGACCCCGCATGAGCGGGATAAGGGCAGGCAAATGATGATGTAAAGGCTCGCAGTAAGGCAGGTCGCTAACAGCAATGTCGGGGCGGCGTCGAGGCGGCGTCGGGGCGCGGGCGAAATTGACGTGTGCTAAGCGTCGAGGCGGCGGCGTGTATGTCTTGTTTCATTCATTCAACATGCCATCTTCAAAATATAAGTAGAAACAGGTGATTTGAGTGTATGATGAGTAGAAACTGAGTCGCGGAAGAGGCGCGCGCCTCGCCCGCGCCTCGACTTATGACTTTTGTTTATTATTTACTTTTTTCAACGAGATTCGCACCCGCGCCGCGCCACCCCACCTCAACTTTCGTTTCTGTAAGTGAAAGGCCTAAGAGGTGTGGGTTTGATTTCTAATATAGAACATTGGTATTATTATTGGTAAATACATTGCTATTTTATTTTACCTCTCGAAAAGTTCTAAGATTTACTAAGTATTTTAAAATATCAATATTACCTAAGTGACCCGACTCTTGTTCTTTCGCTACCAAGAAAGTGAAGAATAAAAACCAATTTAATTGTCTAAAACCTATTTAATTTGGCAAACTAATTACGAATACTTCAAATTAATTGAACTAAGAAAATATATAGCTTAATATTCTTAGTCATAGAATGCAATTTCGACTAAATCTGCAAACGATCACTTCAAGCTCATTGACCGAAACCAAACAAAGGAGGATCATACTTACCCACACAGGATCACTATCAAGGTCATTGACTCAACAAAGAAAGGACCAGTTAAGTGTGTAAGCGAGGTGGGGTAAGATAACTTTTGCCCTGTTAAATAAAGACGACAGTTTTATTGAAAGTAGGGCCGTTTGCCTTCTGTAATTTTCTCGGGATACCCTTCAGTGTGGGATAATTCATAAGCTTATGGAGAAGTTGGACCGTAAGTTTGTATGATGTCTCATACAAATTAACTAGTGGCGGAGATTTGAGACCGGTTTAAAAATCAATTAATAATTGGGTTTAAAATTTCAATGGTTTTTTGAAACACGATATAAATAGCTTAGATGTTGTTGTTTCTAGCTATTGCACGACCATTTTGTGATCGTGCAAGACATTTCATAACTTCTATGATAACTACATACATTTTAAACTAATAGCTAAGCACAAGCGTTCTTTTAGATTTTAAAAATATTTATTTCTTTCAGAGGCTATAATTGAAAAAAAAAATCTTTTTTATTTCAGACCATTAATCCATGTTAGTAACTCTTATAAACTAGATTAGTACTTAACCTAAAAGTGGACCTTAAAGGAAAGTATAGTTATTTTTAGCCTAGGTCATCTCACTGCAGCGCATTGGCCTCACCATTCCTTTCCAATTTCCACAGTCCAGTGTAGTTGTTGTGGTGAGTTGTGGGAATCCTTGACGAAAGAGTCTTACTCATACCGCCGGGTAACTTCACATTGTGAGACAAGAGTGTGCAGGAGCCGCCATTTTGTAAGCGAGACAGCGAGTGTGATTTGTTCGGTGTATGAGAAGTACAGAGCTATAGATACATAACGTCATTTACAGCGCAAAAACACTTTTTACCTAATTGCAAGTTAATTAAACAACCAATCGAAAAATAAAAAGACACATCTAAAGAAACACATGTAGGTTTCATAACAAAACAAAAACCCACCAAAAAAATGTCCTGTTCCTGAAATAAATTGCAAAATGTGTTCAAAACATGTATTTTTCAATTAAATATATTATCTAGAAAACATTCATTTGTTTTTAAAACACTTAATAAAGCTTTCACAGATTCTGCGATAAATAAATACAAAATTGTTTAAATCGCTTCTGCACAGTTCTTTTAAGTTTGCAACTTGAACCATCATCTAAAAGAGATAGAGACATTTTTCGCTTTGCCACAAAGTTAAAAACTCGTTACTCGCGGGCGAAAAGTTAAGGGAGCTAGCATTGTGTCTGGAGCGAGTTATCGCGCCTTGTCGCTTCATTGTGAACGGCTTATGATTGTTCGAATATTCCGATTATGACGCTCCGATTGCACTATTAAAGACTTGAAAAAAAACGACTATTTGTAAATAGTCATAGACATTTGCCGTTCATTTTTTTCTGTAATAAGAACCTTCTCCTGACAACAACAAACACAAAAAAAAATAGTGAAATCGGTTCAGCCGTTCACGCGTGATGGCGTGACCAAGGGATATAGGGATTTATTTTTATATATAGAGATGAAAAACAGCGTTATGGTATGCGGCGATGGGCTTCCGGATGTAGGATTTAAAACAAGAACATGTTTTTATAACAGCTTAAAGACGAAGCTACAAAAAATCATTTTCTTTGTGTGTTTCAAACAGTAAATATATGTGTTAAGTACTTTTAAATAGTTTTATCTTCTTGTAACAAACCATGTCTTAGCTCAAGTATTTTACTTGAAAAGTTTTCTAAAAGTCTAGATAATTTTCTTTCGCACAATGTAATGTAAACCGAAAATATGTTCAAGTTTATTCTAGCGAAAACATTTTCTTTGAATTACAAACGTGATGATAATAATAAAAAGAAATTCTTGACGCTTTATTTGTGAAATGTGACACAAAAATATAAAATATTTGCCCTAAATATATAAGTTTTATTTTGAAAATAAACGTGAATTGCAAACGAAAAGTGTAAATTCAAAGAAAACCACACAAAAAGCTAGCAGTTATGGATTTCTAAAAATAAATAATTTTCTCAGTTTTGAGCTGTTGTCCTGTTCTCACCCGGCGAGTTAGAGTGAGAGAGCTAGAATATCGAGTCTGTATTATTGACTAGGTGTAGGCATTTCAACTGGCAGGCATATTTTATGGAGATCGCAACGCTCTTTTTGCAATAGAAGCCAGAAGGCGCGCACCCTTCATATTTACGATTAAGTCGTGATCAGAAAATATAAAATACTCTTGTTTTTTGTCGATATGTTACACGATACATTTTGCTAGACAAAATATTTATATTTCGTTTTAGATTCTGAGAAATTGAGAAAATTGGGAGTGAGCGTTTTTCTTTGCTTGTGTTGTCAATCTCGTTAATATATTAATGCGAATGTTTATTAGTATGTGTATATGTGTGTATGAGTTTGGAAAACTTTTAGTGACTTTCCTTTATCAATGTGAAGAATTTAAAATGTCAAAAGAATAAGAATGATCATCGCATAGAATAGGAATATTATTGATTTACTGAACATTTTGGAATAAAGGTTGGTAAAGTAAGTTCGAATGAGTTAATGGCCAACTCTAATGACGTTGTTCTTTAGCCGCCTAAAGGCTATCATGGCTTAGCTGTATAGCCAGGACCGACAGCTTAACATGCTCCACACGGAAATGCTCAGTTATTATTGCCACTAGCTGTCACCGATTCGTTTTATGACCGCGCAGAACGTCGCTTAACTTCGACGATCAAAAGCTAACGCTAGACCCCGAGCGGTACTTAATCCCATAAATTAAACTTTTTATTTTCCGATTTCGGACGGCAATACAACCACCGTAGTCACGAGTGAACAAATTTTAAATATGTTTCCACTTTTTATTAGCAATTTACTGAGGCGTGTTGGCTTAGTGGAATTGATTCTCCTTTTTCAATCTTGCAAGTTTGACTCCTGGCTGAAATCAGTAGAATTTTTATTTCTCTAAACGAGAAAGAAAATATCAAGAAAAAATTAATTAATATTCGTAATGGCGGCGATTTACTTGCAATCTGACACGTATAATAGACATCTACAAAGGATCATGACTTGATACATAAATCTGAGAGACTGCCTACTGCCTTTTTAAGTTGGTACCAATCAATTTTATTTACAGAAACTAAGCTACTACATATTTACAAAATACAACAGGATTAGTCAAGCTATCTAAGGATCGTTAGAAACGATCTATAGATAGCTCAACTGATCCAGGTCACTGTCAGTCGGAAGCGTCATTTGGAGTTGAGACCCTAGGTCCGTGGGGTTTTCAAAATTCTTTCAGGGCGTCTGGGCCAAGCGACCCCTGATCCGAGAGCTGGCACATTTTTTCCTACTCCTTAATAAATATAAACCGCACATTTCAATCTTAAGCGCGACAGTATTTCACGAAGGAGCAATTCCTTCAGAAATACGTTTTAGTTTGTCCATTAAAAATGTAGAAATAAGTCGATGAGCTTCCAGATCACGATTCCATCGTAAACCGAACTCAGTCGTGTTTGATTTTCAACTGCTATGCGGTGCGCCAAGATATCGAGATATTTTATTTAAAGTATGAAATACGCTAAAAATATGTTTTATGAGTTTCCATAGTTTGTACAGATTTACAATCCTATCAACACACTGGTTCGAAAAAACTAGCTTCAAGACTGTAAATACAATGCGGCGATTCAGTCGTCCAACCAATTTTTCCTTAGCTCGTAAAAACTAAAAAAATAACGGTCTTACATACAAACTTTATAATTATTTAGTATGGATTATTAGATACAGTAATAAATAACCCTGTTTTATTTTATTTAGTTATTTAGTCCATTTAAATCAATTCCAGTCTAAATGAATCTCAATTAGCTTACAAATTAAGAAACGTAAAGGCACTCGCTAACGGATTGTGTAAGCACAGTAACGAAGTGCCTACATAGATCTAACTGTAAATGGAGGTGGCAATTATAAACGAAAAAAGGTTTCCACTTCGAAAGGACATCCGAATGATTGGAACCGATAAAAACAGGATTTTACGACGTGATTTTTGACTTATAGGATTAATCATTAGGTTCGAAATATTTGGTCTTAGGTTCGGACCGAAGAAAAGAACAAACAAAATTTTAGTTCCACTAAAAACGCACGAAAATTCAACCGAAACAACGGGTTTATCACTAAGAGATGCACCCAAGACTTCGACTGTATCCTCAAGGCGCAGTAGACATTCACTAAGATATTTATTATTACAAAATTAAGTGAGAATAAGTTACCATATCCAAAATTTACCCTGACCAGTTACTGCATGTGACTGATTACTACAGCAACTGACGAACTGCATACCGTTCTGTCAATGTGACTTTGGAAAACAAGTTCGTGTAAGTACCTAAGCTAGTGAACTGTGTGTGACGAAGTTTCTAGCCCGAGGCCAATGTTAGGCAGATTTAAGGGGTTCTTCTACGTAGTCAAACTATTTTGTCCAACTGGTTTGACCACGAGAAATTATGTTTCCTCGTGGTCAAACTAGTCAAAGTCAAAAAGCATTTATTCAGTAGGACGCTGGGATCACTTTGAAATTATCAAATTATCCTCTCTGTATCAATGTCAAGTTAAAAATATGTGCACTGTACAGTCAATCTAACGTGTACCTTTTCTTTTTTCTCACAACATAGTCCAGTTTTTTTTCAGCTAAGTGCTGGTCAAGTTTATTCCATCTCAAACAATGTCCCAGGTACTACATCGTCTCGTTGTGTGTAGGATTGGTTGCCTCCTGACGCTGTATGGATCATCTAGTATAGATGTAATGGCCTAAGTACTAAGTAAACCTGCTCTAATCATCATGTTCTCACACAACAAAATCGTCAACAACTCTTAATTTAATTTCCACCTTACATTATCCCTGCGCGTAAAGTACAGGGGGTGTGCAATAACTAAGTCAGGTCAAACGTACCCCCATAACTCCTGGGGCGGTCCAACCGCACATAGAATATTTAACCTGCTTCAAACGGACTGCAGCAGCTTTTTGATCAAGTCCTTGGTCCTTGGAGAGTCCGGCTATGATACTTGTGGGGTTTGAGTGGTTGTCGCTTAATTAATATGAATCCTAGGTGACTTAAACGATTTGAACGTTATACACCTGTAGTAGAGGCGTGAGCTATTTAAAAGATATATGATAATATGATAGAAAAACTTTACATATCACATTCGTCCTTGTATAGACCAACTCATAAATTATTAAAATCAGTTTGTTCCTTAGAAAATTATCTAGAATTTAATTCTTAAATTAAATGACATTACCTGACCTTCAGGGGGCTAAACCTAAAAGCAAACATTTACTCCTTTTTAAACGAGAAGTTTAGTCATTTTTGAACTTAAATCTTAACATTTTTAGGTATACATAAAACGAACTTGGTAAAACTAAGCTAATTAACATAATTCTTGTCAATAGAATATAACGACAAAGAAATATATTAGAGAAGAGCCAGGTCAAAAAAACTCAGCGAGCTTAGTATCAAAAATGTGATAAGAATGTAATGAAAGCCATTTGTGTGTCTGAGTAAGAGCTGAGGCCTCTGCTTGCCTTCACGGGAAAGAGGTGTAGTCTCAGTATAAAAAAAAACATTTTCATTTCAATCAAATTGACAATTTAAAATAAAACTAAAAAAATACACATAGGAATAAGAACGCGATCAGTCATCTGTCAAGTAGTTCGCTTCGCTCGTCCAATACATTTTGTTCTATCTGACAATAGTATTAATTTGTCACTCGCGCGCCATAAACTAAACAATTACAGTATCGCACAAAGTTACTTAAACGCCCGAAAAAGCGTTTGTCCACAGAACAAATCAAAGCAGAAGGTGAATGATGCCACTGAAAATTGGTGGCACCAAATTGAACTAGTTACTGGTTTTTTTTTTAACATTTTTAGTCTGATTATACCACTTACATCTAAAGAGCGCGATAGGTACAACTCTTCAAAGTTGAAGTAAAGCTACGAAGCGTCCGGTTTATTACAACTGAATCTGACAACAAAATGCCTGACCACACAATGTCACAATGACTGAAACCAATAAGACTACATTTCATAATGATTTTATCCCGTAATGCCCGAAATCCAAAATGTGTTGATCCCAAAATGATTGAATCACTCGAAGCGCCAGAAAACCCCTGCTCTCATCCACCTTCCAGCCCAAAGTCAATGGGTTTTTTGAAATCAGCTGGTTAGTTTATGTTAGGATAGTGACCACTAATGCACGAGGCGAGCGAGCATTTTGAGATTAAGTTCTAAAATGATTAAAAAATCTGTCAGTATCCAATTTATCAATTTACAGATAAATTATTTTGGCTAGGCAAGCAAACTGAGGTAGGTACTAGCACAGGTACTAGCTTAGATATCATAAGACTCTTCATATTGGTCATTCCAATACAAGTTCCAATAGAATTTCAAAAGTTCATGCTATGAGTATCTACGCATTGGATTAAGTAGGTACTTGACTATTTTAGGCTTGTGCTACTTCTATTTTGTTATATTCCTTGCCTGTGACCCTTTGTTAGAGCCTTGTGGATCATAAATCAAGGGGCGCAAAAACTAACTAAAAGTTCTTCCCGAATGATGAAACGTCGCGAGTTATATTCACTTAGAGGGCGATAACGAGGTAATTGCTGAGGGGAGATGGGACAGGTTGATGAAGTGAATTTTAGGAAAATCTCTTAGGTGATCATAGTGAGGCTACATTTGGTCTCCAATTGTTATGATTTATCTCTATGAACAGTTTTTCTGACTTCTACAGTATTCTTAAAAATTTTAATGTTGTGTAAAATAAATTGCTTACACCACTGCAAAATGGTTCAAAAACAGGATCACGATAGTTTATGGTTCGGTAGACCTTCTTCTCTTCGATGAATTTCAAAATTTCAAGATCCTATAGACTCTAAGGCCCTTATTAATAAACCTGGCATAACTTTACAACACGTTCATGAATAAGGGCCTTAGAGTTATCTAAGGGCCAAAATGTAGTCTAGGCTCGAGGAGCCCACAGCAACCAGAAAAAAAAATCTACTGAGTTATTAGAACTGTGAATCGAAAAAAACATTTCGAACATACAGAATTACGAACAAAATCTATATACTTATTCTAGCTAAGGCTTCCACATTCGTGTCTTGTACCCGGTTTTATTTCTTGTCCCGCGTCGTCGTGAATATTTTACACCGTGTGTACGTGCCTTACAGTCCGTCTGAATTTACAACAGCGGGCTGAGCATCAGTTTCCACTGGATTGAACCGAAACACATTGCAGATAAAGTAAGCAATAGAATTACAAATCTTTGAACGATTGGTACTGGGGTTTATTTAGGTTTGATACGTAGCCACAGATTTTGGTTACAGATTCTATTTCGGACACTAAGTCCTAGGAGAGTGGTGATATTTTTTTTAGTCAGGTACCTATCTGTGTTCCTTGATGATTATAAATTTTAACCAGTCTGTTTGTTTTATGAGCTGAAGTAAAAAGCAAAGTCAAATGTAGTATATGATTTTTGATTTTTGTGATTAATTTTTAAGACCACATACGCTTACATGTTTTACAGGTAAAACATCTTAATACTTATAAGAGTTTTTAATAAACTCGCTAGCATCTTGGTTCATCCAAAAACTTATGCTGACTGTACAGTTTGTTGGATATCTGAATGAACATGTCGGCAATTTTATAATGTAATTGTTTTTTATGACTTGAACAAGATCTTTTATGATTTACAGTTTTAAAAATTTACTTGTTATATAACAAAGTACAAAAAACGTCCCAAGGCGACCACTGAACGCCCTAAAAGTTTGTTCGCTTGTTATCATTGACTATCATTTTAAAGGAAGTTGATGGTGACGGTATTCAAACTCGCAACCTTCGGAAAGTCCATAGTATCTACATACATAGGCCAGTACGGCTAAACAAAAACTTTTTTGCAAGGAATCCCCGTAAAATAACGATTTATTTCAAAACTGTCCACATATTCAGGTTATAGTTTTTGATTTTCGGCCGACCTTTGTTTCGTAAGCGGATTCAAAATTGCCTTCTTTAACACACGGCACGCTCGCTGCAAAAAAGCGACCCACTGACAGTGAAGTTTGGTGTGCCAAGCCAAGCGGGAAAATGGATAAAATAAGTATTGTTTTGTACCTAAGGGACATTTTTGGTCCACGTTGCGTTTTGCGATATTGAGAATTATTAATTTATTATAATACTATTTATTTTAAGTTAATATCGTCAGTA
The DNA here is from genome assembly GCA_951394285.1 of Epirrhoe tristata. Lineage (NCBI taxonomy): Eukaryota > Metazoa > Arthropoda > Insecta > Lepidoptera > Geometridae > Epirrhoe > Epirrhoe tristata. The sequence goes on from OX596141.1 coordinate 11,803,763, forward strand.
TAATAATAATGTAGTAAGTAAGGAAATGAGCTTGTTTAAAAACACAGTGTAATACTATTTGAACAAAATTTGCAATTCAAAAATCTACCTACGCTTTGTGATTTATTAAATACAAAATTAGCAACAAGTTCCACGGAAAACCGATAGAAACATAAGTGCATAATGTGTGCCACCTGCGACACTAGCGCCGCCGGTTTACGAGCGAGCCGTGGCGCGAATTGCAACTAACTGCCAATACCTACGTAGCGTGGGAACACACGGCTAACATTCTCAAGCGTTTTCTTGCTTATTTTATATGGGGTTCAAAAATAGAATGCTTAAAAAATACAATGTGGGCATGCGCAAATTAAATTTTCTTAGATGCCTCTTAGGTATCTACTATTCCTCATTCAAATAATTATTAATTTCAAGTCTAAAATTCTTGAACATTGATCTTGAAAGAAGGTGGGTTGTTTGTGTGGAAACGATTATGAAATAACATGTAAAAATTTGAGTGGTAGGGGAGAATGGGGGAAGATATGCTTATCTTATATACGGTGGAACATTGGCAAATTATTATAACCTATCTGCAGCCTTCATACTGCGTAAGAATGATGCTTCGCACTAACGTGCCAATTAGGCACCCCGTTACCTACGTGCAAGTTATGTCGTCCGAAACATGAATCAGTATGTCCCCACAATAAACAGCAATAACAAGCACGCTGCGAACCGTGTTGGTACGTATTTATTGCCTATTTACAATCATTTCGCGAAAATCGTCAATTTACAACTGTGTCGCCTCTGTTGCTCCGCTAAGTTTCGGACTTTGGACAAAATACGAGCTCTGCTGCATGGAGGGAAATGGGGATTTTTGGCCGGATGTTTTCATGTTACAATGTAAAAATGTGAATGCAATAATTAAAATAAATAAATAAGTATAAGAACTACATTATTAAAAAAAACACTAAAGTCACCGACATAGCCCACAAGATTAGCAAGTTGAAGTGGCAGTGGGCGCGGCACATAGCTCGTAGAACTAACGGCCGTTGGGGCAGAAAAGTTCTCTTATGCACCGGAAACCGCAGTAGAGGACGGCCCCCCACTAGATGGAAAGACGATCTGGTAAAGGTTGCTGGGAGCCGTTGGGTGCAGGCTGCACAAGATCGATCGCTATGGAAATCGATGGGGGAGGCCTATGTTCAGCCGTGGACACTAGATGGCTGACATGATGATGATGATGATTATATAAAATAAAATATTGTAGTGTTATTTCTGGGTCGCGACTCGTTGTCCCACTAATTTGACCCACTGGTGGGACGGTGTGTCGATTTAATGGGCTCGTGGTCCCACTGTTTGTTAGGACCATCAGTCAACGTAATGCAGTCGCTCGTGGTCCCACTGATTCCTTCCTAAAAATATATTTTAATTAGTCATCTGCTCATAGAATATTGCTGCTGCTGCTGCAGCTGTCAATAACAAAAACTAAATAATGATTTTAAGTTTTATTTTTCAATAAAATAATGAGAGTAAGTGACCAATCTCTCATCTTCTCGGTCAGTTATTTAGTAACCAAAGCAATGAAATTTAACTTTTCATCCATAATTTGATTTTGAAGAACCGATAACCGTTGGGGTAAACGAGTTCTTGAGTGGAGACCGCGACTTGGCAAACGTAGTGTAGGACGCCCTCCGGCAGGGGGAGTTACGATCTGCGAAAGGCTGCCGCCAGAAACTGGATGCGTCGAGCTGAGGACAGGGCGCAATGGCGCGCACTAGGGGAGGCCTATGTCCAGCAGTGGACTGCCATAGGCTGATGATGGTGATGATGATCCATAATTTGAGTCTAGTGTGGTAACAGTGGGCAGTACCTAGCTACGAGTACATTACGGTGCTCGTACAAGCCGATCACAAAGGTGCACTGCAAGCGGCTTTGAGACCACGAATAATTAGTTAATTCTACTTACCTGTCGTTGATAGGTCTTCATTGCAATGGGATTGTAGCTGTGGATTTTACAATTACTATTACTAGCTAGGTAAAGGTACTTTTATTATCCAATCTATAAGAGAATGCAATTTTTTTATTTATTCCATTTAATGAATCCAGTCCCCCTTTGTGGCGCAGTGGGTGAAAGCCCGCTTGGGACGCTGAAGGTTGCGGGTTCGATCCCCGCCGCGGGATAAGTGTTTGTATGATCTGCAAATATTTATCTCGGGTCTGGGTGTTTCTATGTATAATAATGTATGTATTTACAAACAAAAAGTATATAAGTAGTATATCAGTTACCTGGTTCCCATAGTACAAGCTTTGCTTAGTTTGGGGCTAGCTAATGCTGTGTGAAAAATGTCCAGCATTTATTTGTTACTTATATTTTTTTATTAAATTTTAGGATTTTGTTTTGTTAAAAAAATACAATGCAAGTTGCTAACCGAGTAATTCACAGGCAAAAATATATTTTAATGTTGAAATAAAATTATAAAAACTTATAATTATGACGGTATCCAACTGTTAAATTTAAAAAGTGCGTAAAAGTTAACCCATAACTCGTCTAAGTTGGCTTAAGTTTCCTTATAAAATCTCTGTCTCAGTTCGCCAGCGGCGTGCAGATCATTACTCCCAATTTGGCGGTTGCATATTAAAGTTTAAATTGAACGAACACTGCGGCTCGGTGTAAGTCTGCATTAGGGGCCTCGCGAGACGAGTGCTGGGCTGTGAGTAGGGTGGGAGAGATCGCGGGATCAATTAATGTTTGTCGCCATTACATTTTATTGTACACTAGCTGGTACCCGCGACTTCGTCAGCAAAATAACATACTTTTTTTTTTATATGAAATATCAAATTTATTTACTTACAGAAACTAAGCTACTACATATTTACGTATATTTACAAAATACAACAGGATTAGTCAAGCTATCTAAGGATCGTTAGAAACGATCTATAGATAGCTCAACTAATCCAGGTCACTGTCAGTCGGAAGCGTGCCCAAAATAATAATAACATACTTGAAAACATCTAAATAGAACTGAAATCTGCAAGAATCTTCTGAAACTTTTAAAAATGCAATAATAGCGCCATCTGTTGCCTTTAACTGGAACTTTCAACTCCCCATACAAACTTTCAACCCTTATTTCACGCCCTCCATGATTAATATAGAGATTTTTTCTGTCATAAGAACCTTCTCCTGACAATAACAAACACAACAAAAAAAAAGTAGTGAAACCGGTCCAGCCGTTCACGCGTGCTGGCGTGACCAAGGGATATATGGATTCATTTTTATACATAGAGATAGATACCTATCTATCTGAGTCAAAAGAAAAACTGTCTTATTCTATTGATTTTAAGCGGAGAAGTTGCATCTTTTAAAATCATGCATAAAGGACTGGAAAGCCCGTGAAGCAGGTTCCCACTTGAGCTTATAGTATAAGAAGCCAACAAGCCTCAAATATGTTTGATTCTTAAGGTTTGGTTTTTAGGTCTTATTAGTTTAAGCTATATAGAATACACAATTAACATTATATTTTTCAATACTTACTATTTTTTTTCTAACGACTGTGTCTAACTATCGTTCCGCTCGTGTCTAAAACCGAATATTGTTCTCGAAGCCGAGAACAAAGTATCGTTGCAGTTGTGTGCATAATTCACTTTATTGCTTCTGCGCAAGATGTTCACGTTATATCGCGACTTTAAGATACAGCGAACGTCTAATTACTTACGTGACCCGAGAGCTAGCACATTTTTGGCTCAAAGGATCAGCATTGCCATCCAGCGTGGTAATGCCGCCAGTGTTTTGGGCACGCTTCCGACTGACAGTGACTTGGATCAGTTGAGCTATCTATAGATCGTTTCTAACGATCCTTAGATAGCTTGACTAATCCTGTTGTATTTTGTAAATATATGTAAATATGTAGTAGCTTAGTTTCTGTAAATGAATCTTTTAACTTACGTTAATAGCCACGAAAATAGACTTTATCCCCATATCCCCAATATTGTTTCTATTTTAAAGATTATTAATTATTTGAAAGCTACCCACTGGCTTATGTATGTGTGTAGCTTAGTTTCAGTTAATTAGGTAATATACATTCGGAAGCTTTACACAAAAAAAAGTTTATTTACGGAAACTAAGCTACTACATATTTACATATATTTACAAAATACAACAGGATTAGTCAAGCTATCTAAGGACCGTTAGAACCTATAGATAGCTCAACTGATCCAGATCACTGCCAGTCAGAAGCGCTGCACAATTATAAAATTAAAACATTTTTTATATTATGTATCTCACATGCATGTAAGTAAAATAGCGTGCGTTGTTATTTAGGGCAGTAAAGTGCATAAGTAGCGTGACGTATGAATGGATTTTTAGTGCTTACGCTAAGACTAATAATACTTTTATTATAATTTCCTTACTCAATACTTCAAAAAATCTGGAATCATCATCATTTCCCTGACCTTATTTCACGCTAAGTGGGGTCGGCACAACATGTCTTCTTCTTCCACTCACTCCTATCACTCGTCGATTGTGCATCCACTCCTTTTACATTCATATCATCTCTCACACGATCCAACCACTTCTTCTTCGGCCTTCCTCTTCTTGCAAACCCAGCCACACTCATATTCATAACTCTTTGGGTAACATGGTTTTCATCCCTCCTCATAACGTGTCCATACTAAGATAGCTTAGCACTCCTCACCTTTTCAGAAATAGGTGCCACTTTCAAACTTCCTCTGATATACTCATTCCTTATCTTATCTAACCGTGTTACCCCACACATCCATCTTAACATTCGCATTTCATTTACATGCACTTTATTTTAATCCGTCTTCTTCATTGCCCAACACTCTGATCCATACATCGCGACAGGTCTTATAACGGTCTTGTAGATCTTCCCTTTCAACTTAAGGGGCATTCGCGGATCACATATCGTCCCTGAGACCTGTCGCCACTTCATCCATCCCGCATTCATTCTCTTATTGACGTCTTGGTTAATATTGCCATCGGAATAAGTTAGAATAATAAAGGTGAATAACAATTCAATTTTATTAGTAGTTTCTGAACAGCACATATCAAATTAAGGACATGAAAAGTCATACATATTTTTCTGAAAAACCTGCCTCACGATTTCAGAAATAAATTGTCTTTTAAACATGAAAGAATGTCTTCCGAATTCTCCGAAGTGCTTAAAATTGGTTCTTCGTTTATCGAACAAATGCAGTCAGCTCGGAATATGAATACTAATGCACTGTGGGACTCCTCGGGGCTCGGTCATTGACTTGTACTGTCTTCTGCACCTGTAGCAGCAGTTTATTCGATTGGCTTCTTCAATGAGATTCCTCTTCTTTGGTTTCACCAATGATTTTGTGCGCCTCGAGGCTCCTCAAGCTTTTATTATGCCAGTTTCAAAATCGTTAGTGCTCGACCTTTTTTTTTAAAAAAAATATTTCTTTAATTTATTTCTAAATCAAAGTCAAAGTCAAAAAGCATTTATTCAGTAGGACCGCTGGGATCACTTTGAAACGTCTTAAAACTAGGTGATTCTACTGGTCGCAAAAAAGGTCCTGTTCCTTCGCTGTTGGTCGCGAAGGAACAGGACCTTTTTTGCGACCAACACAAATAGAACTGAAATCTGCAAGAATCTTCTGAAACTTTTAAAAATGCAATAATAGCGCCATCTCGACCTCAGCCATAGGTTAACAACGCCATCTAGTTGCCTTTAACTGGAACTTCCAACTCCCCATACAAACTTTCAACCCTTATTTCACACCCTCCATGATTAATATATTGTTTTTTTTCTGTCATAAGAAGCTTCTCCTGAGAATAACAAACACAACAAAAAAAATAGTCAAATCGGTCCAGTTGTTCACGCGTGATGGCGTGACCAAGGGATATAGGGATTCATTTTTATATATAGAGATAAAAAAATTAAATATGTAAAACCTAACACTAATAAACGTGCTCGGCCCCCAGAGTGCGGGACTGTCGGTCGCCGTAAAAATATAGAAGCCATGTTTTTTTTTTAATTAAATAAATTCGGCTACTTATAGACGATTAATAAATAATCGTAAATAAATAATAAATAATAATCATCATCATGATCATGTCAGCCATCTAGTGTCCACTGCTGAACATAGGCCTCCCCAACCGATTTCCACAGCGATCGATCTTGTGCAGCCTGCATTATTTATTAATATTAATAAATAATCATAAAAGAAAGCACAATCTACTATTACATATCATAAAATAATGCAAATTATCCGTCCAATTTCAAGTAAAAACGTAAGGGGGAATAAAGGGTAAGCTTTATTCCCCGGAATAGGCACAATAACTACTTTTTATACGAAAAACCCTTCGTATCTACGAGTTGGGATAATTTATCATCCCTATCACTCTGCCATACGTTTATCGGGCATTATTCACCTACGAACGGAACTATAAAACATGATATTACCATCATAACACCATAGACTCTGAACTTTCTAAGAGAGATGATACCAAGCTATACTTACTTAGGCTTTTACATCTCACTACACACACAAGTAGTAAATAGGATAAAAGTAATACAGAGCGTCAGAGAAAGTCAACAGGACGCTGTAGTGCCTGGGACATTGCTAAAGATTAAAGCCTATTCCTAGAAGCTAGAAGTAAAAGCATATTTTATTATATTAGTAAAGTCTATATAAGAACAGGGAGATGATTTTACTAAAGACGGAGGAGGTAGCGATCAAAAGAAAAGTAACTTACTTTTAATGTAGTTGTATTTCATTTGTTTGTTTTTACCTCTTATGCCATCCTACCCCAACATATTCTATTGAAATAAATCAAGCTAAAACGTTTAGGTACTTCATTTTTGTAAAATCTAAAAATACTTGGTTAATTAATTGTTCTGACTGAACAGTGTTCATACCAGTGTTGAAAAACATTACAGTTCAAATGGCTCCAAGACCCACGAAACAGATAAACACGATAAGAGCGTTAGAGAGGCCTGTAAAAGAACATAAAAAACGATACGGATCATAAAACCGTGAAACATGCTCTCAGCTGTTTTATTTTGTTGTTATTGAATCAAATTATAGCTTTTAGAAATACTAAGTAAAATATCCCTTTATATAAAAGAGTTAGGCGATACATAATTTACATAAAATCATGCCTTTTTTACCGTGGGGATAGGCAGAGATCAAAGAAAAAAAGTCGTAATAAAATACAATGTTGATACTGACAAAAATAAATGTTGTAGAAGTACCTAATGTTTGTATGAAAATCATTTTTTTTTTCCAGGGACTGATTACTCGCCTACAAAGTGCTTTATCTATCGAGTACCTATTAGGTTTACTTTCTTAGATCATTCTGTGCGGTTGTGTGCTATTATCTTTCCCCTGCTTCCCCTTTTCGTTGCAACTAGGTTTGGTCCTGACTACATCTCTTCTAATTATGTTTTATGAATATTAAGAAATGTAATTAGACTCGTAGCAATTTGTACAAGAAAATTGCAATCCCAGCTATTAATATCTTGTGTAATTTCATAATCCTAGAATTTCAATTTAATTTCTGAAAGTTTCAAAGCTAAAGCCATCCGTCGAGAGGTTTGAAGCAACGGTGCATGGCAATGTTTCAGGTCTTGTGATTTGCCAAGCGAATGCAAGTCTTAATTACCACATTTTAAGGGCACTAGTTGTGGATCCGTCCGCTCTTGGCAGGAGTGCGGTACACTTGAGGTGTGGTGGATGGGCCAAGACGGGAGATATATATACTTGGATATAAATTTAGAAAAAAAGTTTCGAAGTTACTCGATGTCTGAAAAAGGTTGGTTTTACTTTTTTTACAATTTTGTTCATGATTAGACTCATTAAGGTGTGATTTGGCAGCTCAATCGGATTTGACTCAGACTAACATACATACTAAAAACATTTCAAATTAAGTATACGCTTGTAATTCTTATTAATATTCCTATTCGCATTTCGCTATGACTTGATCCATCAACCACTTGAGGTGAAAAAACAGGGTTTTCTTGAGACACCCTGGTGGAAAGTTTCCTTTAAAGCCTTCGTTTATGTTAGTTTATTTTTAAGTGTTAGGAAGCAATATTTTAAAAATTAATTCACTTGTCTACTAAAACTTTATGCATTCTTGTTAATAACCTCCCATTTGCTGGTTCGTTAAAGATGAGTTTAATTTTTAACGATCTGATTTTATGAAACAAAAGTTCTTGAAACAAATTAAGTTTTGAGCACCTATTAGAACTTTAATTTTATGAGTTGTGATAAAAATATTATGTAATATCTGATTTTTCTCATTTCACCTTGAAAAACTTGGTAGACTATACTTATTAATTTAGGTATCATATATTTTACCATTTTGCTTGTTTATATTCTATGGTAAGTGCTTTAGATGTTTGCAGACATTAGAGAAAGTCAAGGACTAAAAATATCTTAGAGAATACCTATTCTCTAAGATATTTTTAGTTCAAGTTCCCTAGAAAATTGAGTAGTCAGAAGAGCACGAAAGGAGCCTCTTTGAAGTGCGCCACTTATAATCCTTTCGCCACACTGGTTCTAGATACACGACAAAAAGAAGTTAGTCAGAAGTATTTACAAATATAATATGTTCATAACTGGCACATGCCTACATTTTGCAGATGTAAAAATTCCATATTATGACAGGTTGCAAACCCATCGCAGTTACTTATAAAAAAAACATCTGCTAAGATCAAGGTTTTTGGTCAAAGCGACTCCTCTAAGGATTACACTCCAGTTTTCAACTAATTACCAACTGAAAGACATCCTGTTAGCAAAAAAGGTCTTTAATTATTCAGAACTTCCTTCGTTGAATATTAAGCGCCGCCTCTACCATTTGTTCCGATCTAGAATAGACGGTTCGAATACAATGAGTAGTGAACATGAGCATTCCAAGATTATTAACCTAATAAATCTAGACACAGTGACACAGGAACAGGATAAGAAAGAAAGGACTCACCTGGTTGTAATAAAGTTCCAGTCAAGTAGGTAATCCTCCGAATATAGATCGAAGATTATAACTGACGCACTCACAACACTCGCGAGGTTATTAGGAACCTTTCGAGACAGCTTTGGGAAGACTTCACAGTTTTTGGGTTTCCTTCCGGGAACGAAGGATAGACGCGTGCGCACGGTAATTTGCTTGCGGTAATTAGCACTGGCGCGTGTCAATCTCATATGACGACACGCGAGGGGTGGCGCGGGTGGCCATCACCCTAGTCCATACAAATGTGAGAAAAAGCAAGGTAGGACAGAGACAGGTATATTTGGGAAGCGTATTAGAACGCAAAGGATGGGTATATGTGTCACTGCGCTATTCTACCTATTTAGCCTAAACAGTCTCACTGCTGGGCAAAGGTCTCCCGCAAAATTTTCCACTGGCCTCTATTTTTGGCGATCTCGCAAAATTACACCCGTTAAATATTTAAACTTTAAACACACAATTTACTTTCAATGCATTGACCAATGAGCTAATGGGCAGTCGACGCTATGGTTGAAACTTTGTGAGAGTAATTATCTTCGAACATGCATAGTCATCAATTGTCCTTCGAATCCAGAAGTACAAGAACAAGTGGTAAGCAACTAAACTTGACTCGCCATTGTCCGATCACTTACACAATACTGTACTTGCTCATTGTACTTGTTACTTGCCACTGTTCTTGGCCAATTTGAACTATCCAATATCCAATGTTTGAAAAGTTTCGCCATTTTGTTAACCCATCAGCATCGTGGTAGAGGTTATGCTTTGCGATATAGCAACTAATTTTCGAGGCGACAAAATGTCGTTAGCTTCAAAATAGCAGGAGATTGAAGCTGGAACTCAGTCGCTTTGTGAATTTTACATTGTTTTTGTAAATACATTACATGGACTAATAAGAAACAGGATCACGACTGTTACTTCAAGAAATATAATGTTTTCTAATTTCATAGGAATTTTATCAGTAAGTCAGAGATATTATTGAAGTAAAAACTTCTTTAGGCGCGTTGGGCATTTTTGAGATGGGAAAAACCGTAATCACTGTAACCGTTACCATTACCGACACCTCTGTATATAAATAAATAAATAAATAAATAATGCTGGACTTTTCACACAGCATCATCTAGCCCCAAAGTAAGCTTGAGCTTGTGTTATGGGTACTAGATGACTGATAAACTACTTATATACTTTTTGTTGGTAAATACATACATATTATACATAGAAACACCCAGACCCGGGACAATTATCTGTAGGTCATACAAACATTTGTCCCGCGGCGGAGATCGAACCCGCAACCTTCTGCGTCGCAAGCGGACCTTCGCCCACTGCACCACAGAGGTCGTCAAAAATATAGAAGTACGAATAAGAAATACGACGCGGCATGCGGCTGGATCGTATCCCACAGATGCAATATACTTTTAAAATTTTTTTTTAGAACCGTTACCGATACCTCGTTCAAGTTTTCACTGTTGTCGGCACTCCCGGAGTGCCACTGTTTTTATGTCCAAGTCGATTTGGGATATAGCCACTTTTTACAAAAGTAAGCATTGTAAAGTTTCAAGGAAGAATATTACCATCGAAACGTGTTGGTACAATGTAGGATGTGGACAGGACAAAAATGTCTAACGGGTTGCAAGACCATCGTGGCTTGTAAGACTCCTTTCGATAGTATTTCAGGCTATGCGGATGACGTCATCAGATAACCATGTTAGCCCCTATTGTATAGACTATGCCAGTGTACATGGGTGGGATACGGTTGATGTATAAGAGGGAAGATAAACTAGATAGCGCTATTTACTAAATTAAACCTTGATGACCTTGGCAGGAGGTTGCTGATTCGGTTCCCGCTGCGGAATAAATGTTGATGATTTGCTGATCATACAATCTCTGTTTACTTTGAGGCTGTGTGGAAATGTGCTGTTATATTAAAATCCAGTTTTAGAAAACTCAAGATCCTTTGAAAGTTTACGAGTGTAATCAAAGCTCCCACACCTCTACTTTTCCGCTCGGTCTGTAGGAACAAAAAAGGTACCTAGGCCTGTGTCAAATATTGAATTCGGACAAGTTTCTCACTTCAAACATCTCTCATGCAAAATTTTGTGGGACTTGATCTGAAAGACGACCATGTGACATGAATGTGTTGGATATATACTCGTAGTCGTCATCGGTAACACTTACGTTCATACATGCAATTGCTCATGTCGGCGTTATCATTGTTACTCTATGGCTTAACCGGTAAATTGTGCCTCAACCACGGGTTATAGACTACCTATTGTTGGTAAGATGATGTTAGGATAATAGGAAGTCTAGGTACTAACTCTATGTTAGGTATTCCTATCTCTACCATCCTCTGTTTATGCTCGTTTCAGATTATTGTAAACTAGCTTCTACGCGCGGTTTCACTCGCGTGGTACCAACATTTTAAATAGCCTATATGCTATTCCAGATCACTATCTACACCTATTCTAAGTTTCATCTAAATTGGTTCACTAGTTTAGGCGTGATTGAAAAACATCCAAACATCTAAACATCCAAACATACTCACAACTTTCAGATGAAATACATATATTAGTAGGATAAGATAACACAGGTTTTTCAATGATTTTAAATAACTATCACGAGTGTTTTCTCAAGGCACATTGAAGTAGAATTAACCAAGCTTGACAGACTAGTAGGTATAAAGCGATCCCAGAACTGAAGTACTACAGATCTAATAAAAACAACTTTTCTCTTTGACTGGCAGTGGGACATGAATGACTAGAAAAATAATAACGAAAAAATAATTGATTCCGAAAATCTATTCACCATTATTTTAAATCGATTTCCAAGATGACAGTTGCTTTCACTATTAGCGTTTGCTACAAAACACTGTAGTGTTTTTTGTATGTTCCTTGCGGAAGCAGGCGGTAGCCAGCAGTAGAAATTATGAGAATCAACACCAAGCATTTATAAATGAAGTGCGGCTTCTCGAATGATCTATCAACGTCTGCGGGAGATAAAATGACGTCACAAACCAGTAGATTTATCGTCTTCAACGCGTTTGAGCTTTTTGCCACCTTGATATATTGTGCCGGCGTCATAATAATATCACTTGAGTGTGGGGATTATGACTACGCTTATTGAAAATGTCTGGAAATTACAAAAATAATTCTTAAGAGAAAGTGTTGGTGGACAAAAAGTAGAAAATGGTCATCCACTCTCATGACTGTGCTGGTAATATTAACTCAGTGGACCTTAAAGTTTTTCAAGTTGATACTCTGCGTGAACGAGGGTTAGAATTTTGGCCATGAATTGAATATATTTAATTCGGAAAAAACTATCTTCAACTTTTTTTCTTTTCAGGTTGCCCATCGCTAAAAGTAGACTTGCTTTTTCACAAAGGCACTGTCATTTGGAAAACTGTATATAAGTACAGCAAGGTTTAATTGCAGGAATATTACCACTTGGCGCGGTTCGTGCAAAGTTTTCAGGTGCCTCTTAGGGCTAGTTCACGTTGGAGAGGACTTATACATATATAAATACAAACTTATATGGGTACTTAAACTTAATTTTTATAGTGTTACTAGTTGCGCTCCCGCGGTGCGACCCGCGGCCCCTCAGGATTTTTTCATTTTTTTCGGGATAAAAAGTAGCCTATGTCCTTCCCTGGGATATAACCTTTAACTATGCCAAATTTCAGCTTAATCTGTTCAGCTGTTTGGGCGTGAAAGCGTAACAAACAGACAGACAGACCGACGACAGACAGACAGACAGAGTTACTTTCACATTTATAATATAATAAAGTAAGTAAAGTAAGTATGGATATGGATAGTATGGATTCTTACGCTGAAGGATCTTTTAGATTTTTTGTACATTCAAAAAATTGCATGACGAATTTGAGAGCGATTGATGATAGCGAAATAGTGGAGGTTATATGGGTCGGTCTTGGATGGTCTAGAACACAATTTGACTAAATTCGATATTTGCCTAGAGCTTAATATGACTACTATTATCTCAGTTTGTTGTAGCAAAGTCACTTCTTTTTCAACCGACTTCAAAGAAGGAGGTTATCAAGTCGTCTGTATGTTTTTTTTGTATCTTGTTACGCGATTGTTCCGCCATTTGTTGACCGATTTGCAAAATTATTTTATGTTTGAAAGGGTATACTCCAGAGGTGGTCTCATATAAATTTTATTCCTGAGGGATTGATAGTTTCCCCGTAAAACTCTAAACACCCCTCCTAGCCATGTCACAAATAGAAATCGAATCGACAGCTTGACGCCCTAAGTCACACCGCGTTTCGAGTCAAACATTGAAGTCGGTTTTCTTTTTAGTATTAAAACGTAATTATTACTTTACTGTTCAACGAGTTGAGCAGTAGGTAGAAGATCGTTTGTATTGCTTGACACATTTAATGTTTCATAGCTCAATTATTAGCTTGCTCAACTCAGTTGAGCAGTGGGTCAAATATCACCTACTGAGCAGTTAATACAGCTATCTGTGTGCATCGCCCCTTACGTTGAAATGAAACAAATTTCGGGCACTTGAAAAACGGCATAAAGGCACGTGTTAAAGTGCCGGCCTGTGCACTGTACACTGTACACTGCAGTTTTGTATCACAGCGCTGTTTATTTGTGAAGCTTTCTGTTATTTCGAAAGCGATGTTGGTCGAATGGGGTTGTGCCTCGACTTTCAATCCGAAGGTCGTGGGTTCGAACTCAGCCGTGCTTCAATGGATTTTTCGTTTCGTAAAATTTGTAAGTATGCGCTTTAACACGAGCTCTTAACGGTGAAGGAAAACATCGTGAGGAAACCCGCAGCTCAGTCAGCTCCACACGTATTGACGTCATCTTTCCTGTGGGCCAGGCTGATTAAGCTGAGATGATGGTTTAGGTGCTGGGCCAGCCTATTCCATCTCAAACAATGTGCCAGGGACTACAGCGTCCCGTTGCAGGTAGAGAATGCCTTCGGCATTATGTTCGCCAATTGTGCAATATTTTGGTTTTTTGTGCAATAAAGTATTTAAATAAAATAAAAAATAAATAAAGTGTAGGCATAGGTTGCCTCCTGACGCTGTATAAATCATGCACCGTTTATAGGTAAGTAATATAGGTAGTTAAGCAATTATTATTATTATTTTGTTTTTCAAAGTTTAACATCACGGAACTATAGAGTCCCGGACCTTTGATAGGCATGCATGGGACCAAAGCCAACACACAGAGGCCTTTTTGACAATTTTGATTTTGTGTGATGGAGACACATACCGGCTACTATCCTTTCAAGGCTATAAAAATGCATTCAGGAACAGTCTCCGGTTTGTGCAGAACTATTGAGGATATGGAAAACTTAATTTAAAATATGTGTGTATTTTATATCATGGTAACTGAAATAAATGTATTAAATTGAATTATCTTAAGTTAATTATTGTATTATAGGTTCTGTCTAAACAGTAGCCAGCCCAGACACAATGTCCCAAATTTTGCACATACTATGATGCATTATTTAATCATAAGCGATCACATTTGAACCTTCATGTGTCGGTTACGCACGTCCAAGACTTTACTTAGGTTTAAGTTAGATTTAGGAGGTCAGCAGACGACCTCAAGCCTCACACACTAGGGAGATCCCTGGAATAACAAATTAGGGTCCCTTATTTTGAATAAAACAGAATTATCTTTTACAGTACTTTTGTTGGTCAAACACGGGTTAAATGGACTTTAAAGATTGATGGGCGTTTTTATGCGTCTTTTATTTCTATTACGTGGGATGTTTCAGTACATTGTTGTTAATAATGAAGGAGAACTGGATGTTAGTGGCTCAAACAAAGGTCCAGCAGTGGGCTGAATCGGATGTGTCTGTGTGGAATCGGAAGTGGCTGAATCAAGACTCAGTAACAATTTGAAATAAGACTAACGGATACGCTGTTTATAATTATTCATTTATTTATTTATTCAGCAAAAATTACCTACAACACCATTACAGACAAGCCAAAGCGTTGTTATAATATAACACAATAAAACAGATCATAATATACCTAGTATAGATAAATTCTTATATTATTTTATATTATCTATATTATTTTATATTACTCCCTGAAACATCTCCAAAAAATATTTTCTAGACATGAGAATCTCTATGTGGTTTTGGGACAGTCGTGACCTTGTATTTTATAATATGTAAAACGAATTATGATGTTACAAATATGTTTTGTGGGATATTTATTAATATAATTAAACCTACATAAAGGTGAATGGCATGAACTCCAACGAGCAAGCATTTCAACACAAGTTGCAAGCATTTCAACACAAGGTGCATCCTTTCAAGCCCCTCATTTGTACAGTTTCACCGAGTAATGATCCGAGCCAAGTTTTTGCTATAATTATGACTTTTATAAGATCTTTTGAAAAGCGCAAAAGTTACTGAACATTTTTAACCATGCTATTCATATCTAGCTGCGCTCCCGGTGTTACGCGCAGTCCCTTGAGCCACGTACAGACATCGCGAGGCGTGCGTTGCGAATGGTTCGTCTCGCATGCCTTTCGCAACACACGGGGCATATGACGGTACATTTATGCATGCGTCTCGACCGACACAATGCTCAAGCTGAGCATGCAAACAACCTACATGGTGTTCGTCAGTAGAAAAATGAATAGCATGAGCGCGCAACGCAAATAACACTCGTTCAACACGGAGCGCTGGCTCGCAATGAGGCGACGTTCGCAAAGATCGTATTTCGCGAATGCTCACAGCCCGAGGCATGCGAGACGAACCATTCTCAACGCCCGCCTCGCGATGTCTGTACGCGGCTTTGGGAATACTTAACTTTTCCGGGAAAAAATAGCCTATGCTATATTCAGAAGTTTTTGTGAGGAAGAGTTACAAACATCCATCCATCCATCAATCCTCATAATCTATTGCATTTAATTTTATAATATTATTAGTAGGCTTCCTAAAATAACACAATCGGTCTGATATCATTTACTTTTTCTATGAGAACGGAAGGCGATGACGAGGCCGGCCGAGAAGGCGTTGGCGGGACGATCTCGACGGGTTCGAGAGGGTGGTGGGAGATCACTAAAGATAGGGACGTGTGGAAAATTTTGGGGGAGACCTTTGCCCAGCAGTAGGACACAATAGGTTGATTAAAAAAAATCATGTACTTCCTCTAGCAAACACTTAAAAATATCGTTGCCATTTCAAGTCAAGTTAACCAGAATTAGTTATTATGTGAACAAAACTCTTCTTTAACTAGAAGCAACTTTAAAGTATATGTAAAGTGTTCCTATTTGCTATACGCAGTACTTAGCACTCAGGAGATTAGTTTTTGAGTCTTCAGTAATAGCTGACTCGACGTCTGCTATGCTAATGTTCAGGGCTATTACGTTAATAGCAATCTGGTAACATCAATAAAAGTTTTGTCTTTGTGCGTGATGATTCGCATGGGCGCAGAAGCGTGCAGGTTCGATTGCTGTCGCGGAACAATTGTTTGTATGATTCTACTTACAAATATTTATAGATGTAGCTTAGGCCTTTACATCTATATTAGATGATTTATACAGAGTCAGGAGGCAACCTATGCCTACACTTAACGGGACGTTGCAGTGCCTGGGACATTGTTTTGAGATGGAATAGGCTTGCCCAACACCTAAACCATTCTCTCAGCTTAATCAGCCGCCCACAGGCAAGACGACGTCAATACGTGTGGAGCTGACTAAGCTGCGGGTTTCCTCACGATGTTTTCCTTCACCGTTTTGAGATCATGTTAAAACGCATATACATTTTTCGAAACGAAAATCCATTGATGCACGGCCGGGATTCGAACCCACGACCTTCGGATTGAAAGTCGAGGCACAACCCCATTCGACCAACACGGCTCTATTTATAGTATATAGTGTATAGTATAATTATGCATAGAATTAGAATGGTTACATTACTTAAGCAAGCTGTGTTACAACCGGATCATTTATGAACCTAAGTACTTTTTATTCGAACGATTGCATATACAAACATTCGCCTAAAAATATCTCCAATTAACTTGACAAGTTAGTATTCCGTCCGTCATCGTCATTATAACGGCATTACTATAATTTGCACTATACATTTAAAATTCGCGACGGCACGCTGAAGGGTTAACATTCAGGCGGCAGGCTTTGAGTAATTTATTCAAATAAATTTTGGACATGCGACGCGATGAGAAAATTGCCCAGTTAGGCACTCACGCTTTTGTATTTCAAACTTGCATGCGTTTTTGGCTAACGTAAATAAATAAATGAATAAATAATAAATAAATAATGCTGGACTTTTCACACAACATCATCTAGCCCCACAGTAAGCAGAGCGTGTGTTATGGGTACTAGATGACTGATTACTACTTATATACTTTTTGTTTGTAAATACATAGGTACATACTATACATAGAAACACCCAGACCCGAGACAAATATGTCGATAAACATCGCTCAATAAAACAGAATTCTCTTTTTTAATTTATTTAAAGGTTTTGTCGCTTAGCGACCACATCACCCATAACAGAGTTCTCTTGATCGCCTTTTGAGGATAAATCTAATCGCTATAGCTGTTTGTAAGTGAAAATAAGTGACTTGCATACCTTCTTGTCCACCTAATGCACGTATTTGAATAAAAATGATTCATGCTCTCTTGTGCGCTAACCCCAATGATATTATTGCCTAACCCCGTTTTGACAGGTGTGTTTATTTCAATGACTTATGGTACAAAAAACCCATGTGTATTTACAAACGAAACAGCATGAACATTGTCCTTATCACTCCACTTCCGTATTGATATCTGCTATCTCTGTCTCGCCAACATCGATTTATCAGCTGACTGCTCAGTGGAAGGCCGAGGCGCTTACGCACCGGTCGTGTATAAGGTACAAGGTCATTACCGAAATGCCGATTTAACTAGTGTCTTACACGAAATTGTGTCACTGTGATAAAGGACTTTGAACTTAAGTAGAATAGTGATAAGTGTCAAAATGAAGTGTGGTAAACGAATAGTCCTGTTCACGTTATTTGCAATGAACATAGTAGACCAGCCGGCCCCGGAGGTTGAGATCGAGCAAGGGATTTTGAGTGGTATTATCAGTGCGGATGGGTCTATTTTAGAATACATAGGAATACCCTACGCTACTACAAATAGCGAAACAAGGTTCAAGGTCTGTTTGGTTAATAGATTATATTTTATCATTATCATTTTATGATAACACTTACAGGTTATATTTGAGCACCTGGTCATTATCACTTATTTATAATTGGTTTAATATAAGTTAGGTATTCGTAATCTTAAAGGATCAACTAATGGGCGACATACAGCGGTCATCTATTTGGTCGCTAGAATCATTTATGTATTACTACTTTGTAAGTGGTCAGTTGCTGCGAGCGGCCATTTTATTCCATCTCAAGTATATTTTTTATATGAAGTTAACTACTGAATATTTCACTATAATATTTTTAGTCAAACTAGTTTCTGAGAAAAACTTCTACAATGTGAGACAAAGCGAATTTGGACTATTTAAACTAGACTTAATGTTCACCTTTAAAAACTAAACCTACTTTGTTTTTGTGTGAAATAATTACATAAGATTGAATGCTTTTTGTATGCGGTTTTCCTGCTCATTTACAACTGAGAGATATAAAAATCACCAGATTTGTCAGATATTTTTTTAAAACCTTTGTGTAATTTTCAGGCACCTCTACCAGCTCCATCATGGGAGGGAGTCTACAAAGCTACCAGAGAATACTCCTGCCCTTCGCCTGTGCAGAGTCTCGGTATAGTCACCGGCATCGAGGACTGCCTCAAAGTCAACGTATACGTACCAGCATTAGTCAGAAGACCGATCCCTGTGATGGTCTACATCCACGGAGGAGCATTCTACCTCGGCAGTGGAGGAAAACTCATGTACGGACCAGACTTCCTAGTGAAAAACGATGTTATCCTAGTCACATTCAACTACAGACTTGGAGTCTTAGGCTTCACATGTCTAAACACCCCTGAAGCACCAGGTAACGCTGGCTTGAAAGACCAAGTGGCAGCTTTGAGATGGGTGAAGAAAAACATCGCTGCTTTTGGTGGAGATCCTGATAATATCACTGTTTTCGGACAAAGTGCTGGTGGCGCGTCTACATCAATGCTTCTAGCTAGCAAAACTACTGAAGGTTTATACAATAGAGCTATAGTTCAGAGTGGTTCAGCTATTGCAAGTTGGGCGATTAATAGAGACCCGGTTTGGATAGCAAGCCTCATTGCTAAAGAGCTAGGGCATAATACAACAGATCCTAAAGAATTGTACGATCTCTTCACAAAAGTACCCTATAAAGAACTAGTAGCTGCAAGACCAAAGAAACCTTTAGGTAAGTTTTTAGATACAGAATTACTCCACTTGCCGTGCGTAGAGAAACATTTTGACGGCGAAGAAGCAGTTTTAGATGATTTGCCTTTCAATATATTGAGCAAAAAAACAAAGAATATACCACTGATATACGGATCTACGAGTAGAGAAGGATTGTTTTTGATTAGAATAAACGCAGAAGACTACCTGAAAGACGCTGAAACCAAATACATTTTTGCATCAGATCTCAAATTTTCATCACACGATGTTGCGCAAGAAGTAGATAAGCGAGCAAGAAGACAGTACTTTGGGGAAGAGAAAATGAGTATAAACAATTTGATGAATATTTCGGAAATGATGACTGATCTTTATTTTGAGAAGCCAGTTATTTTAGAATCAGAAATTATGCTGAAAAAGAATGATGCTCCAGTATATAATTACTACTTTGACTATGATGGAGGAAGAAACTTCCTGAAATACTTTACTGGTCAACAGAATGAAACTGGAGCTTGCCATGGAGATGAATTACTGTATTTGTTTACTGGAAAAATATGGCCTTTCTCAATCAATAGTAAGGACCAAAGGATGATTGATACCATCACACGGATTTGGACCAACTTTGCCAAATATGGGTAAGGATTTTGGAAAATAATTCAAATATCTACTACAAAAAATATCACTCTAATTATTGTCAAAATTTTGATTGTTTTTCTGTCTTCCTCGCAACTGTCAGTTTATTAAATAATGAGTGTGTCCGACGGTGTTACCTGCGGTTTCTCAAGAATACTTCACTTTTCTAGGTTAGGGTACCTGCTAATTCAGTAAAAGCAAACTTAAATCAAATTCGTTCAGCTTCATCAATCGTTCATTTGTTGGAGTGAAGAAGCATCAAAAATTCATTCAACCATCCAACATTTCATATTTGTACCTAAAAGGATTGAACCTTGAAAGGATAATTGTTGTATTTGACATTTCATCCCTTTTCAGTGAACCAACGCCATCATCAGATAAGGATACACTGGTTCGATGGATACCCAGCACTAAAGACAAATTCAACTTTTTATACATAAGAGACGAACTCGAAATGGGACCACTGCCTAATCCAGATACTTATAATCTGTGGAAAGATATCTATGATAAATATAGAGATTTGGGTTTTGAAGCAACATGATAAATACGAATTTATACAACTTAATCTTTTATTTAAGGGCAAATCTATTTATTGCTTATTAGGTAAATGAGGAGTCATTTACGGATCTGATAAGGTAAGTGATATTGGTTTTCTTAAAATAATATTTTAAAGAGCCTGTTGATGTGGTCTTCCTTGTATCCAGTGATTCTTGAAATGCTTTTTTTAGGTGCTGAGTAGCCTATTTCTTCTCAAACAATGTCTCAGGCACAACAGAGTCTCGTACGAGGCCGTTATAGCGTTAATATAATTTAGTTTGACCTTATTTCCACACGTGCTGATAGTTTTGATAAATTATTAATTATTCATCATTATTGCAAACCATTATAAGCTCCATAATTTGATTTGTTTGATGTATCATTATCATATCCAAATGATAATCATTACTAGTTAAAATTTATCCAAATTATAATTTATTAATTCAAAGCACGATAAAAAATAATCGCACGGAAAATATTACCGTTCATTAGTTTAAAAATTAACCCAACTTATCCAGAGATCCCGAGTGACTTTTTAATTAAAAACTTACCACAAAATAAAATTTTAATAAGCAATGAAAATATAAATTTAGCCTCAACTTATGAATAGAAAGTGTAAAGTTGGTGATAAATAACGGCTAAGTCGTCCCGAGGTTATCTTTTTAAGCGGCACGGTTCTGCTGGGATCGTAAATTTAATTTTATTGCTTAATACTTATAAAATTTAAGCAATTGTAGACCCCTTAACAGTTAAGGGGCTCTAATGAAAACATCGTAGAAGATAACGCAGGAGATGTCTTGTTGGATATTTTCAAGGTGCATCAGGGACTTCAAAGTGTTCCTTCTGAGGTTGGAAATTACAAATTTTTACAAGGACGAGTGAGAGACTTTGACTTACGACCGTGGTTACCAAATCGGCGATTACAAGTGAAATTTAATAGTATATTCAGGCAAGCTTCCCGCAAGCTGATTCAAAGGAGCAATTATGGATATTTTTAGAGTTATAAAATCAGGCTCATTTCATAAATAAATTCATAAATATATTTTTTCTTATAACTTATTTCCATTGTAAACAAGTTCTTACTATTCATCCAATGACAACGAAACTTTTAACGCTTTCAACCACCATCTGAGATGGCCGACTCTATCCAACACATTTGTAGCAAAAGTGTTACGAGTTGTGTACGCGTCCGCCATTGTTTCTGACAGAACTTCATCAAACTCGGTTATGCCCTTCAAAAGGACTAGTGAATAGCCGCGTACCCACCTAGCGCACAGGCTCGCGCGGCAGCCTCAGTGTCCGGATCGCGAGCGATGGCTCCCGCGGCAGCCTCAGTAGTTTTGTTCAATTTACACGAGGCTGCCTCGCGAGCCAGGCTGAGCCATCATAAGTCCGCGAGTATTCGTAATGGACAGTCGTGTATTTTCAGCTGCAGCTATTTTCCTAGCTGCTTATTGTTTAAAGAAACGAATGGACGAAAGAAGCGAATGGACTCCTCCTGACTGCCCATGATATCAAAATTACAAAATACAAACACGGCAAGAGACAAAACTTGAAGTAGCTTCGCGCGCGAGCCAAAACATAACCGTCCCCACCTAACGCACAGCGCTCACTGAGGCACCTTTGAGCGCGTCAAGTTTACCGACAACAGATGGCTCGGGGCCGAGCCGTGCTCGGTCGAGCAAACGCGCGCCCGAGGCAGGCCGAGGCACGTCCACACCAGCCGAGGCATTTGGCTCGCGAGGCTGCCGCGCGAGCCTGTGCGCTAGGTGGGTACGCGGCTAATGACACAACTGAATAAATAAATTAAGCACAAGTAATGTGAGACCACCTCAGTTCATCACTCTGTCATGAACTTCGACCACATAATTTAAGCAATATTCCAAAAGAAAATATCTTAGCTGCTCCAACTTTATACCCTTGTGTACGCTAAATTATATTTTACAGCATTTTATCCAAAGTTTTGGCACAATTTGAACCTGAATATTTGAAGACTCTTTGTGAAGCATGTAAGATTTTATTGGATAAATTGTGGTAAATAATAAGATTGAGGTTTTTGAAGCAAAAGGTAGCATAAAGAATGTAAGTGCAAAGTTCAAGTCAAAGCAAATATTAGGATCACTTTTAATCACATAGAACAGGGGATACAGCTCCGTTGCGGAAAAAAATCCATCGTAATTAGAAAAGTGGAATGTTGAAGTCGAAAAAGAAGACCGAGGAGCCAAGTGAAGAAGTTGCTGTCATGTCGCATAAAGAGGCCGTCATTTATGCCAACAAGGACCGAACCCCTTATTTAGAAGAACTAATTCCATTATCACCAAATCATCGGTTTCGGAATCAATGAAAAAACACCAATCACCAACAAAGTAATCCAATAAACCTTTGTCAAATACCAAAAAGAGTTCGATTGCTCTAGTCTTGCATGTAAAATAATCCGCATTTGCCATTCATTGCACTTTAGATAAAGCTCAGACATTTTTATTTTCCCATGTAAAACGTACCTTTCGCTGGAACTGCTACTCAATATTCATCTCTATTGGCAAATACTACAGTTCAAAATTGAGCAGTAGTTGAATTTGAAATGGAGATTGCAAGACAATTTCTCGGTTTAAAAGGGACCCTGCAAACACGATTATTTTCTGCATTAAGTCTTAGAGCTGGTGCCTTTTTGTGAATTTCATGAAATTTTGCTTTGAATTCAGTTTGAAATTCAACTTTTAGGGAATCAACTAAAAGTCAGAGTTGCAACTCAACTAATAGGCAAAATATTTTTTTCGATTGCCCGAATTAAAATGATTATCCGTAATTGGTAATTAATTAATTATTGCCTTTTGGTGTGTAAGCTTTAGGTCCATGGGGTCCAGAGGCGTGACTCCTTTTCAGAGAATTATCCAAGAGGTTGATTGACGAGACAAATGACCAAAGGGATGGTGCTTACCTCGGACTGAGGATAAGTATAGCCATCCAACGAGGTAATGCCGCCAGCCTTTTAGGCACATTACCTGTGGTCGGTGATTTGAACACTGTTTTTTATCTTTAGGTTAGTTAAATTATGTACCTACTTATGTATTTTTATGATTATTGTTTCGTGTAAATAAATAAATATTTATTATCCGTAATGGGTAAACATTTGAAGGTCTGTCGTCGATTATAAAGTTGTTTATTATTTCCGATCTCTAAGTTGTTCAACTTTTGTTGCGTGTCTGTGTTCCCCGTGATAAAAAAATAACAAAACTCGTGGAATGCATAGCGACACTGACGCGATGGAGTTGTAAACGAGAGATATACGACAGTTTTCATTGACTATTTGCAGCCTGAGGTTTCACCTGGGAAATTCTAATAGGTAGCAATAAAATTAGAATTTCCTAACCGTGACAAGTTGCAACCTATTGCTACCAATTAGAATTTTTAAGATGAAATCATCTGCAAAGAGTTATTTGCCAAATATTTGTGATGATTGGTAGACACGCCTGGAACGTTGTGCGATAGAAAAGTAAGCCATCCATGGTTTACGTGGGAGCTGACTATTGACTAAGCTGATGAAGCTGATGTTCCCTTGACCGTTTTGAACAAGATCTCAAGTTACTACGTGTATAAATTTCCCTTACTAAAACACCAATGATTTTTCTGTAAGTAAAACGAAAACTTGAAATAAATTGTATAATTTCCAAATTCATCAAAGAAAACTCATAATCTTCAGAAAAACTGTGGATCAATCAAAACGCGACAGATGTAAATCCGCTAAGCGTTTCATTAGAGCAGCCATATCTCTGAGCTCAGGTGTGCCAGACTGATAGCCGACGAATGTGATTGGAAACTGATTAGTTGCTGCTATTTGTCTTATATTTTAGAGTTCTTTTACCAAAGAGGGGTTTACAACGGACCTAAGACATGTTGCAGAACAAAAAACATCAACAACTAGTAAAAACGGTACCCCATCCCTATTGCGCAGACTCTAATGTCTGTTAGACTAGACAAGATCATCCACGTTTCATACATTTTTGGTCCCAAATCCAAAAGTGCCGGCCAAAAAAAGGTGCTGTATTCTGATAGAAGACGTCGGTCTTAGCATTTATAAATATGGCACCAAATCTGTAACACCACTGTGATTCGTAGTATTTGTCCGTCTTTTTATA
The DNA here is from genome assembly GCA_951394285.1 of Epirrhoe tristata. Taxonomy (NCBI): domain Eukaryota; kingdom Metazoa; phylum Arthropoda; class Insecta; order Lepidoptera; family Geometridae; genus Epirrhoe; species Epirrhoe tristata. The sequence continues at coordinate 11,828,354 of OX596141.1, forward strand.
CATTTTCGAAAATATTATGCTAAGGCCGACGTGTTCTATCAGAACACAGCACTTTTTTTGGCCGGCACTTTTGGATTTTGGACCAAAATGGATGCGGCAAACATCATAATCTGAGGACTTGGTAGTACGCTATGAATAGCCAAAAGCGCACTGCTACCCTTTTGTCAAAGCTTCAACAATACTCAAGCGAGAAGCAAAAAACTTCACTTTGACGCAAACTGGCTGTAAATATTAACTACTTATTTAGTACGATTCAAACCAATTCCAATCACGTAATATTCCTCATATTTATTTCAAGCCTTAGATAATCAAATTCGAACTGACACCTCGCACGTACGAATTTAATCCGTAAAATTAGGCAGGCTCATAGTCTCATTCATTAGGTAACAGAGAGGCTCATTCATTAGTTAACCGACATGTCTCGCGGTGCCGGGGGCTTATGTAAATTATATTGTCATCTTCAAGAATAGCGTTCGCGCGAGTGCCACCTGAAGGGTAAGGGATGTACTTCGGCGAATTGAACAATATGAACAATTTTAATCCTAAAATTATTATAAACTAACTTAAAATTATTATTACTTACAGGATATTTTTGAAAACGACGGAGAATACTCGTATGTAATGAAAAAATTAAAAAAAATTGTAGCTAGTTTTTTTCAACAGAAACAGGATCACGACTGTATCTTCAAGGCACGGTAGACATTCTTTTAGGTCAAGTCATGAGATCCGTGTTTTGATTACATTGTCCCAATATAAGTAATTGTTCTTTGTAATTTTTTTTAAATAAAAATGGTGCAGCATCGTTTTCTCCCTTTTCACCCCTTAGGGGTAGAAATTTAAAATTTTCTTCAGCCACTCCTCTAAAAGTTTATAAATCCAAGTAGTTTATATACTCAGAGTTCCTAGATTTTGATTGAGACAGCCAAAGACATGGACATATTGAGTTGGCCGAATCGCTAACTCCTTTTACTTGGACCATTCTTCAAAGGTGTTTTACAAAACAAGTGCGCCATCACATTTAGAGATTATTCCTCTTTTCATAATAATCCACTTCCTGTGTTCTCATTCGTATACTTTACTGTTGTAATTCTGAGAAATATTATTCATTATTCTATTCTTCTACGAATAAACGTAAATGTTTGATGCTGGTTTAGAGAGTATAGCTATTATGAACGAACGTAGGTAGATATATTAGCTTGTGACTAACCATGTAACTGAAAATTAGTATTAAAATAAACTAGATTTTGTCTCTTTTATTATTATAAAATGGAAAAATACATTTTGTGCCGATCCACACAGCATGGTACATGATGATGATGATAACTTTCTAGTAAGTAAGTAAGTTCGTATGAGCCAACTCTGGTGACGGAGTTTTTAGGCCGCCTAGGCGTCCGTCATGGCTTAACGACTTAAATAGCCGGGACCGACAATTTAACGTGCTCTCCGAAGCACGGAAGCGCTCAGATGTAAATGCCACCGGTCACCCATCCACTTACAGACCGTTTCGAACGTTGCTTAACTTCGACGATCTATCAAGGACGGCTAAGCAAGCACGACCACGAGCGCTTTCTGTTAGGTTGGATTGGAACCGAAATGGGTTATATATGTTGTATTGTAACAAAAGCATTAGCGCAATAAAACCGTAAGAAAGGTAAAAAAACACACAATTTTACACATGCAAGGCATTGAAAGTCACAGGCAAAAACATAGTAAAATCCTCATATTATCCAATCACAGAGATACTTACCCAATAGTGTCCAAACATCGGCAAAGTTAAATTAAATAGAGCCCATAACGATAACTCTCCCTTATCTCACGTTTGCACTAGGATAAAGGGTGCTACACTTTACAACGTAATTATACGCGTATTGTAGCACCCTGTATAATCCGGTAAGCCGGGTTCGGCTTTGTCACTTTTGTTGTTGTTGATACCGCTTTTAGATATTGTTCGCGTTTGTGTTTTGTGTTTGTGTGTGATCCGTCTGTTTTACAAACATCTTAGAGCTCGTATTGCAAAAGACTTTTATGCTTTAAAGATAACAGATTTTATATATACAGGGTGTAAAAAGACTACTACCGAAATCTGAGGGGTTGCAATCAGACCATGATTCTAAACATATTTAGCGGAAAAAAAAAGCAAAAAAAATAATTGACCTAGCTACGTCATTTAATGTTATTTTCGGTTATTTACTACTAGGACAACATAATAAGACCATACCTACCTGATAATTTCATTATTAAAAGAAAAAACAATTAAAACTCAAAATCCAGCAATCTACGTAAAACAACGCGCCCAGTAATCTTCAAACGCTGTTTTCTCCGGATATAATGATGTTTTCGGAAAATCCTTTTGGATTTGGTTGTGTGTTGGGATGCTGTACCTACCCCTTTCGGCTTCGGTAGACGTCTTTTTACACCCTGTATATATTTTTTGCGGTTTTATATCAAGTTAATGTATGTCAATAGCCTTATTAGTATGAGTGAAAATATTGTGGTCTTTAGTGTTTTGTAAGTTGATTCGCATTTTAAGCCATGAAAATCTAAAAATAACGTAATATTTTTTTTTCTTCGTTTGAATGTAATGAATTTAATTATGAAGCCGAGTTCAGACCAGAGAGATTTGCATCTCATAAGACGGCATGCATGCGAGATGAGACCAGCTGGTAGGAGAACGATTTATTTTATTTCTCTTGTGAACTCTACAATCTTATCGCGTAAATCTTTTAATGCGATCTTGCGATTCCCTCTCCCGTCGACTTCCAATCCGCAGGTTACGAGTTTGAATCAAGGCCGTGCATCAATTATTGATTCGCACCTTCATCAGATGCACGGGTCTTTGCAGTTGACAGTTTGCAGTGGATAAGGCTCATTAAGCAGAGAGGATGGCTTAGGTGCTGGAATCATAACCTATCGCAAACCCCAGGAATAGCAGTGATTCTTTGAATGTATATAATGTGTTGCAGTGTAATAAAATGTGTAATTATAGCTGTGTTACTACATGTACGGTCAACGCCATCAATTTGTAACCCTCATTTTAAAGCGTTTTTAGTTAGAGTGCTTCGTGCAGGGGGGTTACAAGTTGGTAACACTGACTGTAGCATACAATCCGACGAAAAATGTTATCCAGGTTTCGTCACTACCGTTCGTAATAGTTCTGATAAAGAACTCCTAGTTCAGTTCAATGTATGATTGCTAGTGCTAGGTATGGAAACTAGATTACAAAAACCACGAACGCAATAACAATAAAAATTGTCAGCGCTCGAGTGAGCAAACCAAACCTCCGTAAAGCAGAGCCAATTCGGCATAATCATAATATTTGTAGCACTAGCTGCACGCACAGCTTGTTTAAAACAGCTAGAATTATGCTAAGCCTTTTTTTTTTTTTTTTGACGCTGGGAAAAATGCCTTACGCATCCCCTCCCGCGGGGGGGCGGGAGGGGTATGTGGGACTCCCCGGGAGTGAAGCTCCCGGTATACCCACTAAACAACCCAGCGGCACTCCGGCGTCGCCTGCATTGGAGGGGGTCTGGGAAATCGGCGGAGCCTTTTCGTCCAGTCCCCCTCCGGCGATCCCCGCCCTTAAGGCGGGCCTTTCACGTCCCTCCTCGAGTTGAGGAGGGACTTCGGGGACGGTCGTGAGTGCGCGACCGTCCCTCCCCGCTTGGTGGTGAACAGTGCGAGGCGGACGAGGGCGCCCCCGCACCTATCGTCCGCTATTCACCACCGGGCGGGAGAAGGCGGTCGTACCTCCGCCTTCTCCTACCCCTACGCTGCCTGCGGTGCGGCGGCGCAAGAGGATCCACCTCTCGCGCGCGCTCCGCCGCCTCCTTCTGCGATATAACGTCTTCGCAGAAGGAAGCGACTGCCGCCCAGGCTTCCTCGCTTCCCAGCATCCCTCTAACTACGCTGGGAAGCGAGAGGTCCCGCCCGACCGCCGCAACCAAGCTGCGGCGCGGTTCGGACCATGACGAGCACACCTCGAGGGTGTGCTGCGCCGTGTCCACCGCCGCGCCACAGTCATGGCACGACGGTCCCTCCTCCCTTCCAATGCGGTGCAGGTACTTGCCGAAGCAGCCGTGCCCCGACAGCACCTGCACCATGCGGAAGGAGAGGAAGCCATGCGGCCTCTCGAGCCAGTCTTGCAGTACTGGCCCGAGAGCGTCAAGCGTCCAGCGACCAAATACGGCGGAGGCAAGGTCCTCCGCCCAATGTTGGATGGTGACCTCCCTCGCCTGTCGCCGGACGGCCTCCCGCTCTTCCGGGGCCGGGCGCTCCCCGAGCGCCCTGCGCTCCGCCGTCCACTCGTACACTCTGGCGAGCACCCACGCCTCGAGCTCCCAAGGAGGGGTGCCCGCCAGAGCACACGCTGCCGCAAAACCCACCGTGCGGTAGGCCCTTGCAACCCGCTGGGCGATGGCTCTTTGGGGCGCCCGAAGGGCGGTGAAGTTCTCCCTCTTTTGGAGGGAGTCCGCCCAGATGGGGGCCCCATACAGGGCCATGCTCCGCAGGATGCCGGCGTACAGACGCCGGCACCGTGCGCTGGGCCCCCCCAAATTTGGCATCAGCCATGAGAGGGCACCCGCAGCCTTCAGCAGGCGCGTCGACAGTCCTCTGAAATGAGGACTGAAGGACCACCGGCTGTCTAGGATGAGGCCCAGATATTTCATCTGGGCCTCCACCTCAATTCTGACGCCCTCCACATGGATGTGGGCGTCAGGTGGGGGGCGCCGCCGAGGACCGTGGAAAAACACGGCCTCGGTCTTATGCAGCGCCACCCTCAGCCCAGAATTATGCTAAGCCTAAAATTACTTTGACCAAATGGTGGCTACATGGGAAAGAAAGCGTTTGTTGTGTAGCTTGCGCAGTCAGTAAGTGAGGGTGTCTGCCAGTGGTATTATCAACTGAGCGCTTCCATGCTTCAGTACGTCTATTAAGTCGTTAAGAAATGACGTAGGTCTTAAGGCGGCCTTAAAACTCCGTCATCAGAGTTGGCCACTGACTTATACGACCTTATTTCTTTCTCTCTCATTCTCGAACGATAAAAAGAGATACTCAACAACATATACTATCAGTAATGGCTGGTGAACCAGCAGTCTGCGCTGGCTGTGTTCTTGTTGAATTAGTATGTAATGTGGAGCAGGCCCGCTCTGCCCGTCTAATTAGTAAGCTAGAGATGCGCCTCTCACCTGTGCTATCGATGTTATGAAACTACTAACCACCTGCTAAGTTAAAATATGAGCTTAGGGCTATTTACATATTTTTTGCACAGTATGATCGTGATCGTAGTTAGTAGTACACTTAGTTGCTTATGTGTAAGGGTAGGCCTTATGAGAAAGAGGCATGATTTTTATAAAGATTAAACATACCACTTAGAAACACTTTGTAAAAATTAAAAAAGCATACTTACGATTTACTGCATTTCAAAATCATAATAATTTGCCTAGTCTTTCTTAAACTTTCGCGATCACAATTCATCTTTAGAGATATATTTTATAACAGGATTTTATCGCGTATTACCTTTATTATTTCCCGACGTTTCGGCTGTATTGCAACAACCGTGGTCGCGGGCGAACTGGAGGTAGGTCAGCGGAGCCGACGAAAAGTGGCGGTAGTTATATAGAACTACCCTCCACTAATCTTCAGAAATAAGATCGGCCGCACGTCCACCACGGCACACTACACTAACAGTATCTTCAATTAATTAAGTTAATTTGCCTAGGTTTGAAAACCTATTGAAAATCTACCAGTTCTTTTGAACAAGTGTGGTGAAAGGATTTTAAGTGCGCTTCAAAAAAGCTCTTTTCGTGCACTGAACTTTTTAGGTTCTACGACATGCCGGTTTCCTCACGATGTTTTCCTGATGATTCTGTTAGTTAAACTTATCGGTAAGATTCTTCCACATCGATAATAGTTTAACCACGTCCCTACTATAAATTATAACGAGCAGCGCTGAATAATTATGAAAAGGAAGCGACGGAAGAGTGAGGTTAGCCGTGTAACACATACATCAAAAGGCGCCGCAGCCACGTGGTCGGAGAGCGGATCTTTTGACCACTCTTATACAACTAAAATAAAATATTTTGAAATAGACTCTATACTATACAGCCAGTTACTATTGGGCACTCTATTTCTCAGGTTCTTTTACGAAGACTCAAATGTCATTTTAGTCTCTTTTGCTGTAGGGAAAAGGTAGTCTTGGTAAGCAGGATTTTGGACTACGTGTAGATCTAAGAGTCTACCGTGCTGTGGTTTCCAAATTTGCCAGAGCAAAATAGAACTTTTTATAAAACCAACATTGTTAATGGAAAACTCACTTTGCTGCAGCGTGTCGGGTACTTGACTATTAAGTGCATTAAGCTTTTAACACATGTCTAATTCAGAGGATCGCTTCACATCTTCGGAACCAACCTTCTGTCCCCTTTAAACTATAACCAACTTTATATAAATGATGTTAAGGTTCACTTTTCTTGTGAGTTTCCGGTGGTTAGAATTTTCTGGAAATAAGATGATAGTGTCAGTACAGGCGCGAAGTTAGGTCGCCTCATTTATTATTGAGGGAAAGCTCGCTACGTTTTCTGTAGATCTAGTCAGGAGTCAGTTGGCGCTGTGCGGGTTACTTTACATGTTTTATGTTTTTGTTTATTTGAAAACTTCAAGTCTGAAGGCATTATCGTGAACATTTTAGGTACGAAATGAGCAGTAATGTATCTTTTAATCTCTCAAACTTATTCACACAGACACGACTGTCTTCACAAAAGTAGACATGTTAAATCAAGTCGCTTATAATTCTAGATTTTGAAATCTTCGGAGAGAAAATTGAGTCCAGTCTACAAGTACTACGAATAGATCAACACTAGGTACTTTATAATTAACACAATAACAGTTTCAATTAGTTTCAATAGCTTTAAACATCAGTGTGGTAACTTCAAAAGCTAAATGAAAAAGATTATTCAAAAACTTAAGACACAGTGATGAAGTATTGTACGTTCCGTTCTTAATATAAGTACTAATTGGTAGACGTTCTATTTTGAAGTAACTTACTTCTGATGTTTTGAAATAAAAATACAGCTTTGTTGCATTTTGTTTTAGTTTTGCAAAGTTAATTAGTAAGAGAAGTGACGTTTGGAGTTCTATGTACTCGTAGTTGAGACTCGTACGATGGAATGCTACTACGAGTACAAGTGAGAGATCGAGATTGTTTATTGCTAGAAAGAGATGAGTGTTGAGATGACTAGTATTATGTAAATTAGTTGATACGAAAGGTATTTTAGCAACAAGAACTAAGTATTTTCGAGAAACAGCTTGTAGCACAACAGATTAGCTAGTGGGTCATAAAAGAAATTATGCTCTTTTAACCAAAGCTAACTTAAAGTATCTCGAAAGTGCGTTGTTTTGGCTCGCAAAGCCCTTAAAAGGGGAGAAGGAGAAAGGGCTACAGCCGTCAGTTTGACAGGCAGTCGCAGGTGGCGCCGCGGTCCAATCACAGGATTGGAATTATTCCGTCTACGCATCCGTTTGTTACACTCTGACATTTTGTTTTTTACATCGTTTTATTGTGATGTGGGCTCTTATGCACATTATTTGACATACTTAATTAAAATTAATAAAAAATCGCGATAACTTCATATTAGCAATAGGCACAGGTAAGTCCTAGCATTACGGTGAATAATTAGTAAAGTAAACGAGTGTTCTTGAAAAAACTCCACTTAATTTTCTGTCAATTGCTGGCGCAGTTTTGCAATCAGACAGGTGACATTATTTTTGCTTTTTGATTGGTTGGGGCATATTTTTTATTATGTAGAGTTGAAGGATGGTTTCGCTACTTTAAAAACTAAAGAAACATTTTGTAACACGAGCTCTAAACGGTAAAGGAATCGTGTCGAAGCCAGTCTAGATGCTGGTTTAAAAATCCTATTTCATTCCCAGACTGGGATTCCACGATGAGTTAATTGAGAAGCAAGCATAAATTAATTCAAGGTTGATAAAAAATATCTAAATTGATTTGTTTGTATAAAAGCTACAAGTTCACAGACAATGACAAATGCATAGCACCTCTTTTTGCGTCCGTTGAAAAGAGATGCAAGGTTCAGCTAGGTCAAGTACAAGATGTTGGTAACAACGTGACCAACCAGCTCTCGAACTAGCGGAGTGTCGAGTCTACTCCTATTGCTAGTTTTTTGTGTCTGTTTGTTTCTGGGGCCGTATTCCCGTTCATATTTTCGTTCGTTTGCTGAATATTCGGATGTTTCTCGGTATGGAATATTTGGTCCTAGGTTAGGACCGCGTTTTAACGTTGATCTTATCGACTGAATACAATGTAGCTCGTAGTAAGAAGCATCCGAATATTCATCAAACGAACGAAAAAACGAATGCGAATAACCACCCTAGTGTTTCTATTTCAGTAACGCTAAAAGGTAAAGAATAAAAATATGTTTTATCTATCGATCACCTACTGTTGAGTAAAGCCTCGTCTTAGAACCTACAATGTCGTCAATTTGCATAAAATAATATTTTATCATCATTTTTATGTGCGCAGCTATTTTAAATTGTAATAACAAGCATTTTTAGGTTTCACTTATATCTTTTGTGCTTTTTGAATAGTTAAGATTTTATTATCTACATAGTTTAATTAATTTTCGTGGCATCGCTCTCAAATTAATTCACTAATCTTTTTGTAAATTAAAATAAACGCTGAAATAGTCTTAAATAAACATTAAATCTTTAATTACAATAAAGCTCCGTACAATAGTTCTAGTATGCGGCCTGTCGGATACAGCGCTATTGTGGAGGCCTGAGCTTGCACTGTGGGGTTTCAGGGTGTGGTGCCACTGACAGCGGTATTCGCGGTTGTCCACAGTCATAGACGAAAGCGGTATTTGCATTTTTTGTATTTTGCATTTTGTAAAAAAATTAGGCGAAGATGATTCCCCTGAGGTACTTCATTAGGTATAAATGAAATAGCACGTCTCAGTACCTATCTATTTTCCTTTACAGGGTATAAAAAGACGTCTACCGAAGCCGAAAGGGGTAGGTACAGCATCCAACACACAACCAAATCTAAAAGGATTTTCCGAAAAATCATTATATCCGGAGAAAACAGCGTTTGAAGATTACTGTTTGCGTATGTACTGGGCGCGTTGTTTTACGTATTGCTGGATTTTGAGTTTTAATTGTATTTTTCTTTTATAAATTAAATTATGAGATAGGTATTAGGTCTTATTATGTTGTCCTAGTAGTAAATAACCGAAAATAACATAAAATGACGTAGCTAAGTCAATTTTTTTTTTTTCCTTTTTTTTTCGCTAAATATGTTTAGAATCATGGTCTGTTTGCAACTCAGTTTTCGGTAGTAGTCTTTTGTTGTTGTATATTTTTAATTTGTTTAACTTTTGGTGGCAAGTCAACAAAATGAAAAAACCATAGTTTTATAACTTCTTTTTTTAATTTTAATTTTCCTATAATAAGTCTCATTTCATAATGACAAAGTTACATTTTAATATTTTTTATAAAACTAGTCTCCATTACACAGCGTCCCTCGCGAGTCGCGTCGAGGCAGCTTTACGGCATGAAACTGAAAAACAACGGCTTTGTTGAGACGTCCTTTGTCTCAAACAAGATACTTATCTACCATTTACTCGTTTACCTGTCGTCCGCCTTTTTAGTCTACCGTACAATAGACTATCTGCGATCATCTGCTGACTTTTGAGTTCTAAAACCCGGAAAACAAATGAGTCTGGGATTTATTTTGCCATTTTTATTCGCGTTTTCACTCGATTATAAAGTCAAATGGAGGATTTAAGCAGTTTTTTGTACATCAGCTAGTTCAGTCTCAGATATTGGGTTGAGATTAGTGATGTATTTTTGTTACCTTATCCTTGTAACGTCCGATTTTAACAATGGTATTGTGAACGGGTCCATTTTTGATTTGTCCTGTCCTCTGCCAGATTCAAACCTTGGCGGCAGCAAATTCGATTCGTCTGCTAACTAAATTATTAAATATATTCATTGGAGCTTTGAGTTTGTCGCCGAGTTGTACCTTTTTTTTTTTTTTTTTTTTTTTCGTCAGAAAATCCATTATGGATACCCAACCGCCGTGGGGACGGCGGAAGGGTTATGTCGGACTCTCACCGACTAAAAACTGACGTGTGGCCGGCCTCCATGCATGTCAAGGGGCTCCGGGATCTCCTACGGAACACGCCGGTGCCCCTCTCGCATTTTGCCTAAGCACTGTCCCGGGAATGACACCCATAGCCACGCCCGGCACCCTCGCGGTGCTTACGGCGGCGCTCGCCACAGGAGCGCCGCCGCCCTCCCGGGGTTCGCATCGTGGACAGCCGAAGTCCCCACTACGGCCACCCGCGAACCCGGAAAGTCCCCTGTTTGGCAGGGGATACCACTCCGCCCCCCTCATGGGGGGGCAGGCGGTGCGGGGCGGCCGTTAGCGCCCCGCCTCCGCCTCCTTCTCCGAGCGGGATCGGCCCTCTCACGATCCCGCTCAGCTGCCTCTTTCTGGACCAGAACGGCTTCACAGAAAGAGGCCACGGCCCTCCAGGCCGTGTCGTCTGCCAGCATAGCTGCCACTACGCTTGGCAGACTGAGATCCTGCCCGATCCTGTTGACCAAGACTCTACGCTCCGCGCACCACGCCGAGCAGTGCTCCAACGTGTGCTGAGCGGAGTCGAGGTCTGACCCACAGTGGTGACATTGTGGTGTCGGTTCGCGTCCGATCCTACTCAGGAACTCACCGAAACAACCGTGTCCGGTGAGTACCTGAGTAAGTCTATAGGTGACGTTCCCATATTCCCTCCCCAGCCAGGCTTCGAAGTTTGGCACCACAGCGCCGACGACGCGTTGGCGCGAGCTCCGCGGCTCGTCGAGCCGCTCGCGCCACATCCCGAGCGCACGCCGGCGCTCCTGCGCCCGCACTTCAGCAGGCGCGGCTCCGCTCCCATCGTCCTGGCGGAGACGAACGTACACACGTGCGTCCATCGCCGCCAAGATATCAAGGGGCGGGAACCGCGCCAAGATGGTCGCCGCCTCGAACGAGATGGTCCGGTATCCTCGAGCGATACGAATGGCCATAGGACGCTGTAGGCTGCTGTAGAGCTGCCTATAGCGCCTAACACCCGTCAGTCTCCCCGACCAGACGGGCGCTCCGTAGAGGGCCATCGATCGCACGACCCCGCCATACAGGCGGCGAACACCCTCCCTGGGTCCCCCGAGATTGGGCAGCAGTCTGTGCAGAGCACCCACTACCCTCTGGATCCGGGGGACGGAGCGGCTGAAGTGCTCCCCGAAGTCCCAGCGACTGTCCAGAGTGAGGCCAAGGTACTTGAGGTACGGCCCCACCTGGACGTCAACGTCACCTACGCGAACCGACAAGCTGGGTGGTTCCCTCCCCCTCGGGAGCTTGTGGAACCATAGCGCCTCGGTTTTGTGAGGCGCTATCCGCAGACCCAGCTCGTGGATCTTGTCCACGACACATGCCACCCCTATATCGGCGAGCTCTTTGGTCCTGTCGAAGGAGTCTCCGCCAGCAAGTACGAGTGTATCGTCCGCGTAGCAGACCACTCGTACGCTGGGTGGGAGATCGACGCGCAAGACCGCATCGTACGCGAGGTTCCATAGGAGGGGGCCTAACACGGACCCCTGCGGAACCCCACACGACACCTCCCTCCGTACACGGGTACCGTCCCTGCCCACATACTGCACACATCTGTCGCGCAGGTAGGCGCCGACTATGCGCTGCAGGTAGAGGGGCGCTCCGTGATACACGAGCGCCTCCCTGATCGCCCTCCAGGGCAAGGAGTTGAAGGCGTTCACGATGTCTAAGGACACCGCCAACACGCTCCCGCCCCGGGACACTACCTGGTCCGACAGTGTACGGACGCGGAGAATCGCGTCCACTGTCGAACGCGCGCGTCGGAAACCAAACTGGTAATCCGACAAGTCGGGACCTTCCCGCGACAGATGCAAGCATAGACGGTCGGCAATTATTCTCTCGAACAATTTGCCGACCTCGTCCAGCAGGCAGATGGGACGGTACGCAGAGGGAGAGTCTGCGGCCCTGCCGTCCTTCTTCAAGAGGACCAACCTTGCCTCCTTCCACTCCTGGGGGAAAACACCGGTGCGGAGGCAGCCGTCAAACAGCCGCCTCAGCCTGTCCCCCAGTCCGGCGGATAGAGCCAGCGCCAAGGCCCGACCTGGAATCCCGTCAGGGCCGGGCGCTGTATTACGAGCCTTGAGACGCTTAACGGCTCGGTCCAACTCCTCGTCAGATACCCCCAATTCGTCGGCCCAGATGGTCGGGTCCGACGAAGACACGGGGGTATGGGGACTGTCCTGGACCCTAGGGAAGAGCGTGTCAACCACTCCCCCTACAAACACAGGGTCCAGGGTTTCCGTCAACGGAGGGACCCATGGTCGGAGCTTGCCCAGTACAACCTTGTACGGGCGGCCCCAGGGGTCCCTCTCCAGTCCCTCGAGCGCCGAGTTGTACCTACTGTGGCGTGGCCTACAACCGGATTTCATAAGTGAATTTTATACGACCTCTGGTAAGATCATTGTCATCTACTCCTATTGTTCAAACTTTTCTCTCGCCGTGCGAACGAACCTCAGGCATGTTGTCTTTCCTTCCTCTGTTCGCATGGACTCGCTTGCGGACGCATTCGCTTACCGAGACATTGGTTTTTTCCAGAGAAAGAGGTTTTTTGTCTTTTCCTGCCTACCAGCTGAACACGTGGCACGTGTTCAGAGACTCCGCGCGGGCCATCAGCCCCGCCCTGCTGCTTTCTCGTCTTGATGCTTGCCTGCTGAAGCTGCAGCCAGCCCTACTTCCGCTTGCCGCATCTTCCGTCAAGCCTTGGGGGCGATTCCGTCGCCGTAACCTTCAAAGCACAAGCTACCTACCCTTGTGAATTTGAGAGTACTGTGAGTTATATGTATGGGAAAAGCATTTAACCTAGGGTGCGTGCGAAGATTTTCCTACTAACCAAAATTGACTCTATCCAAGGAATTCCACCGTGACGTTTTAACCATATCCCGTCCCGGAGTGTGAAAAGTGTTCGGACAAGTTTTCATCTGTATCTATTGCTACCTCGGCAAAGGTCAAGGCAGATCACCAACCCTATAAATTACCTTTATCTATGTAAGAGTAGGTCTAAAAGAAGTTATATTTTGTCGACATCACATCATTAGGTATTTATTTTATTATAATCTCTCTATTGTTTCTTGTTGTCTTATTGTTGGTTAGCGTGGAGATTCTTATATAACATAATGTTCTGGTGTACTTACTTAATGTATATAATAAAGTTAGGTTCGTTTTGTGAAATATTCTTTATTTTTGTATGACCTACCCTTTCCCCTATCTACCCCTATCAGGCTAGGGAAAATAGCATTACATCCTCCACGTTTTGTTTTATTTAGGTGCCTTTTCGTTATATTCATCTGTATGTTCAGACAAATGCTATTATATTTCATTCATAAAACTACTGCTGGAGGTTTCAAATTCTTTCTCTATAAATATGCCACTCTAAATATACTCAAATGCAGTCTTTATTACCATTGAAAAAAGGTCCATAAAGCATTCTGCATACCGCGAATAGCATGAGTTTACGAGTGCAAGTTTTTACGGCCCTGTCTTTTCAAGTATTCATACGAGCAATTGTATCGCTAAATTCAGGCAACATAATGTTGATTGAAAATAACAAATGGAATTCTGTAAAAGTATCTAAAATATTATAATTTTTCACATGTTTTAGTTAGACATAGACTTGCAGATGGATAATGTGTGAGCTTTTAAGACTATTTGCCGATGATTTACCAACTGATCTGCTCTCCGGGCAGTCACAACAGTGAGGTAGCTCTAAAGCTACCACATTTTTGAGACTGTCCTTGTTCATCTTCTTTCTTATCGCCTAGCAAATCGAGCCTAGTTTCAGCTGAAACTGCAAACAGTAAGCTGAAACAGCAAGCTTACTGTTTTAGCAATTCTTTTACCCAATACTTACAACTATGTTATTTGTGAGTACAGCAATAGTTGCTGAAAATTGCTCGTGTGAGAGCAACTTACACATGAGAGTGTCTCTTCGACGGCAAATAGAAGATGAAACTAAAACTTTATGCATAATTTGTTTGAAACTCTTCTCAGGTACGTTTGAATGTTTCATTTGAAAATGCAATTTATGGAATGCAGTAAGGTAGGGAAATTTTATAATAAGAAAATAGACAATTTCAAAAAGAAGAAGAAGAAAAAACCAAGAAGTGAAGTGAAACCAAGAAGAAGAAAAAGACTAAGCTAAGATGTTACTGATTGGGCGGTATAGTTGCTCAGCGACAAAGCCCTTTTCTTTTTTGTTCATGTAAATAAAAAAAAACCCAAGCCACATAACGGACAGCAGGGTTGACACATAGTGCATTCGATAAGTATGTAGGTTTGTATACTCGATAGAACATTGAAAGCGTTACCTATTTATGTATGTAGACCATCAAAAAATGGTGAAAAGAATGTGGTGAAAGGAGCCTCTTTGAGGCGCACTAGAAAGAACTAGTGACACGATAAGAAGAAGATAAAAAAATCCATTTAGCAGAAAACACAATAGTCAAAATTACTTTCAAGCAGTTATTCTCCGTTTATCTTTGGAGGGTTAATCACATACACGTATATAATGTACGCTCACTAAATAATGTCTAAATTATATCCTCAAACTATTAATTAGTGAACTTCCACTCAACTTACAAGGTAACTTAAGTAATGTGACAAACACTACTTATGTCCCACTTCCCTTCGCAATAAATAAACCCACTCGGGACATAATAACCCGCTATGGGACAAAAGAAGCGTAAACGATGTTATTTAGGGCCGCTACCAAGAGCTCATCACTTGGAAACCACTTGCAATGGAAATAGAGCTTTAAGACACTAAGATAAAAATCATTATGGTATGTCATAATATATTAATATAACCATTCTTGCCTAGGTTTTTCTACATAATGCATCTATACTGAATTTGATCCTATAATCCAGACCTTGCTCATCATTGAAATGCTTTTGCAACCATCAAAGCAGATACATTTTGTTATTATTGAAAAAATTTCAATCAGAGATATCTTTGCAATAAATACTTCATAATTTATTTATTTATTTATTTATTATTAGAAACTTAACTATGACATTACGGACATTCCAGACCATCACAGTTAATAAATACATGTACACACAATAAAAACATCCGAAAATCACACAGAAAAATAAAAAACATAAAAGTATAAAAATTTGACAAAAACAATTTATAATTATTATTATTATAATCAGCCATGAGAGTCCCACTGCTGGGCAAAGGCCTCCCCCCACTCCCTCCAGACATCTCGGTCCCCCGCGACATCCCGACATCCCCCAAAAATTAATACTTTCACAGAACTCCAGGCACAACCGTTCGATCTCCTTCCAGCCATCCGCAAACACGTCTAACTGAGGATGTTCAACCATGAGCTCATTAAGGTTGCGCTGCGCACGGGAAACAGGCGACTGCTGACAATACGAGTATAACGTGCGCACGCGTATTGGCTC
Source organism: Epirrhoe tristata (assembly GCA_951394285.1). Taxonomy (NCBI): domain Eukaryota; kingdom Metazoa; phylum Arthropoda; class Insecta; order Lepidoptera; family Geometridae; genus Epirrhoe; species Epirrhoe tristata. Next base: position 11,843,921 of record OX596141.1, read on the forward strand.
AAACAGTCGCTAGACTTTACCTCTCTTTAAGCAGGCCGAAAAAACGCTTAGTAAACCACGAAGCACATTTTAAGCTACAAGTTTCAAGCTTACAATCGTATTCGACGACCTCTGTGGCGCAGTGGGTGAAAGCCCGCTTGGGACGCAGAAGGTTGCGGGTTCGATCCCCGCCGCGAGATAGATGTTTGTATGATCTGATATTTGTCTCGGGTCTTGGTGTTTCTATGTATAATTGTATGTATTTACAAACAAAAAGTATATAAGTAGTATATCAGTCATCTAGTACTACGAGTATAACACAAGCTCTGCTTACTTTGGGGCTAGATGATGCTGTGTGAAAAAGTCCAGCGTTATTTATTATTTATGTAATATTGTATGTATTTACCAACAAAAAGTATATCAGTTGCCTGGTTTCCATAGTACAAGCTTTGCTTAGTTTGGGGCTAGATGATGCTGTGTGAAATGTCCAGCATTATCCCACTAATATAATAAAGCTGAAAGTTTTTGAGTTTTTTTAGATGTTTGTATGTTTGCGTTTTAATCACGCCTAAACCAGTGAACCGATTTGTATGAAATTTGGAATAGGCGTAGATAGTTACCTGGAATAGCACATAGGCTATTCAAAATGTGAGTACTACGCGGGCGAAGCCGCGCGCACTAGCTAGTTATATATTTAATATTTATTATTATCTATTTTTACAGGCAATAATGCAATAGTGTGGCCAAATTCAAACCGTAATAGTGTTTAAAAAACACATCTTTAAAATAAAAAAGAACTCTCCTAAAATATTACTATATATTTTTATTAGCGTTCTTTCCCACACTCTATCGCGCCAAGAGTGTAAGAATGAGTGAGCTTGTAAAAATTACAGCATTAGAGTGAGATGAAGGATGTAAAGTGTTGTATACTCTAAGCTGTTGCTACTTGTTGGTCAAAGCTGATAGCTCTTAAGTGTAGTCTCATAGTTCAGAAGGCGTTATCGATATTGCTCTTGGCTTGTGTTTATGGAAATTTATATGAGCATCATCGTCAATAGCCTGACTTCACCCACTGCTGAAGAAGCCTTCCTTTTGTTTTTGCTGTTCTTTCTGATCATTTGCAAAAAAAATCATAAACGATTTGTAAAATATTATGAACAAATGAACTGAATTGTACTGAACTTTGCTTCTGCCATACTTCCTGGTGTTGTAAGTTCGTATGAGTCAGTGGCCAACTCTGGTGACGAAGTTTTAGGCCGCCTTAAGGCCTCCATCATGGCTTAACGACCTAAATAGCCAGGACCGACCATTTAACGTGCCCTCCGAAGCACGGAAGCACCCAGGTGAAAATGCCACTGGCGGTCACCCATCCACTTACCGACCGTTTCGAACGTTGCTTAACTTCGGCGTTCTATCAAGAACGACTAAGCAAGCACGACCACGAGCGCTTCTACTGGTGCTGTGACAGACGGCGACATTGTTGATACCATCGATCCATCTTACTGCTAGACGACCAACGATTCTTCTGATGGCACTCGGCTACCATTCTGTCAATGTTTTATACCTGTTATTACAAGGTCTTGTAAAAAGATAAAAAGGAAAGATAGAAGGAAAAATACCTCGTGGGCGTAGTCCGATGCGCTGGTCTGACCAAGTTCGCACCACTCTCGACACCACGATTCACAATGCTCTTCGTACTGCCGGGGACAGAGGAATATGGAGGAACATAATTAGGGAGAAAGTGATACCTTAAGGAGGTCACGACCCTCAGCACTGAGGAATACGACTCGATGAGGAGGACAAGGTCTTGGTCACGCAAAACGAATTCACATGATAAACGTTAAATTTTTGATGCACGGTTGGTATTCGAGACCAACCTTCGAATAAAGTAAAAATACTTACCCACTCTGCCAACACGGCTTGGTTATACATTTATTAAAAAAAGCAATTTTCCATACAATAAACGGTACAATGAAAGCTGTATCGAGTGAGCTCTTGGCACAATAGCTACTTAAAGCTGACGGTTAGCCCTCCAATGAAGAGTCCTCTCGCTGAGTGCCTATGACTCTAAATAGACGTTAATTTTCTGTTTATTATCTCATTTGATGATTTTTATTACATTGGTTGTTTGTAATGAGCTTGTGACCTGTCACGTATTGGATATTGGCTTCTGTAAAATGTGTGAATGTGCCATAACTTTCCGTGTCATTCAAATGTCTTGAGTAATTTGATCTGAGTTAATGTCTGCGGTCTTTTTTTTTATTTCAAACTTTGTATAAAACTTTTACGAAGTCACTAAAATCCAAAATAAATCCCTAGGTGGGAATCAAACCTGTATTCCTCGGTGCTATGAGTACATAAATTGACCTTAGTACGTGCGGAAGTTGAACTCAGTACATTTGACTTTCCCTGGGCACTCACAATTGAGTCGCGGAGTAATCAAAGAGTTATAATTAATATGCCGCGTCAACTAATGCGAGAGTCATCACGAGTAAGCAAGCTTTATTCCGCGTTCATACAACGACATTATTTTTTACGGTGAAAAGCTGTAAAAGTACCTACTTCCATAAAACTTCAACCATCGTCGTCGATTGTCGATTGTTTAGTCACCATGGATCAGAGTAGGTCATGAGTTCAAATGCCACATTAGTGATATTTTTGGGATGCATTTTAAAATCAGAGTCGACCACTGATTCGAACTTACATAGCCCTACGTAAACCTAAGCTCAATTTCCCCTTGACCTGGAGCAATGGTCTGAAATAGCTGCAGCATATCCAGCTGCTGAAAAATTTGCCGCCTGATAAATTCAAAAGTAGAATCAGAGAGATTAATAAAATTTTGATTCTGTGGACAAGTTATTGAAATGAATAGAATAGAATAGAATAGAATAAAGTTTTATTTTCTCCACATATACACAGTTACAAAATAGGTACTTAAATCTATACAATTTTATGTGGGTGAAAATACGGCTACCCCTCAGCATTTGCTCGAACAGCTCGAGAGTGCTGGAGCGCTGGTTTTGCTATCGATCACTTTATCAACGAGTGGTTGAACTGCTCCTAAGTCTTCATATCTGTACACACACCAGCATCCTTAATCACTATTTAATTATACGGAACTCTAGACTCACTGGAAGAGGCAAAGTTGCCGATTACTCCAGTTTTTGTTTCCCCTTCAGCGTGTTTATTAAAATAATGCGCCAATGAATGTTTATGTAATGGTGATGAGGAAAAGTCATGGGTTTATGGTGTGGGCGTGGATTATGAAGCATGATCTACATTATTCTTCAGAAGGTTACGGGTTCGATCCTTGCCGCGGTAAAAATGTTTGTATGACCTTCAGATACTTGTCTGTTTTTTAAGGTGTAGTCAGCGGTAAAAAAGTTCATGTACATTTACACATAGAATTAATAACAAAACACCACATAAATAAAAACACGTTCGAAATTAGTACAGTGGGCGGCCTTATCGCTAAAGTGGCATCATGTAAATAAATTGCACTGTTATTATTTATACTTTTTTGTACATATTTTATAAGGTATCTCTCGAGCTTTGAAGAAGAATCTTCAAAAACACCAAAGGATTTTCGTCCATTCTTTTACACCCTGTACAAAGGTATTTTTAAGGGCCAATGACCGTTTTGAGAGTGTAATAAAGATAGCAAATTGCACGTAAAGTAATGTGCTGAGCCTCTCCGAATTTATTCCGATCTAAATCCTTATTTATATGATAACGCCATTACTCATTTAGGGTTTGTTTAGGAGTTTCTTGAGCCGGGAAATATGGCGGGAAATATTGCGGGGTTTACTGGATGAACGGGAAAAATATTTGCATTGTAAAGTGTCAGGTGTTGGAGGTCAGTCACCTCATCTTACCTTACCTCTGACAAATAAAACTTGGGTAACTTTTTAGCTTATTCCCAGAGATTTGTAGATTTTTTCATCATTCTCTAAGTTTATTATCGTGTTACATATAAAATTATCTATGTCATGGTATATAATAATGCCTGTAAAGTAATGTTAGTACCTAGTACCTATTATAGAAAAATGTTTTAAATTCTTGCATGATACCTGGGATGATACCGAACTATTTTTGGAATTACATTTATTACTAAAGATTTTAAATGCATCCCAAAAATTTGCACCCATGTGGGATTTGACGTCACTTCCACGTCCTTTTTTGGGATGCATTTGAAATCTTTAGATAACCCCAAATGTGCGGTAAACACACAGACGAACTAGCCAACTGGCTAGTTCGTCTGTGGGTAAACATGATAAAAATATAACCTTTACATTTATTACCTACTACCAAAACGCAAGTATTTTGCTAATGATGTTGCATTTTGGTCGAGCAATCGCCTACTTAAGAGATTTGGAAATAAAAGGCTATCAATATCAATATCAATCGCCTACTTTAACGATATTTTTGTTTAATCTGCACTTTTGAAGAACGATCACATCAGCTTAAAGGTCTCAGTTTTGATAAACATAGGATCTCGGTTTAACAAAAGAACTGAAAAATATTGCATCACGTAGCTAAAATACAGCGTATCCCAAAAGTTTTGCGGTTGGAACAAGCGGCGTTGTGTTATCTCGTCGTAAAATAAATGTAATGACCGCGCGGCTGCGTGACCTATTGTACGCTGTACCCTGCATACCTGCTATTGTTGCCCAACAAATTCGCATCTTTGTTAGTTCAATTTCTCTCTAACGTTGAAAACCAAAAGTCGATGAAAAATTGGCATGGTATAGAAATTCCGTGCAACAATACTTTTCACAGGGGTTTTTAGACTTTATGTCTAAAAATTACCTTTGGAGATGCAAAGGGAATTCTAGTAGAGGAAAGGGATTTTTAGAAAAAGGTTTAAAAATCTCGCTATTTATATATTTTATTTCTATCATATATTAAGTTCCGATGTTGTTTAAAATAATTACGTGTCAAACATAGTGTCGCTAATAGAAACGAAAGTCGAGGCAGGATAGGAGCGCGCGGACGCGATTTTTTTTTACAAGTAAAAAAAAAACAAAAGTCAAAAGTCGAGCCTCCTAATCACCTATCTCTACTCATCTAGTGTATCTAGTGATCAAGTCTTGAAGATGACGTTATGTTGAATGAATGAAACAAGACAAACGCCGCCGCTTCGAGCACTCGTCAATTTCGCCCGCGCCCCGACTCCGCCTTGACGCCGCCCCGACTTTGCTGTTAGTGACCTGCCTTACACATTCCAAGATTCATCATCATACCTAATTATGAGGGTGATTGCCCTGCCTCTGCGCTTCCCTTTTGTTCTTGTTTTTTGAAGTCATAGGTTACTTATAATCTTCACTCTATCCGTTCAAAAGCTCACCAGTAATAATCCATTACACAGAGTTAAAAACTTCTAGAATCGCTTGGAGCCGGTCACATCTGGCGCGAATGTGTCCAACTTTTGATAAAGCCTTACTGCCCGAATAAATTGTCGTGTGAACGTTGAATTACTTTTTCATGTTCCGCTAGGGCTGTTACTGTCTGTACCTACATTCTAGGGTATTTTTTTGTACTGGCAATTCGCAATATAATGGACGTGCTGGACACTTTTTTTTGGGAATTTCTACATAATGGAGATATGATAATAAAAATTTTTAGGATGTCAACATTTAGGGACGGTATGCCTAGGTATTCAGTTTCACACACTGTTTGATATAGATGATAAAAAAAACGGAAAAGTTTAAAAGTGAAAAGTTTAATTGCAAACAAACTAATTTAAATTAAATTGTATGCGTTAGTCCTTAAGTTATAAGTTCGAGCATTGCCATCAAAAAAATACAGGATTTTAACGGCAAGTTGTAAAACAACCCGCTAGAACAAGAAATGGTTTGTTACTCCTCAATTTTCTCACTAGTTTTAGGGTAATAGTTTAATTAATAAAACAAGTATTTTAAACGAATTAAGTTTTATCAGCTGATACTGCCATCTCAACGAAATCATTTAAACTTAAAAAAAGAGGAAAAAACAACGGAATCACTATAATTTTAACAGACTCTATAAGATTTGGTATTGCCAAAGATAGTGCTAGCCCTCAACTTCGCCGGTGCCGTTCCGTTTCAGTTGAAAGAGTGACTTGTCATCGCTTTTTTCGGTAGCAATTAATGACTTCGGATGAATTTGGGAAAAGTTGAAATTGAGGTGGTAATAATATTATCTAGACTGGTTTACATTTTTGGAAATTATGGTAGGTAGGTAAGTAGGTAGGTAGGTGCTGACGACTTATTTATTTATTCATAGCTCTCTCAAACTACTTTACCTAACAATCGCGAAGAAAAATCACCTACTTTTAAGACGTTTCAAAGTGATCCCAGCGGTCCTACTGAATAAATGCTTTTTGACTTTGACTTTGAATCAAAATTTCATATTAATATAGAAAATTTTATATAATAAGTTATAGTGAAATTAGAACATAACTTATTTAAATACCTAAAATATATTTCAGTTCCTTATTTTTTGCTAATTTAATGCAATCAAATAAGATTTATTATACGAGTAAAGCCTAAACAAACACTTGAACTTGGTAATACAAGCGATTTCCTCTCGTGCCCCGGATCCGGAGATTCGCGAAAGAAAAGCCGACTCCACCCGATGTCAATATTACCGTGGCGTTAGATTGGTCTCGGTCTAATGCTGAGATACCCTGGAAAAAGTCAAATTTTAAACAGAAAAATGTAAAGGCTATTTTATGAATTTAAGCAATAATGGAAGTAAAAACTGAAACCAAAAAGGATGAGAGCTGTACAATGTACCCCCAAGGCACGCCCGACATTCCTAGTTATTCAAGAGCTTTTGAAGTTTCCCTAAATCTTCAGAGACATGTCATGATAAAGATTTTATATAGAAAAGTCAGGGTGTTTTCGAGAGCACTGGTGGTCTAGTGGTATTGGCCCGCCTTCCGATCCTAAGATCGTGGGTATGAATTCAGTCGTGCACCAAAGTTTTTCTACCTAAAAATGTATGTGCACTATGCCTGTACTCTCAAACGGTGAAGGAAAGCACCATGAGGAAACTGACATTTCGTAGAACCTAATAAAACATTTTTGAAAAAAAAAATTGAACCGACTTCACAGAACACAAACAGAAGAACCTTTTACACACTAAAAAGAGAAAAATAAGAATATAATTTGAAGTCGGTGCCAACTATTCATTTACATCTAAGAAGTTCAAAAGAACTTGGGTGCAAAATTGTATCCTGGTACGCTATCGCTCGATTTCTTTTTTTATAGATTGGCACCGACTTCAAATTATATTCTTATTTTTCTCTTTTTAGTGTGTAAAAGGTTCTTCTGTTTGTGTTCTGTGAAGTCGGTTCAATTTTTTTTTTCAAAAATGTTTTATTTTTCACTTTTTAGTGTAAGTAAATAAATACTGTGTAAATAAAAGTGTATGTGTAAATAATATAGTAAGCTACGAGTACATTAAGACTCTGCTTATCGTAGGTAGGAAAGGATAAGAGAAGTCATGGGCAGACCTACTAAAGGACACACCGGAGTTCAGCAAGGGGGAAAACTATCAATCCATAAGGAAAAGAAAATATTTTGGACTACTTCAGGTGTAATACCCTTTCAAACTATTTAATGTTTGACTCAGATTGTGAGTCAGGGTGTGTTGTGTAGTGAGAATGAGGTTTTTTGAATGTCACGGGAAAACTGTCAATCCCTCAGGAAAAAAAAATATATGGCGCCACCTTGAGAGTATACCTCTTTCTAACAAAAAATAACATTTGGAAATCGGTCCACAATTTTCTTAAAGATCAGTGATTTTTTTAGTTTTACGGGAAAACTATCAATCCCTCAGGAATAAAATTTATATGGGACCACCTCAAGAGTATACCCTTTCAAACAAAAAAAAATTTTTGGAAATCGGTCCACAATTGACGGAAATATCGCTGTACATACATTAAAAAAAAAAAAAAAAAAAAAAAAAAAACATACATACAGCCGAACATAGAACCTCCTTCTTTTTTTGAAGTCGGTTAAAAAGTTCGGAAACATGTCGTGTCAAGTCCACGAAAGAAGCCTCTTAGAGGCGCACTTATAATCTTTTCACCACACTGGTTCGTCAGAACTAGTGACACGACAAGAAGAAGAAGAAGAAGATGAAGGGTGTTTTTGATGGAAAAGTGTAACAGATAGATTTCATGTAGAATACTTATCAAGAGCAAGTCAAAATATCCAAAAACATTTTCAATTTCGTATTAGGGAGCTAATAAAACCAAAATGAAAAATAATTGGGATTTTAACGACCTCTGTGGCGAAGGCTAGTGCGAAGGTCCGCTTGCGACGCAGAAGGTTGCGGGTTCGATCCCCGCTGCGGGAAAAATGTTTGTATGACCTACAGATATTTGTCTCGTGTCTGGGTGTTTCTATGCATAATATGTGTGTATTTACAAACAAAAAGTATATAAGTAAGTAGTATATCAGTCATCTAGTACCCATAACACAAGCTCTGCTTACTTTGGGGCTAGATGATGCTGTGTGAAAAGTCCAGTTTTATTATACCTATACAGGGTGTAAAAAGTCGTCTACCAAAGCCGAAAGGGGTAGGTGCAGCATCCCAACACACAACTAAATCCAAAAGGATTTCCCGAAAAAAAACATTATATCCGGAAAAAATAGCGTTTGAAGATTACTGTTTGCGTATGTACTGGGCGCGTTGTTTTACGTAGATTTTGAGTTTTAACTGTTTTTTTTCTTTTATAAATGAAATTATTAGCTAAGTATGGTCTTATTATGTTGTACTCAAAAAAAATTAGCTATTTTTTTCGCTAAATATGTTTAGAATCATGGTCTGATTGCAATTGCAACCCGTCAGTTTTCGGTAGTAGTCTTTTTACACCCTGTATATTTATTATAATTAGTACTTACCCGTATAATTCTGTTCAAGTTGTCATTGTAGAACACGTTTTTGACTCTCGATGTAAGCGGAAAAGCGCTTAGCTGCACATTTTCCACATAAACCAGAACGCCATTAATGCTGTTTCCCACTTGCAAGTCAAAAGCTTGGGAACTCACGCAAAACGCCACCAAAAACAACACAGTCAAGGTTGTTGATTTCATCCTAAATTTGAAATCACTTGGGTATTTTAAAATTTTATTTCCTAGAATGTTTGCTACAATTTTGTGAGGTACGAATATAAATAGGTACAATTGTTTTTATAAGCATCTATCTATTATCGTGACTTTTATTGATTTGATCTCCATCTCTCATAATCATGTGTCTTATAAGCCCTTATTCAATAATGCTGTTTCTGAAAAATGTCTACCGCTCCTTGGGTAGTCAGTAAATGGTTTCTTGATGAAATGTTGCTACAGAGAAATATTATCACGACCTTTATTTAATAATGAATGATTGAAATAAAAAAATACAAACGCAAACCAATCACCACTCTGTAAATATATGCTAAGCTTTTTAGTTATCATAATTAGTAAGTTCATTAGTTTATTCAGATGTTGATTGGGCAGGTACACATTATTACACAATCAAATTAGTAATTAAAACTTTAATGATATTTCATCACTATTTCAATTAGCTTTATAGTTTGTAGGTGCATTTTATATTTCGCATAATAAATAATAATTGATAAAATCAGCACTAATGATCACACAAAAAAGTAGCACTAATGAACATGTAAACTTTTGAATATTAATTTATTAAATGGAATCAATAAATTGATTATTATTTAATTCAATAAAAATCTAAACTTTACTTGCTTTCATTAGCGATTTCTCTTGCGCGGTACCATTTTAATATGATATATCAGGGAACACGTCATAACGCGACGTGTTTGTGAATAAGGTATACTCTGATGACTTTCTCAAACTAGATAAAGTGATGTTTTTCAACCTTACCTACTTGATAAGCAGCGGAAGATAAGGCGATGATTTTCATAAGTACTTGATAAGCTAGGATAACGTTTTATCTACGACAAATGTCATTTTCAACCGACTTCAAAAAAGGAGGAGGTTCTCAATTCGTCTGTATGTTTTTTTTTTTTTTATCTTGTTACGCGATTGTTCCGCCATTTGTTGACCGATTTGCAAAATTCTTTTCATGTTTGAAAGGGTATACTCCAGAGGTGGTCCCATATAAATTTTATTCCTGAGGGATTGATAGTTTCCCCGTAAAACTCTAAACACCTTCCCTCCATGTCACAAATATAAATCGAATCGACAGCTTGACGCCCTGAGTCACACCGCGTTTCGAGTCAAACATTGAAGTCGGTTTTCTTTTTAGTATAAAAACGTAATTATTAGATACCTACTCTTTATTATAAGTATTGCAACAATGTTCAATGGATCTAGAATAGGTACGTAAAATATCTGAGAGAATGTCTACTGCGCCTTGGGGATGAAATCATGATCATGTTTGTTATTTGTTTTGTTTATACATATTAAAACTTAGACTTGGCATTTTGTTTACGTGATTGTAATCTCTAACAGATGATTTAAATTAAACTACATCTTCAAAGGACAATCTTTGCCTACACTCTACGGCTGACATTTTATACTAACACTAGCTGCGCTCCCGCGGTGTGACCCGCGGTCCCTCGAGATTTTTTCATTTTTTCGGGATAAAAAGTAGCCTATGTCCTTCCCTGGGATACAACCTTTAACTATGCCAAATTTCAGCTTAATCTGTTCAGCGGTTTGGGCGTGAAAGCGTAACAAACAGACAGACAGACAGACAGACAGACAGACAGACAGACAGACAGACAGATAGACAGACAGACAGAGTTACTTTCACATTTATAATATTAGTATGGAAGTATGGATGATTCAGGAATTGGATTCAAAAATACATTAAAAAATATTTATGTAATATATTTTTTTTGTTTTGTTATGAAAATCCCGAGAAAATCGATAAAGACTATCCTTTCAATTGATAGTTGCTTCTTGTATAACTTAGCTCATTCGTGATGTAGCTGCGCTGCGATTGGTGGAACGTCTGTTCTCCTTGAAAATCCTTAAAAAATCAATAAATGATAAATGAAGTGAAAACTTAAATGGGCTTTGGTATTAAATTGATAAGGTCAAACGTTACAACCCAAAAATGAGGCCCTGTCAGTTTGTGTAGTTTAAAATGAAAGACCCTGTATACAGTAGTTCTTTTGAATTGTTTGAGATGGAATAGTCTGGTGACGTTAACTTAATATTGGTCACTTGTTAGCGACGACGCTTGATCCGAGAGCTGGCACATTTTCGGCTCAAATGATCAGCATTGCCATCCAGGGCAGTAATGCCGCCAGTGTTTTGGGCACGCTTCCGACTGACAGTGACCTGGATCAGTTGAGCTATCTATAGATCGTTTCTAACGATCCTTAGATAGCTTGACTAATCCTGTTGTATTTTTTAAATATATGAAAATATGTAGTAGTTTAAAGATTTTTAAATGTATCCCAAAAATTAGCACCCATGCGGGATTTGAACCCACGACCTTGCCGATCCGTGGCATCGCTCTAACCAACTGAGCTAACAAATAAATTTCAACTCATGCGTCGATTGCCCGTTAGCTCAGTTGGTTAGAGCGATGCCACGGATCGGCAAGGTCGTGGGTTCAAATCCCGCATGGGTGCTAATTTTTGGGATACATTTAAAAATCTTTAAAATATCCCTAAGTGTGCGGTTAACACTATAAAATATAATCCTTATGTAGTAGTTTAGTTTTTGTAAATTAAAGATACTATTTTCTGTAAATTCGGTCATCGTTTTAGTTGTATTTATATATAATATTGCACAGAATCGGCGATCCAACAAAATTGCACGATAATTATAATTCAACGTCGGCCACACATGGGTACTCTCTCGTAATATCAGGATTAAATCGCCGTAAATATTCCGGGTAATCAGGTCACAGGGTGTGGAGTAGAGATTACAAATACTTCATACTAAAGGTATGAACAAAATATAGTTATAATATACTCATTCAGATCTCTCCTCTCCTCGGGATTTTTTCATTTTTTCGGGATAAAAAGTAGCCTATTAATAGTTAAAGGTTATATCCCAGGGCCTTCCCTGGGATACAACCTTCAACTATATACAACTATTCCAAATTTCAGCTTAATTGTTCAGCGGTTTGGGCGTGAAAGCGTAACAAACAGACAGACAGACAGAGTTACTTTCACATTTATAATATTAGTATGGTTAATATACTCAATCAAGTAAGTTTTTCCTGAAAAAATCAGATAACCTATACTGCGAGCCCAAACACGGATGGTTCCCCTAACGTTATTCAAGAGAGCTCTTGTTTCCATCATCAGCTAGCCTCACATAGCTACGGCTAGCGACGTTAAATCCCAGCTTGCTGCTGGACGATCGCTTTTTGGATGTCATTAAGAATCATTGTTATATAAGATATTATTTACATGTCGATAAACCTGCTATAAGAACTAAGACAAACAAATGGGCCAAAATAGTGACAGATTGGTGTCCTAGATACAAAAAGAGAAAGAAAGGCAGACAACATCGCCGATGAGAAGATGATATTAAGGAGGTGGCGGAACGACTTGGGCTAGAAAGGCAGGAGACAGATCTCTATGGAGAACTCTTGGAGAGGCCTATGCTGAAAAGCAAGACAATTGAGAAACCGGTGTCTATTAAAATTATGTATCTATTCCTAAACTGTAAAAGTAGGTACATATGTAATATTAAGTAGAACTAAGAGGAAATGTAACTTAGATATAAGATTCTTAATAAAGGCTTTTATTATCATTATCATTATAAACCTGCTATACATTTCATCATTAATGTCCTGAATTGTGAAGTCCAAGTAGTGAATTAAACGGATGAAAAGACTCAAAGTAGGTTGTTGTCTGTTGTCTTGTCTCCACGGTGTAATGTAAACTATGGAAATGCAAGGTAACTCGCATATTGGTCACTGGCACCGATGCGTGCGTTTAGTACGAGAGCCCGCGGCAGAAATACTAGCTAATGAGGGTATTTGTTTAAACAAAGCATAGCTAGATAAACCTTTTGTTTTTCAAATACTTTGTGTTTTATAGGCCTTGGGACTGGTAATACAGCTGCTGTCCAAATACTTATTTGGCACTTTTCGGAAGTTAGCACACCATACGATACAGATTGCAAGTCAATCGCCGCCTCTAAGAAGACTAACTGAAGATTTTAAAATGCATCCAAAAAATCACACCCATGCAGGACTAAGTTGGTACAAGATAAGCTCACTAGTCGCAAGACTATGATACGAAATGAATAAATATAATAATAATAAATGAATAAATAAATAATCCTAGAGTTTTCACACAGCATCACTAGCCCCAAAGTAAGCAGAGCTTTTGTCATGTGTACTAGATGACTGATATGCTATTCTTACAAACTTACACAAATATTTATTAAAAAAAATAACAACCAACCAACCTAAAAATAGAACTTAACCGACACTTATAATTTTAATCCAGAAATCAACACTAGAATACTCTTACAGCTATACAACTCAAAAATACGCACAACAAGACGTCTGTCCTGTCTGCCCTGCTCGCTCTTTTTATGCTCTGACCCACGTGGTCGTTGTGACGTCACCAGGATATCTCTAGCACTATATATTATATATTTTTTTGTTCGTAAATACATACATATTATACATAGAAATACCCAGACCCGAGATAAATAATTGCAGATCATAAACAATTATCTCGCGCCGGGGATCGAACCCGCAAGCTTCTGCGTCGCAGCCGGACTTTCGCCCACTGCGCTGCGAGTCACGAGGTGAGCTCCCGGGCCACCGTGTTGACTGTAGGCCCGCGTTGAATATGCAGTCCGCTGGGCGTGGACTAAACTCTTGTAAGCCTTTGTTTGACGCCGATATTGGATCCCGTTTATCGCCTTTGATGACCGAATATTCACATTGTTTGCCGTCGCCGCACCCGTGCGTGTTGTTTTAACTTTCAAATGAGTTTTCAAGTGGATTTTGGAAATGATTTGGGAAAGTTTGATTGTATGGGATAATTGGTTTCGGTTTTTTTTACCTTGTTGATGCTAATGAACTTAATTAATATTTTTTTAGTAAAGGTTGTATATAACGTACGGTGGTTATTTAAATTTTTTATGTGGTGTACTTACCTATATTTATGTACGTTTCCCTTCAAATATACGATTCGAATCTGAGAATATAAGAAAAAGTCAGGATGAGAATTGAAATTGAATTGAATTGAGAATCATCCTATCTACGTGATCCCAGTGATCCTACTCTACTGAATGTAAATGTTATTTGACTTGACCTTGTTTTTAATTTAAAATAAACTTGTGATGAATCCATGTGTGTAAATAAAACTTCCCCTTTTAATTTTTTCTTCCTGATTAACGTTAATAAAATAACTTTATTGATATTTTTGGAACGAAGTATAAGTCAAAACGTCACAGTGTGAAGTGCGCAGTCGCAAAACAATCCATAAATAAATAAATAACCATTTATTTCAAGCAACACAGAACAAATTATACAGGGTGTAAAAAGACGTCTACCGAAGCCGAAAGGGGTAGGTACAGCATCCCAAAACACAACCAAATCCAAAAGGATTTTCTGAAAAAATCATTATATCCGGAGAAACAGCGTTTGAAGATCACTGTTTGCGTATGTACTGGGCGCGTTTTTATACGTAGATTGCTGGATTTTGAGTTTTAATTGTTTTTTTCTTTTATAAATGAAATGATTAGGTAGGTATGGTCTTATTATGTTGTACTAGTAGCAAAAAACTAGAAAATAAAATAAAATGACGTAGCTAAGTCAATTTTTTTTTTGAGTTTTTTTTTCGATAAATATGTTCAGAATCATGGTCTGATTGCAATCCCTCAGTTTTCGGTAGCAGTCTTTTTACACCCTGTATAAAACACACAATTACATAGATTGACAGAAGAGCGTTTCTAGAGTTTAATATTTGACAATAATTTATTTGACAAATGCCAAATGTCAAAGTTAAAACTTCGTTCCGTCCGAGTGTTCCACGGAGGGTCCATGACACTCACGTACCTTTATCTGGTAAATATTCAATCTGGATTGCATCCTGTTTATTCGATTCAATTTCTCTTACAATTAATCTTTGTGCAATTTTTCATTCAAATATTACTAAAAGCAAAAACGTACAATTAAAGTAATGGCGACTTCTAGCATCTTCCGTTCCTGAACAATTTTAATTATCAAAAACTTCTCCAAGTATTCAAGTGTCAAGTGTCTAAGTAATTTCCACAGTAACTTAAAGTCCAGTTTATGTTATATCACTTTAGCGACATTGGGGTGTTAATGAGAATTTGATTGCTTTGATAATGTCCTTTAGAGTATTAATTTTAGCCACTTCTAGTGTACAAAATTGGAAATAGAAAATTATTCGCTGCGCATTGTATATTAGACCAATTTTGATGAAGTAACTTTTCAGTCTACTTACCTAACCAAATCTTACTTTTTTAATTTTCTGAATATTAATGAATGAATGAATGAAAACGCTGGGCGCTAATAAAAAACTGTACCTAAACAGCATAAGTTGTATTTCCCTAACTGTTTAAAAGTCAGTGAATCAGAATTAATGAATGAATGAAAACGCTGGGCGCTAATAAAAAACTGTACCTAAACAGCATAAGTTGTATTTCCCTAACTGTTTAAAAGTCAGTGAATCAGAATGAATGAATGAATGAAAACGCTGGGCGCTAATAAAAAACTGTACCTAAACAGCATAAGTTGTATTTCCCTAACTGTTTAAAAGTCAGTGAATCAGAATGAATGAATGAATGAAAACGCTGGGCGCTAATAAAAAACTGTACCTAAACAGCATAAGTTGTATTTTCCTAACTGTTTAAAAGTCAGTGAATCAGAATGAATGAATGAATGAAAACGCTGGGCGCTAATAAAAAACTGTACCTAAACAGCATAAGTTGTATTTCCCTAACTGTTTAAAAGTCAGTGAATCAGAATGAATGAATGAAAAAACTGTACCTAAACAGCATAAGTTGTATTTCCCTAACTGTTTAAAAGTCAGTGAATCAGAATGAATGAATGAATGAATGAAAACGCTGGACGCTAATAAAAAACTGTACCTAAACAGCATAAGTTGTATTTCCCTAACTGTTTAAAAGTCAGTGAATCAGCGTAATAATCCTGGGATTACTATCTCGGGATAACTATCCTCGGATAATAAATATGTCGAGGGTTAATAAATAAAGTTAAACCCGTAAATTCCGTGTTTACAGCGCGATAGTGCTGATATATCCCGGAATAAAATGTTACTGCTATCATTATAAAGTATTTGCTACTCCTTTTTTCGTTTTATTTTTGTAGATAGCTGTTTGAACCGAATAGGGTTTGACAGAACGGGGTAGTTGTAGACTGTAGACTTTTAACTTAATAGTCTTGGCTCTAATCTTATTTACCTTCCTTTGTTTTATCTTTTTTTTCATAATCATCAACATTATCACTTTTCATTCCACCCTCAGTTCTCATGTGTTCGTGCAAACAAATGTTATTTACCTAGTTAATTAATTATCATAGTGTAAAACTAAGGAAATCTCAGTTTTTTGTAACATCCTTAATTGATGTCTTTAAAGAACTCAAACTCAAACTCATTTTTTTTTTTACTACGTTTGATTTTTTTTTTTCTAAGACAAGTGATCCCAGCGGTCCTACTGAATAATGCTTTTTGACATTGACTTTCGTAGAGGCAGCACTGGCGAAAATTGTGTGATTGTGCGATTTGTGCTTGCTGGTACGTACAGCAAGCAAGTTTGTATGGAGTTTTGAGTGTCCAGGGTGCGCCACACGTGTGCCATTACTAATGTCTGCCTCTTGCACCTGAACCGTTATTAAACATACTGCAAACTTTGCTACGTTCGGGTGTCAAATTTTTCCATTGTCTTGTCAGTTATGACGAAAATAACGAATTTTTAACGTTAAAAGAATCTGAGCTTTATTTTGAAAGTTTAAGAGCAGTTTTTGATTGGCAAACGCAGGGTTTATACCAAAATTGGTACACTGGTATCTGTTGAAAACGAATTGATTAAAAAATAGTTTTCACCAAAAATTTGTTAAATCTTGAATAGGTTCACGTCCTTTGTGATTAAAATTTGTCGTAGAACATACGAAGGTAAATAATCAAAAAGCATTAAAAACTTTATTTTTTTAATGGAGAACTTCCTTTTTCTGTTCAGTAATATTTTTCTGATCCCAGCAAAACTATCTGTACCAATCACCAATTTATGTCTCTGATACACATTTACATACAAAAGCACGATACGAATCAACATGAAATATCAAAGAATTCTAAAATCAAGAATACCAAAAAGAGCGTCGATTTTTAAAAAAATATACCACATTTGAGACAAAGAGCTACACACTTGCGAACACACAATTGTCCTCACATCTTACATTTCTGCATCATATTCGTTGCAATGAAAAGTAAAAACATTTTGCAAAACCCACAAGCAAAATCCAACTTTACTATCTGCAGATAAAGTCTAAATTCACTCGTGCTGGTAATTCAGTGAATTCAAATGCATGGAAAGAGTAGAGTGGCTGAATTGAGGTAGAAGCCAAGTGCAGAATAAAAGTGACGGACGAAACTAGGGCTAGCACTAGTTTAGACCTAAATTTAAATTTTGTCTATACCATTTTCGTTACCCGATTCCACAGATGTCGTAGGGTCAAAGTTCTTTGCAGGTGACTATGGTGACCTGTTATCAGTTTAAATGCATTTTGAATTTTTGATACTTGATAAGACCGATCGAGCTAAGAGCTATTTAACTTTATCAGTGCCCAAGATGTACTTGGTGCAGGCCGAGCAAAGAGGCAGGCTACATCTAGTACACACGTGCTGGGTAGTCTAGTTCAACTATATTCCAGGCAATACCACGTCTCAGCAGGTGCGACTTCGATTTTCGTGACGGGGAAATGTTTATATGTTTTTCAGATATTTCATTCCATAAAATGTGTATGTGGTACCATGTGGCAGTAGTTCTTACGACACAGTGAGCCCTTATGAGGTATTAGGACTAGCATGAGGTCGGGTGTCGAATTTAGAGTTATAAACCATACATATTATTCAGGGTAAATTAGCCGAAATTACGATATACGAGTAATTGCATTGTTCATGTATATCGGCTTATATTCATTAATATTTAATCTTGAATGAATAACAAAATTGAAGCACCAGTTTCTGAGATTTTCAAAACTACACTACAAGCGGCAAAATTCTAAAAACATTTTAGCTTCTTCGATCTGAAGGCAATGCGATCGGTTCTTGGCTGTGCATCAATAGATTTTTGAGATTCAAAAATATCAGACTTAAGAGAAGCTAAACGGTTCATGGAAAATAACAACGATATACCATTTTGATTTTTGTTAGGTTGCAATGGATTGACAAACTGTCGTATGAAATGTTTTTTTTTTTTTTTTATTTAACCTATACTGTCCCACTGCTGGGCAAAGGTCTCCCCCAATTGAATGATTACTTATGCAAAAATAATCCATATCCATACTAATATTATAAATGTGAAAGTAACTCTGTCTGTCTGTTTATCTGTCTGTCTGTCTGTTTGTTACGCTTTCCCGCCCAAACCGCTGAACAGATTAAGCTGAAATTTGGCATAGTTAAAGGTTGTATCCCAGGGACATAGGCTACTTTTTGTCCCGAAAAAAATAAAAAATCCCGAGGGACCACGGGTAACACCGCGGGAGTGCAGCTACTCGTAGTATACATTTAAACGTGCCTCTGACTTCGCCCACTCAATGACACAGGGTTCGATGTTTGACATTTACACTACTATAGTATTCGCTCAAAATATGGAAGTTTAATAAAAACTGATGCTCTGACTCGAACATACGTTAATCGTTTTAAAAATTCAGTTGATTCCGAATGAATGCCATTTATAAGCCAATTTAAATCCAGCAGCCAATTTTTAAACCACGACAAAGGAATTAATAGAAATCTGTTAATAGCGTCCAAGTTTTCAAGCTGTGGTTGTAAGACAGCATTTTAATATTTTATGACAAAAAAAAAACTTTTAGAATTCTCAATATCTCGAAAAAAAGTTAAAATGAATAAATTACACAATTTGAATCAGTTTCCCTTTAATTGACACCGCACTCACTATCGAAAATCAATTAAACTTAATTTTGTACGTTTACGTTGAAATATGGCCGATGCATTTATTGATTGCTGCGGTTTTTTTTAATATTTCAGAGCAAACTATAAAGTCTGGAAAGTAAAATGAAACGCAGGTTTTTCCGATACAAAAAATCGTTTGAACTTCCTACCTCGAAATCATTGTGCATCATTTCTTTTCTTTGCCTCATCTCTCCAACAATATTTCTTGTTTCTACGTAAAAATCTAAAAACCTCATTCCCGTTTTTTTTAATTTTTTAAAAACGTAATTATTCACTAATAAACTATTAACCTCTTGATCAAGGATTTACTCCACGAGTCTTCCCGAGTGCAAGTACATTTAAGTACCTAAGTAGTAGTGCTATAAGAAATTGCTCTAAGTAGACAGACCAAACAAACATGGTTATAGAATCATTGTGTTTGACAAGAACTCCTAGATATTGTTTATTCAAGTTGAGCTTCTGAAAAATCAACTTCGGGTAACTAAGCCTCTAGGGAGATACCAAGTTGCTTTGGGAAGTCTTGGAAGTACAGTTCGCTCAATGGATCTATGCATTCGTGAAGTTCGCCGTTTGTCTGCGCACACAATTTTGTATGAAAAAGCGTTCACTGCTCAGACAAACGGCTAACTTCACGAATGCCTAGATCCGTTGGAAGAACTGTACTAGGTATTTGGTTTAGTATGTTAGTTATACTTACATAGACATTCGACTGTTTTTGAGAAAATAAAAGAATACATTGTAAAGTAGTTATCTAGTTTTTAAAAATAAAACTAAGCAAAGCTTGTACTATGGGAACTAGATAACTGATATACTACTTATATACTTTTTTTTTGTAAATACATACATATTATACATAGAAACACCCAGACCCGAGATAAATATTTGCAGATCATATAAACATTTATCCCGCGGTTTACACCACGTTTATTAATAAGAGCCTATGACATGAACTAATTTTTTTTTAGTTACGTTAAAGCAAGCACTCACCTCTAGACATATTTTTTCTCTGATCTTGTCCAATAAAAAGCAACATAAGGATTTTTATTTAACAAAAATATATATAACAATTATTTTTAGTGCTCATAAAATTATTTTGAAATAAAATAGACATAATCCTAGAAAATAATTTCACATTATAATAAAAAGTACCAGGCGGACAGCACTGGACAAGAGGTCACGCGCGGCCCAGACAGATGCATGCGTGGTACGTGCTACTTTGGCTTTGGGGGCTTTGTAAGCACAATCTGATATAAGAGTTTTATACGCTGTACCTCATAACTTTATACTTGTTAACACGTTGGCTGCCAACTACGAGTATATTCGTAACAACGTATCTAGGATCCAGCGCCAGCTACGAGTTTATACGTAAATGTTTAGTTGAGGCTACCTACAAAATTAAAAGCGTTGGCAGTGTAAACAGGACGGGAATCGATTGGTTGGCATTGGAAATGAAACTTACAAAATAAAATGATTTTTTTTTTTCAGAGTTAGCTAAGATGTGCTGCTAGCTACGTAAATACTCGTAGTGATGATTTTGTATGGATGGTAATGGGTATAGATTTTTTTTACTACGAATATATTCGTATGGCAGCCAACGTGTTAACATAATTTTCATCTTCTTGCTGTCTGTTGGTGACTTTTGAAAACTCCTTATTCAGTAAATTTGAATACGTTAAAACGTGACTGACTTATGCCGTGGGTACGAATTGTTTATAGTAGATATAATAATAGTTCATCCACAGATGACTTGAATAAACTTCAATCCGAATAAAAACCTTTCTTATTTTTATAGCAAACCACAAAAATCACCTTCAGAAACCATAGAAATCAATCCAATAGACTCATCCACTTTTCTAATATGCTTTTTTATTCCACAAATCGATTTTATTTTCAACTTCTCTTTTTATCTTCAAATTCAATAAAGTTCACGAAAACTACTGACTTTAATCCCGTCTTCACTAAGATTATGATTAGTAATCTGTTCACATCGCCACTAAATCACCGGAGACCACCACTTTATATTCACGCAATCGATACCAGTTGTAAAAGTCGAGTCGACTTCTCGAATTAGAATTTAAAATATATCGATTCCCTTATGAATGAGGGAAGGAAGTGGGATGAAATATTAAGAAACTTTACAGACACACGATATTGGGCAACTGGAGTAATATGGAGAATTCTTTATAAGCTATGCTACTCTATTAGAATCAAGTATGTAATTTAACAGCCACCAGTCAGATAATTATTATAATTCCTGACCCCACACTATGTTTTTTAGCCCAGACCTGTACAACATGCAAACATTTATCCCGTGAAGAGAATCGACCTTGCATTTTAGCATTTTTAAAACTTTGTATGACACGCACTTGGACCCGGTTTGTTTATCTATGATATCACAAAAAACTACGCAATTCCACGGAACAAAATATCCATGGAAAACGTTTAAAGTTTCACAACTATATGTATCGTATCCCGTCTGCCGACCACGTTGGCGTGTTTTTTTCCAATTGGCCACCAGCAGAACAGCTGAGGCTGTAAAAACGATACGTGACCGAGACGGGGCAGACGCGATACGAGATACCATTGTTTTGATAAAGCTGGTGAACGCCATACAGCAATACTTGCCTTGCTGGTTAATTAGGGACTAACCCTTGGAAATCTTTGGATTTTAAACTCCCTTGAGATCTGATAGAATGTCTAGAGATATAATCGTGATACTGTTTTTTTATTGTTTTCTTTTTTTATTGATTTTTATTTATAGCTAGGAACTTATATTTTATTTATTTTACATTTTAAACCTAAAATCCATCTCCATTTTGTCGTTAGTAATGATACGGCTTCAGTATTTCTACGAATAGAAGAATGAGTGGTGCAGTTCTGTGTGGAATCAATCATGGATGAAGACTTTATATTCTTGTCATTGGGAGAAATGTTTTAAATTCATCATGGAGCTTCCTTTCACGAGTATATCTTGTAAATTAGGTATCTTTTTGTTTACTAAAGCAAGATTTATTTAGTTTAGGATAGTTCTAACGATCCTTAGATAGCTTGACTAATCCTGTTGTATTTTGTAAATATATGTAAATATGTAGTAGGTAGCTTAGTTTCTGTTAAGAAAATTTAGGTTTACTTTTTAATGTTTATGAGAAATCTTTACCTAATCTTTAATTTTATAAAAATGCACTAGATACACAGTTGAACCATTTTAGAAACAGCTCGTTGAAAGCTATCTATAAATAGTTCAAGCGACCCGCGACAATAACGTCAACCCTGAAAACAGCGCGATTTAATATAAACCACAAAACAATATAATAAACTAAACAGTCTATTATTTAAGTAACCAGTGAAGTAAATATACAATATATTTATACAACTTTATCATCCAATATAATTTTTCGCAAAAATATTTCACTATCACAAACTTTTCCCCATTTTACCTGTGAGTTTTCAAAGTTAGTTTCTTACTTTGAATATTCGTCTTTGCACCAAAAGGGTCCTCATTCGTATTCGTGCACGCACCCGGAAGCGGTAACGTTTGGGAATTTAAAATGCACTGAGTGACTTTAGCACGGGTTTTTACATAAAGGTGCGGCTAAACATTCGCGTCAGTGACGCGAGAAGCGACTGCGAAGCGGGAGCGTCTGCAACGCGAAATGAATATGTATGAAAATATTCCCACGTTGTGGTCGCGTAGGTGTGCAAGGCGCCATAGATAAAGTATGGGCAGCGTTCGCCGTGCCGCAGACGCTCCCGCTTCGGAGTCGCTTTGGTCGCGCAGGTTTGGCCGAAGCCTAAATTCTACTTATAATAATCTGACAGTTTGTGAATGTTGATTGATCTAGTGATAGAGATAGATCTAGTCTTACTATTTTTGTTCATATTTTGATTCTAAACTAGTGCTGATTATCATAAAGCTTATAGTTATCGTGAATGTTTTACTCTCATCTTTATAAGTAATGAATGGTGAATCGACAATTTAATATGATTTAGAAAATCGTAATAATTTCTTTTGATTAACGATTTTAGTACTTATTAATAATGTATTCAAGCTTTTAGCTCTAAATTTTGTGATTTTTTATTGCTTTTGTAAGATAAAATATACCACCTTTACAAAATAACGAATGCCTTATGTAGCTGAGATAATAGTTTAGATGCTAAGCAAGCTTACTTGTACTTCATCTTCTTAATGTGGGTACTACAGCATGCTGTAGTGTATTAGGCATGGGTTGCATCCTGACATTATTCAGTTTAAACTTGAAGACCTAAGTAAGTAGTTATTAAAATAATTTTGCTTCGTATTCAGCGTTCAAAACTTGCGTCTTTTACTCAGATGAATAAAATCTGGCCAAAAGTGACTAGATTTTGTTATTTTTTTATTGCATTTTGTATTAGGTATAAATCTTTTCTTTAATCATAATTTTCATAGCTATTTAGAGTTGAAATTGCTTTAGTAATAAGCTTTAGAATTTATGAGGTAATTCTATACGTCAGAAAAATGGTCAACATATATCGAAATAAAACTAACTGACCCAAATCAATACATTTCAAACAATTTCCTCTGCACAAAAGATCAAACGACCACCAATAATTGAACAGAAATATTTCTGACAGCCGTGCCGATTGCGAAATTGTAAAATATAGCAAACGTTATTTCGACCCGAAGGTGGATTATTGCGGTAACGAGAGACCCAACTGACATTGCAAGCGGATGCACGTAGACCGATCTCTATGCACTTAGTACCGGGATCTTCAGATACCAAACCGTAAAGACTGAAGTGCCAGCGACGCTGCAAGCGAAAACGAACTATACGGACGAAACAAAAAAGCTGGAGATGTATTAAAAGATTCGGATATTACTGTTTTTGTATTAACATGTGAAAAGGACGTAAGATTCAAAAGTTGTTTGAGGATTTTGATTTCATTTGCAAGAAGAGTAAAGTTGTGATTTCTTTGCAGGTTGTGAGAGATAAGCGAGGTGGAGTTGCTAGAATGGAACAGCATTTGTGGACTAAACTGCGGGATGGCGCAAGACAGAACTGAATGCGATGTAAGTAAAG
The DNA here is from genome assembly GCA_951394285.1 of Epirrhoe tristata. Taxonomy (NCBI): domain Eukaryota; kingdom Metazoa; phylum Arthropoda; class Insecta; order Lepidoptera; family Geometridae; genus Epirrhoe; species Epirrhoe tristata. The sequence goes on from OX596141.1 coordinate 11,868,083, forward strand.
GAATTCTTTTTATTTTTCAATTAAGTCTAATGAAATCTACGGCCTTCGGAAATACGAGCGGATGTTTCCGCAAGATGGTTTGATTTAATAACTTTCCAATTTGTTGAATTCTTTAGTTTTCGGTCCAGCAATTTTGCATTGCATCGTGACCTAGTTGCTAGTTGTAGAATGAGAACACCAACGCTAAATAATTTAAACTTTCCTTTGCAGAACTTGCTGCCACTGGTCCATCTTTTGGTCCTTTCAGACGAACTTGGTTAATATACTGGAAGTAAATAAATAATGCTGGACATTTCACACAGCATCATCAAGCCCCAAACTAAGCAAAGCTTGTACTATGGAAACCAGATAACTGATATACTACTTATATACTTTTTGTTTGTAATTACATACATATTATACATAGATACACCCAGACCCGAGACAAATATCTGTAGGTCATACAAACATTTGTCCCGCAGCGGAGATCGAACCCGCAACCTCTCGCGTCGCAGGCGGACCTTCGCCCACTGCGCCACAGAGGTCGTCATCGTCAGTAAATGACATCGATATTTGGGGATTACAATCTCTGCATACTTGATGTCCAGCATTATTGTTAACTTATTTCCGATACATTTTTGTTAATAATCGATTGGGAGAGCCTTGCACAGGATCGCGACGTCTGGAGGGAATGTGGAGAGGCCTTTGCCCAGCAGTGGGACAGCAATTTTGTTAATAAATAGCTATAAATATCTATTAGCTTCTATATAAGTCAAATCTATAGGAAAACTGCAAAATGTGCTAGATACAATACAAAACGATCGACTGTCTTCAAAGAGCGAGATAGAATATACTTTAAGCAAAAATGCAGCTGATTTTGCTAAAACAGAATTCTTGTGCTGAAAGCTAGCTTTTCAGGGTTGTATCACTGTAGGAAGCATGTTGGCTCGATAGAATCGGTAAGAATCCATGCTAATTATTTTTTTTAAAAAGCTTATAAGTTTTTCATTTTTAGAAAGCCTATTCCATCCCAAATAATGTCCCAAACAACGTTGAGTGTAGGCATATGTTCACTCAATGACGCTGTATAAATAATTTTGTGAAGATAAAGGCTTAGGTAAGTACGTTTTAGATACTAATAGCTTGAAAAATGAATCAGGTGCTGGGCAAGTTAACTTATATGTTTTACTAAACTTCAACCCTCAGCTTGTCTCGCAGGAAACTAGAATTTGACGCTATTTATAATTATGAAAACAGTAAATCCGGTTGGCATAAAACCACTAGGAGTGACGTGAAAGAGAGGCCTTTGCCCAGCAGTGGGTGTTACAGGCTAAATATTATCTTACTTTGAAACTGTTGGTTTACCAAATAAATAAATATTTGAGTCCTAAATCTTTTTTCATGGTTAAGATTGAACCACAAACGAATGGTAACAGCTGGATACAAAAATATGCAGGAACCATATTTTTTCGTTATTTTTTGTTCCTAGAGTAGTGGCAAGTGAAAAGTGAAACTTCCTAGCTATAGTAACTGTAATCACATCTGTGTTCCTGCTTAGGTGATTTTGTATGCAAAGTAATCTTTGCGAGTTCTCTCGTTTTATTTCGGTAATATCCCACGATATTGTGGCTTTTAGAGTCTTATAAGATGTTTGACAAAGGCAATGCTTGAAGATTACGTTTTACGGCTTTGTATTTTTATTTTGCACTAGCTGTTGTACGCAGCTTTTCCATTATAGCTCTAAATGTTATACGTTTATAAAATTAAATGAAACCACCTTATTTGTAATGCTTGGCAGTCAGAATGAAGTCGGAGGCAAGTCTAAATAAAAATATCAAAAATTAAATGTATTTTATAAACAACCTGAAAGATTATTAGATTTGTTATATCTAATATAGGTACGTAAAATATTAATATTTCATGAATGTTGACGACATTTGTGGAAGTACAGCTTCTTTTATCAATACATAAGGACAAAAGATCAGATTAAGATTTCCGATTTGAGTAAACTCGGAGAATCACCAAGTTGCACCCTGCTACCACCAAACCATAGTTAATTCTGTTGAGGTATGAGCTGAATAATTGATTTTTAATACTATTTCTTCAACTTGGGCACTTTTTTTACGTAAGACAGCAGCTGCAGCACCTGTTTTATTATTTACTTACTTACCTACATACAGACAAACATTTGATTAGGTAGGTAAACAGATATACAAATTTTTAGTCAAAAACTAAAAATAGCGGATAGAAGAGATGAGTGCCTAGAGTTTAACGAGGTAGTGCCGCCAGCTTTTTGAACATTTTTACCTACGGATCTTAACTTGCTTAAACTTTGATACCTGCATATTTTTTATTGAAATAGTTTTGTCTCACTCATGTCAACAGCAACATCAATAGTAGTAGTTTAGCCCGTAATAAATAAATAAATAAATAACTATATAATGCTGGACTTTTTCACACAGCATCATCTAGCCCCAAAGTAAGCAGAGCTTGTGTTATGAGTACTAGATGACTGATAACTACTTATACAGGGTGTAAAAAGACGTTTACCGAAGCCGAAAGGGGTAGGTACAGCATCCCAACACACAACCAAATCCAAAAGGATTTTCCGAAAAAATCATTATATCCGGAGATAACAGCGTTTGAAGATTACTGTTTGCATATGTACTGGGCGCGTTGTTTTACGTAGATGGTTGGATTTTGAGTTTTAATTGTTTTTTTCTTTTATTTATTAAATTATTAGGTAGGTATAGTCTTATTATGTTGTCCTAGTAGTAAATAACCGAAAATAACATAAAATTACGTAGCTAAGTAATTATTATTTTTTGAGTTTTTTTTTCGCTAAATATGTTTAGAATCACGGTCTGATTGCAACCCCTCAGTTTTCGGTAGCAGTCTTTTTACACCCTGTATACTTTTTGTTTGTAAATACATACATATTATACATAGAAACACCCAGACCCAATTGAAACATGAAACTTACTAAATTAAATACACTCTAGAGTTCACGTGCTTCAAATACTTACTCCAACATACAGTTCTATATCGACAAACACTAAACCGGCACAAAGGTAGATCGATACCGTCTAAATAGACAATGCCTAAACAGCCGGTTAAACCATCGCTAAACATTAGCGAAACTTAGTTTAAGTCCCTGGTACCTAAACTGCATAATGCATATCTGCACTGCCTCTGAGCATCATTCCGTCACGATTCATTACACACGATAATCATCAATTACAGATCAACCATTGCTGCTTTTGTTAGTGCATCCCAACTCTAGTTGGTTCAAAAGGAGCAATGGTTGTGGAGGCTAGCGGAGAAGTTGGAAATTTAAGGTTCAGTGATGCGGGAAGGCAAGCGCTCGTTTCGAAAGCAATAACTGAAGTGTGCATTGACGAACGCGTTTCCAGTGTCCGCCTCTTAACTAAGATCGTTTTGAATGTCTCTTTGTTGTCGGTGCTCAGTTTCTTGCAAATTGTTGGGAATTGTTTCTGACTGGCTCTTTGAATGTTCAAATGCTGATAAGATATTTCGATAGATAAAAATGTCGCACAACCAAGTTCAAATAAATATCTTCTTGGAAGGAGATAACTTCATTGGTCTTAAAAAGTGAAATCTTTGGAAACTATTTTAGTCGAACCATTTTAGTTTCAGTCTTAGAGAGTTTGCTGGTTCAGTATTTCAACGAAATATGATACTAAGTATTAGAATAAGATTTAGAATATAAGTAAAATAAATATTTTTCTAATCTACTTACAAATTAAATTTTGTCACTTCAATGATCAAAGCAAATTTTTCCTTAAAGTATAATTTCTGTGGAAATTGCATGGGATTTCATTATTCGCGGATGGGATCCATTATTGGATTATTGTTTGATTGATTTAAGGCCATTACTCGGGGCCGCCGATGACCCAATTATGTTCAAACTGTTGGAACTGACCCTCCGAATATCCAGGTGATTCCTCCGACTTTTTATTTCATAAATTTTCAAAAAAAATATTTAGAGATTAGTGAATTGGATTTTCCAACCGTATTTCAAAGTGATTCCAGCGGTCCTACTGAATAAATGCTTTTTGACTTTGACTTTGACTTTGTATTGACGGTATCACATTCTGTAATGTAATTGCTGCTTTACGTTACACAAACACGGTTAAAATAAGACGACGCATTAATAACACTAATTCCATAAGCAAATAAATAGATCAGAAAGTAAGGTAAATGTAAAAGATTGTTTTTTTCACCTTAAATATCCAAAAACTGCACGAAATAATTCCACGTAGCGAGCTCGTAGCCTCGTAGCCCCGTAGCGTAGGCCGCGTAGCAATCAAAATTCTGGCCGTAGCCGATTCCGCATCGCTCAACGGACGCAGCCAAAATTAATTATTGCACGGTGCCTTCACACTGCAGTGATTGTTTTATAAGGCTTACCTGCTGGCGGGTATTAAGTGCCTGGATTTAGTGTGAAGTCGACTTTATCGCGACATGCTGGAGATCAAAGTTGAGTGATTTGTTGGGAGGTCGTTGACACGAATGAGCCTGCAGTTACATAAGTGTTATTAGGGTATTGCTTACTTAAACGGATATCATTCTATTTATTCATCTATCTAAAAAGAAACACAGATCGAATTTATAATCAAATCGAATTGCTATTCGAAAAGATGTGCACCAACTAAGAAACGTATATTTGAAAACATAAAAAATAAATAAATAACTTCCCCAAGTCTAATGTATAACTTTTGTAATAAAATAATTTAGTGAGAATATATGACTTTTCATGTGCCAAGCCTTCATTTAACAGCATCAAATGAACCTTGGCTCAGAAGCACAGTTCATGAGTTTAATTTGGCTCATGCAGCTCAGTAGCTCAGCTCATTACACATTAAATTTAAGCGGCATCGGTTCGGCTCACATCACTGACACAGTATTAGTAGTTCTAGAACAGTAAGTGTGGGCTAGTTGTGATAGAATTGAACTGTTGTTGATGATCCTAATCAAGAGCTATTCAAGATTGGTGGTGAATTTTATGATCACGGGAACAATGCAGGTGGACCTAGATCTTTGATCTAGGCTTTGGCAAATCGTAAAGAGCACTTTGAAACACAAAATTAGGTTTACATTTGTATATTTTATTAAATTTTACCATTAGACCCAATCTAACTTTAAGTAATTCGTTTAAATTCACTTGGCTTATTTTAGAGCTTGAGCCAAAATAATGTCATTAGTTATAATTACGTTTTAATACTAAAAAGAAAACCGACTTCAATGTTTGACTCGAAACGCGGTGTGACTCAGGGCGTCAAGCTGTCGATTCGATTTATATTTATGACATGGCTAGGAGGGAAGGTGTTTAGAGTCTTACGGGGAAACTATCAATCCCTCAGGAATAAAATTTATATGGGACCACCTCTGGAGTATACCCTTTCAAACAAAAAAAGAATTTTGCAAATCGGTCAACAAATGGCGGAACAATTGCGTAACAAGATACAAAAAAAAAAATGAATTAAAAATAAATAAATATACAGATGAATTGAGAACCTCCTCCTTTTTTGAAGTCGGTTGAAAAACATAAATGTTGCTCGACCTTACTTTACTTTCAGTTCGTCAGGTGCAATCAAAAAGGTGAGAAAACTCATCTTGTGTATTAAAATTCTTCTCAGTCTACGAAGTAATACTACTGATACTTTATCTATACTATGCTTGTCAGCTACCCAATGCATCAATGTATTTAATAAATGCGCTGTTCATTGCGTGGCTTAACCTGCACAGACGTGGCTGGAACATGAGCTATAGTGACGTATTGTAATTTTTCAACCGACTTCAAAAAAGGAGGAGGTTCTCAATTCGTCTGTATGTTTTTTTTTTTTTTGTATCTTGTTACGCGATTGCTCCGCCATTTGTTGACCGATTTGCCAAATTCTTTTCATGTTTGAAAGGGTATACTCCAGAGGTGGACCCATATAAATTTTATTCCTGAGGGATTGATAGTTTCCCCGTAAAACTCTAAACACCTTCCCTCCTAGCCATGTCACAAATAGAAATCGAATCGACAGCTTGACGCCCTGAGTCACACCGTGTTTCGAGTCAAACATTGAAGTCGGTTTTCTTTTTAGTACAAAAACGTAATTATTTTAATTACTAGTTTCGTCAGTAATTTTTGAATTAGTGTAATATTACTTCTGGTTCTGACATTTACATTTGACTGATTCAACAAAGCACGGTGGATATCTTTTCAGATTAATTATTAGTTTTTCAGCGTTCAAGACATTTTGACTACCCACTTCAATTAGTATAGATAATCTTATTTCTTAGTAACAAAGTACCTAAGGCTTCATTACTATTTTGATAGCTATTAGTTTAATTTGATTTCAAATTAATTATAACGCCCCATTTCTGCCTAGATTGATTATAATATTCAACTAATATCGAGAAATACTAATTACGTTCTGATATACGTTACGGCTCTAGACAGCATTTACGTTGAGTACGTAATACGTAATATTGTAGGTCAACAGCAAAGTAGGTAGTGCTACTATGAAACTCATTTAAAAAAAAGTAAGTTTGTATCTATCGTATGAGTTAGTAAGAGGCCAACTCTATTCACGAGGCCACCTCTGGCCACAGGCCACGAAAATATTCTAGTACCTATCTTTTAAGAAACTATTTGATGGCCGAACTCAATCCCGGTCAATCCCGGTCGTGCACCAATGAGTTTTTTGCCTAAAAAATATGTGCACTATACTAGTACTCTCAAACGGTGAAGGAAAACATCGTGAGGAAACCGGCATGTCGTAGAACCTAAAAAATTCGAAAATTATTGTGTCAAGTGCACGAAAGGAGCCTCTTTGAGGCGGACTTATAATCCTGTCACCACACTGGTTCGAAAGAACTGGTAACACGAAAAGAAGAAGAAGATGGCCTAACTGATTCTAGTGTATTTGTACATTTTAAATTAGTACCTAGCTTAGTTTTAAAAGCCTTTTAGTGTTGCTAGGTTATAAAAACATTTGTTTAAATGAAAATATATTTTGTCAAAGAATAGTTAGGTTCGAAGTAGTGCCCCAAGGTAGTCAGCCTTGCTCCAGCATTCGTCTCTCAATTACATTGTCATTAGGTTGCAGACGCGGAGTAATTACAGTTTACTTACTGGATTGAGTTGTACTGTGCAGTGTGCAGTTTGTATTGTTTTGTTGTTGTCAGTCAAATAATTATTCATGTCACAGAGGAATAACAATACAATCCTATTTATGTTAGTAATATGATATAATCTATAATACGCACAACGGATCTTTAGTCGAAGTAAGGTGCAATAGACTTATGTTAGTACTAGGTACTAGATATATTATCTATAATACGCACAACGGATCTTTAGCTCTCTGAAGTTAGGTGCAATAGACGATTGCGCAGGCTTGATAGAGGAAGTGAGATAGCACGATTTTAGGCGTCATCAAAATGGTTTCAGTGCAGCTCCTTCAGAGAGCTAAAGAACGATTGATTGTGCGTATTATACCTACCTGTAATTCATTTTAGATAGATAGATAGAAGATAGAAAATACTTTATTGCACACCACATAAAAAGTAAAACAAAAACATACAAAAAACTTAACTATGATATACAATCGGCGGTCTTATCGCTAAAAAGCGATCTCTACCAGACAACCTGTGGATGGATAAATGGACATATCGAAAAATATAAAGGGGCATTTTAATCGTGGTTCGTGTTTGTTCTAATTTCTAACTGAGCTGCATCTCGACGAGATATTTTTTTTCGATGGTATCTGGAAGAAAAGAGCCTACCTCAAAAACAATAACGTGTTCAGAGTGGTGGTGGGGCTGCCCCGTTTCTGTAGCGCGTCGGGGATGTTCGCCGCTGCGCGTGTGGACTGTTTCTACACCACCATGCGCAAGCGGTGCACATCCCTGGGGCGCGGGGTTCGGGCCAGCTCCAACAGCATACTGAATGCGTTATCAAGCCGTTTTGACTGTGAGTACATTAACCACTGTAGTATGGTACATGCACAGTTTATAAGTAAGGACGTATTGTGATTTGCTAATTATTATTATTATTGATTTTATTTGTGAGCTTTTCAATTAAAATGTGTGTGATATGGATCATGGTATCTGAAATAAATGTATTGAATTGAATTACAATTTCATAAAGAAAGGAATCTGAAATGGAGGTGCTTGTCATTTTCTCTCGCTTGACTATTATAGTGACTGCACAAGGTGTGCAAGCAAGAGAGAGGACACGATAGTTTTGACGTTTCTTTAAAGAACTGGTGCAAAATTGACATGTAGTTCAAAATCTGCTTGGAAATAAGTGTTCTTATTAATCTTCTAGGTATATCATACAGGTACATTTCCATAAAAAAGTTACACGGTGGCTGAGAAACCAGCAAGGTTAATTAATGAGTGCAACTCGGAAGGTGATTTACTGGCAGATCGTTACATCAATCTCGCTAATCTAATCGACTAATTACCCAAGGAATAGATTTATAATCTATCGCATCTAATGGAGGAAGTGAAGGAAGTATCGTGGTTTGAGCTGTAGGCTCGATTCTCATTTTATGAAACCAATGTCCTTCGGGAATGCTGACCCCGTGGGTCATAGACAGTTAATCCAGATTAAATACACTCAATTTTCACTAAAAAAGTACGTGAGTGTCGTGGAACACTCGGTTGGAACGAAATTTCAACTTTGTCATTTGGCATTTCAAAACATAGAAACGCTCTTCCGTACTAACAATGTAACAATCTATGGACTATTTCGCGACTGCGCACTTCGCACTGTGCCGTTTTAACATATACATGGTGTCGTGACGCAAAAATCTAACACATTTTTTCGTCTAGCCCCCATCCGATACCGTCCGAATAGGAACTTCGTTTCAAAATGCATACCATTCCGTTCAGCCAATTCAGATTGAAGGAGCAAAAACATTTATCTAACAAACTTAAAATTTAAATTTAAATTCTTATCCACGTGGACAAGATCCTACACTTCCATCAATAGTGGTTTAAGAGTATCGACAGTTTAACTTGTCATCACAGGCATGAAACCCCCAAGTGAAGCTGGTTAACAAGGGCCATTGACCCCCAGTGCAGAGGGATGTGTTTGCATAATCCACAAGACGAGAACTGAATACATATAATACCTACTGACTGACTGAATAGAATAGAAGGAACATGTTCATCGGTTCTTTTCAGTAAATGTTAGGATTTAACTTATTAATACTAATACTTAAGTAAAAATATTGTATTGTAGGCTGCGATAGAGTTGCATCACGCAAGGAGAACTGACTCTTAAAAAATGTGGTATTTGGATGCTACTGATTTTCCCCTTTAATATCTTCAAAGTATGAGGGAATGTCTACCGTGCTCTGGGAATACTGTTTTACTAAAAAATATTTAATTTAATTTGATTTTATTAGTTTGACTGTCAATCAGTCTAGCTTCAAAACACGGGCGTCAATCAATTTATTTTTTTCTGTGTGAATGAAGTTGATGAAATTACCAATCATAGGGTCCAACCACGGTCCAACTAAAAAGTACAGTGGACTTCAAAATAGATTTTAAAACAATAGCACCACGTCGCTCGATGGGCAATATATTGAATTTTAGAGAGGAATTGAATTTGAGGCGGTTCGCGGCTATAAAGCGGACTGCGCGGACCAATTTGATTCATGATTTGAAAAAATGGGTTAAAGATTAATGCTTTATTTTTAACCTAATGCATAATCATATCGTTTCTTAAAATGCATGAGAAGCAACACATTTTAGATTCATGCATTTTCTGATAAGTTCTAAAGCTGTCATTTTGTTGAATATGACATGACTGTAATAAGTTTCTTTCATTATAATTACAATGCCATACACAAGTGCGATAAGAGAAAGGTCAGTCAGATTTCTCATCATCATCCTCATCATCTCAACCTGGTAACACCCACTGCTGGGTATAGGCCTCCCTTCTTTTATGCCAGTCTCCTCTATCAACTATTTCTCATCAACTTTTTCTAAATAGTTATTAGTAAATATTCTTTGTTTTATAAAACATTTTGTTCGCACGTGTACGCTTTAAAAATTAATAAATGAAAGTGTAATGTAATTAAAAATAATAAAAATGTAATATACATTATTTCAGCATTAACAAGCGGTCCCGCTGGATTGTAATTGGTTTTCCTACTTTTTGAGCACGTAGTGTAATGTTTGTGTAATGGCGGAAGTTTATGTCGTATTAAATTGCTTTTGGTTTAAAAAAAAAAGCTTTCTTAAGGATTGGGAAATGCTTGGTATAGCTGGCAAAGTCGTTCTTAATAGATCTTCAAAGATAAACAATGTTCTGAGCTCATTTGTTTAAATCCGTGGTTCTGAGCGATCAGTAAGTGTGCTGTGCTTAAACTCACTCTCCCCTCCAAAACTTTCATGAAAATAAAAGTATATGTAGTATACGATAGGTTAACCAATAACCATCAAATAACTTCACTGAAGCGATATATTTAAAAGAAGGAGTTAACCAAAACCAACTGTTTCGAGTCAGATTCAACTAGCCGAAACGGGCCCCGAATAATATTTATCCCTATAGCCGAAACAAAAGTGAGGTTAGCAAAGTTTGCAATCCTTTGTGCCGACCCTAGCTCAAACAAGAACAATTTGCACTCTATGCATACAAACATAAGGCTCACAATAAAGGATATACGTGTGAATTTATCGGGCAGCAACGCCAAAGAGTTTTGAACTTTGGAAGCGTGGATTTAGGTGTGAATTTCAAAGTTTTTTTTGTTTCGATATAAAAAGAATATTTTTTCAACGCTTCAGTTTCTATAATTTCAAACCCTTTCCTAAGAAAGTAGTAAAGACTAAATTATGACGTCACGAATTGCCTCCGTTCATATTTCCTTTGTGGAAATTGTCGGATATTTGCTCACGCTCTGTTCGTATTTTTGACCCGAAGGTAAAATGCCTACCTTTGTTATGCTTTCAGTCATCTTTATTGTTTTCCTCTCAATGAAACAAATAATGAAGAATAGAGTAGGAACCTATAAAATGCTTTAGGACCAAGGTTTAAACCGATGTGTCCTTCATAACCTTATTATGCTTAAAACGTGCATAAAATTGAAGTTGCTCACATTTCACTGAACAACACCGACACTCAAAACAAACGAAAAACTAAGTTGAGGAGGAGAGTGAGGAGATGTGAGGTCTTATTTTATTTTCATTACGTATAAATAACATTATTTTCAAATTCTTACTAGTTATGTTGATTAGCCCCAAAATTAACCATTAAAAATGTAAGCAATAAATATTTGAATATTGCATTGCAATTCCAATACCTGGAAATAACATTAAGGACGTCAATTCCAGTCCCAGTACACCTGTACTATGTTATTTGTAGCTTACCAACTATTTTCATCTAATAACCTGAAACATTCATAAATACCTTCACAAATTGTATAACTTGAAGGTGTAGATTGATCTTATCATTTTTGTAACTTCAGTTTAAAGTTAATAGACGGACAAAGTTCTTTTTATAAGTGGGTGACTTGTTCGTCTTTTTACAACAATAAACAAATACTACAACAATGCAAAATGATTTTAATTGTTTTAAAGTTGTTATTTAGTGAAATTTTATGTTGAATTTTAGGTTATCACCAACAGGTTTAAAAAAAAGAATTATCTGTGGTAGTATTCGAATTTTTACGAGCGTTTACTTTTGGAAAATAGAGGTTAAGAAAAAAGTTTCAAGAATTTTATTTCATATTCAAGCCTCAATTCAACCTATCCAAGACAGGTTAAATAAAAAGCGAATAAGTATTTATTTAATTCCTATTTTAATGTAAAGGTGCTTTTGACGCCAAAGCTGCTCAGCTAGTTCTGCCAATAACCTCAACAGCAATACTGGTTCCGGTAGTAATTTCGATCGGTAAATTAATAAAGAGAATCAA